>CM021100.1:550864846-551115576 GCA_007115665.2 Sequoiadendron giganteum
CTCTCCCAAGTCTCTCCCTCCTACCCCCTCTCCCTCTCTTAGGTCTCTCACTCACTCACTCACTCGCTTGCTCCCTATATCTCTCTCTCCTTTACCCTTAAATCTAAATCCTAAACCCTTAACCCTTAAACCCTTAAACACTCTCCCCTCTACTTCTCTTTATCTCATCTCACCTCTATCTAGCTAGACTTCTCTTTGTTTTTTCTCACCTCTCTCTCCATCCCTACCTCTCCCTCTATCTCTGCTTTCATATCTACTTCTCTCTAACTATTTTTCCCTCTATACCTATTTCTCTCTCCCTCCTTGCCTCCTCTCTCTCAATATCTCTACCTTCTTTCCATCTCTACTTCTCTCTCTCTCTCTACCCTTAACCCTAAATGGTAAACACTTAAAACCCTCTACCCTCTACTCTCTATCTCTCCCATTCCCTCTCCCTCTCTCTCTCTCTCAATTCTCTCCCTCCTTCCACCTCTCCCTCTCTCAAGTCTTTCTCTCACTCACTCCTTCTATGTATCTCCCCTCTACCATTATCCCTCTACCCTTAAACCCTCTACCCTCAACCCTTAACCATCTAACCTTAACCCTCTACCCTCTATCTCTCTCCCACTCCCTCCCTCTCTCTATGTCAAGACTCTCCCTTCTACCCCCTCTTCCTCTCTCAGGTCTCTCTTTGTATCACTCACTCACTCACTCCCTCTATCTCTCTCCCCTCTCCCTTAAACCCTAAACCCTAAACCCTAAAACCTTAAACCCTCTACCCTCTACCCTTAACCGTCTAACATCTATCTCTCTCCTACTTCATCCCTTTCTCTCTCAAGACTCTCCCTCCATCTCTCCCTCCCTCCATCCCACCTTCTCTTCCCTAATCCCTCAATCCTATACCCTCAACCCTTACAACCTTGAACAATCAACCCTCAACCCTTAAATCATAAACCTCTAAACCCGCTACCCTCTACCCTCAACCCAGTACCCTCAACCCTAATCCCTCAACCCTTAAACCCAATTAAACTCTCTACCCTAATCCCTCAACCCTTAACCCTTAAACCCTCATCCCTCAACCCTCTACCTTCAATCCTAAACCCTTAACCCTAAAACCTCAACCCCTATAGCTTGTACCCTATATGTTGGACCTTGAAGCCTAATCCATCAACCCTATACCCTCAACCCTCAACCCTTAAACCCTTAAACCCTTAACCCTCAATTCTCAACCCTCAACCCTCAACCCTCAACCCTTAATCCCTTAATCCTCAACCCTTAAACCCTAAACCCTCAACCCTTAAACTCTCTACCTTATACATTAGACTCTCAACGCTAATCCTTCAACCATATACCCTTAAACCTATACCCTAAGCCCTCTACCCTCAACCCTAAACCCTTAAACCTTATACCCTCTTCCCTCAATCCTCTACCCTCTACCCTCTATCCACTACCCTATACCCTCAACCCAATACCCTAAACCATCAATCCTATACCCTCAATTCTCAACCCTCATATATCTCTATCCCTCTCTCCTCTTCTCTCCTTCTCTCTATCTCAATTCTCCCTCCATCTCTCCCTCCCTCTCTACCCTAATCCCTCAACCCTATACCCTCAACCATAAAACCCTTAAACACTCAACCCTCACCCTGATACCCTCTACCCTAAACCCAATACCCTCTACCATCAACCCTATACCCTCAACCCTTAAACCCTTAAACCCAAGTAAAATATATACCCTAATCCCTCAACCCTCAACCCTTAATCCCTAGACCCTTAAACCCTGTACCCTGTACCCTGTACCCTGTACCCTATACCCTCTACCCTCTACCCTCTACTCTCTACCCTGTACCCTGTACCTTGTACCCTCAACCCTCAACCCTCAACCCTCAACCCTCAACCCTCAAACCTCAAACCTTAAACCCTCTAAAATATACCCTCTACCCTATAAATTAAACCCTCAACCCTCAATTCTCAACCCTTGACCCTTAATACCTCAACCCTTGGTAGGTAGGGGAACATAGGTGAGATACAAAGTGATGAAGGGAGAGGTAGGTAAAAAAAGGGATAGGAGAGATAAATATAGGTAGAGAGGGTAGGAGATGTAGAGAGAGGAGAGATAGAGAGAATTAGAGAGGGGAGGGAGGGACAAGTAGGGAGGAGATAGAGGTGTGTGTGTGTGTGTGTGTGTGCAAGAGAGAGAGGAGACATGATTGAGATATAGAGTGATGGAGGGAGAGGGGAGATAAAGATAAATATAGAGGGAAGGAGATGTAGAGAGAGATGATAGATAGAGAGAAGTGGAGAGTGGAGGGATGGTGGGAGAGGATATTAGGAGATAGAGGTGAGTGTGTGTGAGAGGGAGAGAGAGTGAGAGAAGAGAAAATGAGGGGACAAAGGAAGGGGGAGAGAGAGAAATAGATTAGAGAGGGAAGGGGGAGAGATATAGAGTAGAGAGGGAAGGAGAGAGTAAGAGAGAAAGATGGGTGAGGGAGAGACTGGTAGGTAGTGGAGGGAGAGGTAAGTAGAGAGGGAAGGAGAGAGGGATGGATAGGAGGGAGAGAGGGAAGGAGGGAGAGTGAGATGGAGAGCATGGTGAGATAGAGAGTGGAGAGGTATGAACAAAATGAGAAATAGAGATAAATAGAGAGAGGTAGAAAGGGATAAGTGACATAGAGAGGGAATGAGGGAAAGTGGGATAGAGAGAGAATTGTGATTTAGAGAGGAAGGAGTGAGAGAGAAGGAAGGAAAATAGGAGAGAGGGAATGGTGATTTAGAAAGGAGGGGGTGATACGTAGAGATAGAGATAATGGTGACATAGAGAGGAGAGAGTGAGAGAGAAAGAGAGGGATGGAGAGATAGAGAGAGAGGTAGGTAGAGGAAGGGAGAGGAGAAATATAGATTAGAGAGGGAAAGAGGTAGGGAAGGAGGAATAAGTGAGATAGAGAGGGATGTAGAGAGAGAGTGATGGAGGAAAGGTATGTATAGAGAGGGCAAGTGGGAGGAGAGATAAAGAGTAGAGAGGGGAGGGAGAGGTAGGGAGATAGAGGTGTGTGTGTGAGTGAGAGAGTGAGAATGGTGAGATAGAGAAAAATATCAATTGAGAGAGAAAGAGGGGGAGGGAGGGAGGGACAATAGTGAGTGAGATTGGGAGGAGAGACAAAAATAAGTGGAGGGAGGGTGAGGTCGAGAGAAGAAGGGTGAGGAGAGATAGAGAGAAGTAGAGAGGGAAGGATGGAGGAGGGAGTGTTAGCAAGGGAGATAGAGGTTTTTGTGTGAGAGAGAGAGATAGAGAGAGTGGTGAGATAGAGATGGGATAGTGAGAGGGAGGGAGAGAGAATTATGAAGGGAGAGAGAATTATGAGATAGAGAGGAGAGAGTTAGAGAGAAAGTGGGGGAAGAGAGGGATAAAGAGTGAGAGAGAGATGTAGAGAGGGAAGGTGATGTAGGTAGATGGAGGGAGAGGAGAGATAGAGAGTAGAGAGGGATAGGGGTAGGGAAGGAGGCATAACTGAGATAGAGAGGGATGGAGAGAGAGAGTGATGGAGGGAGAGGTATGTATAGAGAGGGAAAGCAAGAGGAGAGATAAAGAGTAGATAGGGGAGGGAGAGGTAGGGAGATAGAGGTGTGTGTGTGAGTGTGAGAGAAAGAGGGGGAGGGAGGGAGGGACAATAGTGAGAGAGATTGGGAGGAGAGACAAAAATAAGTGGAGGGAGGGAGGGACAATAGTGAGAGAGATTGGGAGGAGAGACAAAAATAAGTGGAGGGAGGGTAAGGTTGAGAGAGGGAGGGAGAGGAGAGATAGAGAGAAGTAGAGAGGGAAGGATGGAGGGACAGAGTGTTAGCGAGGGAGATAAAGGTTTGTGTGTGAGAGAGAGGGAGAGATAGAGAGAGTGGTGAGATATATAGGGGAGAGTGAGAGGGAGGGAGAGATAATTATGAGATAGAGAGGAGAGAGTTAGAGAGAAATTGAGGGAAGAGAGGGATAAAGAGGGAGAGAGAGATTTAGGTAGAGGAAGGGAGAGGAGAGATAGAGAGTAAAGAGGGAAAGAGGTAGGGAGGGAGACATAAGTGATACAAATTGATGGAGGGAGAGGTAGGCAAAGAGAGAGAGATGGGAGATAAAGATAAGTAGAGAGGGAAGGAGATGTAGAGAGAGAAGAGATAGAGAGAAGTAGAGGGGGGAGGGGGGATGCAGATGTACAGAGGAGATAGAGGGGTGAGAGAGAGAGAGAGGGGAGAGAGAGAGCAAGGGAGAGAGAGATGGAGTGGAGAGATAGAGAGTAGAGAGAAGGAGAGAGAAAATTGATACAACTTGCTGACTGCTAAAATTTGACCTCTTGATTACTGAAACTTGAATTGTTGATTACTAAAATTTGACTAAGTCTGAAATTTTTAAGATCTTCCAAAAACTAGAATTTACATTATAATTCCTAGAGATCTTAAACCACTCTCAAACATCTTTCCTATATACATGTAATATAACTTAAAGTATAAGAAAGTAAATTTTCATATGTAAATGTAAACTTATACTTAAATGTTTATTTCATGTATATAGTTTCCTTGGAAGAGAAAGTGAAAATAAAAGAGTTTAGAAAAATGCATTCAAAAATTCATTGCAAAAAGAAAGAGAACTCACACTTGTTAACTCATTTCAAAATTCAATCCATTTGGCACTTGCCAAATGGTCAAGCCATTTGGAGAGTGCAATAAGGCCTATTATGGGTTTTTTTTGTAATTTGGCATCAAAATTGTGTCATAGATTGGTGCACTTACCCATGAGTAGGATTAAAAATATTCACAAAGACATGAAGGCCTCATTGAATAAGATCATCCAACTTAACTGGACTAGCATTAAGAACTCCACTACTAGTGTAACAATGCTTTAGGAAAATATGTTGAAAAGGAAAATGAGGTGTCTTAAAATGAGCTCAAGAAAAGGACAAGGAGCCAAAATGGGGTAGAAGGGGAAATATTATGCTTTAAATTTACCACAATTTCAAAAATTATTTTGGTGCCTCTTGCTTTGGAAGATGTTTTCTTGCTACACCCCTTCATTTTTTCTCTTCTACTTAAACTATTGTGTGTGTAACCTCTAACAACTTATAAAATATTTTTTAATGAAACATTTCACTCAAAGTTCTACTTCTCATATAATATATAGGTTATTGCAACATACATTAATCACATTGAAACTAAATAATATAACTAGCGGAAAATTTAACTCATAGATACTAACTTTAATAATAACAAACAAAAAATGTGGGGCTATCCCTTGACCACTCATAAAATTAACATGATTTTCCATCATATGGTGATCCCTAAAAAATTTGGTCTTACTTACTCTAAGGGCATGTGCACAAATATGGGGGAGCAAAAAGTGGTCAAAACTACTTTTTGGTTCATTTTGCATATAATACAAGTGCATTATATTTGTGGTCATATTATAATATGCTCAAATTATGGATTGATAGTGACCAAGCTTGAGCTTGGTCACATAATGCATGGACATTTCTTTTCCATAATGCAAAAAAATGTTGGCATGTTATAACACACTCACATTCTTTCTTTGAAAACTACCAACCCTTAGGGTTGGATTTTCCTTGGGCACCCAACTTGGAGGTTGGAATTTCCTTTGGCATATAATCTAAAGGCTGGATTTTCATGTCAATGCCCAAAGGCATGTTTTATATAAAATATAGAAAAAAACTAAATGTCAAGCATGCTCTCCATTAGGTTTGCACATTTTTATGTTGATCTAAAAAAAATCTACAATAACATCAAGCTCTCTTTAACATTACTAGTCATGCAATATTTTCTATATTTCATATATGTTAAGGTTTTGATTTTCAATTTATTTTTCTAATGTCTTATTTTTCTGCTAAAAACCTATGTATAGCATTAGATTTAGTGTTTTTTAATCCATTCATCTAAATTTGAAATAAATTATATTTGTACATTCTGGAATCTATTATATACACATTAAAAAAATGATTCTCAATTAGTTCTCAAAAAAAGGGGAAATTAGGTTCAACTCCTCATTTTTCAAAATGTGTCCACTTTGAAAATTAGTAACAAATTAACAAAAAAATCAAATATAAATTATGTGATGTTAGCTAATTTTTCATGAAATATATTTTTTGAAATACATTTTAAAACACAGTTTTAAGGGAAGCATACAAGACACTATACCATATTTTTTGAATAAAATAGGAGCACTTTGTATGCTTCTTCTATTTGAACCTCTTAATCTCCACCATTTTTCTAAAAAAATAGTATTTTAAAGAAACTATATTCTAAGCACTATGAATATTTTTCTTTTCACATCTTCAAATTTTGAACATGAATATCTTCAATTTCTCATCCAAGATCAATTTTTACTAGCTTAAAAAAAAAAGTGGTCGCTTTTGACCCCCTTTTGGTCTACTATTTTCATGGATATATTGTTGGAGAAGCTAAGATATGAAAGAAATATCCAATAATAACATTCACCAAGAAAATAAGATCAAAGAATCATGTTTATCATAAAAAATAAATATATAATGTACAATATAGCTCCTTGAATAAGTAGGACAAGGAGAAAGAAGAAAGAGAAGTGGATGACTGATTAAACCTCTAAGAATGCAACAATTGTTAGAATAATTGGGATAAGTGTGAAGATATGAGTAAAGTTCCCATGAAGTGAGACAAAATAAAAACTCCTAAAGTTAGACTTGAGCTAAGTGTGAATAGGTCAACCTAGAAAATATGATTATCTAACTAGATATGAAATAATCGTATTTACACAAACACTCCCCTAAGTGTAACTTAGGGAGAATGAATAAAATGATAACGAGTCCTAAGTACTAGGCCATTTAGGTACCTATGTATAAATTTCTCATAAATGAAGTAAAGGATAAAACCAAGTGGGAAATAAAACTCATCTTTAAAAGAGAAAAGATGCATGATAAAAATGTATAATTAAAAAATAAAGAGAACTCATCATGGCCTCCCAAGGAATACTTCTAAAAAAGAGCAATAAATTTGTTCCCCCTTAGGAGAGAAAATAGAGATTATCTATGCAAGCCCCCAAAAAGTAAGAAGGAAAGAACCTCATTTGAGGGAATACTCCCTCTCAAAACTAACATGAGAAGACAAATCATGAAACCTCCCCTCCAAATGTCTCATATAATATTGGTAGATGCTTAACATTAGATGTTTAAGATCTTATTCATAATTGTTGAACATTTCTCCCCTTGGGAATAAAAAAGCCTTAATATATGTGTGCTAGATACCTTCCCATTCTAGATAAGAATATATAGAAAAAGGATGAGAGTCTAAATTTTGCATATGGTCCAAAGATAATGATGTTGCCCAAGCTGATGTCTTTGAATGTTGTTTAAAGGTCTCTAAAACAATATAAATATGTAAAGAAGAGGAGGATGAAAAACAATCATATCTAAAGAAGAAGATGATGATGCAACTCCATCAAAGATACCATCAAATAAAAAAATGATGTCCTCAACTGTGTATTATAAATCTGTAATGTGGGAGTTTACTAATAAGGATGATATGTATGGTAGAAATTTATCCCAACATGGTGGAATTGGAAAAATCATGTCAATATATTCATGCAAAGAATCACTAAAATCCATGGATGAATCAAAATTGGATTAACATGTAGTAATAGGTGATGGGGGAGATGAGATCTCAAAGAAATTCATTAGACTATATTTTTCATCCCCAAACAATGTTGTTTTCTCACAAGATGTTTGAGTGAGACCATATGATGATTATGTATGTGTTGGATTTGAATGATTAGGTAAAACAATACTATGATATAATCAACAGTTTGGTATAAAATTTGATGGCACACCAACTAATAAGTGTAGTTCACAATGTTGTTATGATGATGATATGTGTTCGTGGCTTGTTATTGTGAAATGTGATGTAATGGATATCATAGTGGCTTAATGCAACAATTAGGGTTTTCACATTTATGGATGCAAGGGTTGATGTGGATGAGGTGATTTTTCAAAGTATTGTGTAGTGATTGCTAACTGATCATTGTGCCAAATTGATAGGAGGGATATCCTAATGATGGATCTAAAGATGATCATTGATTAATTTAAATGACTTAGAGGTATCCTTTTATATATCTCTTGGGCATAAAATTTGAAAATTTGGGTGGAGTTAGTGAGTAGAGATTATTTAGGATTAAGGAAACTTGAGCACATAATTATTTTTGATATTAGGGAAAATATACAAAAACTAAACCTATGGCCTTGAACAAGGTCAAGATTGTAGATCTACAAATTTTAACCCAATAGAGAGAATTTAATAATATAAGAAATGAAATATATTTTGAAGAATGACCATATATTATTTTTAATGCAACTCTATATTTAATGTTAATAAGAACACCAAATTTATTAAAAATTTGTGCTAAGATAATATCCACATAAATTGATAAAAAATAAAAGTGAAAATAAAAATAATACACTTTACACCCTTATGCTATTTAGTAAACATAGATTGTTAGAGAGAAAAATGTTGATCAAGGGAGAAAATATTAGTAGAGGGAGAAATACACTCACAAATGCATAGATAATTTACATAGTCTATTTAATTGAGTTTGAATTTAATACGAATATAAAAAATACTTGAACACACAAAAAAATGTTAATGAATTTTTAGTCTATTGTTGAAGAGTTGAATGGTTCTAAATGAATCCACCAGGGATGAAGTCTTATTGAATACAAGGCCTTGACATCATAAGGGATGAGATTGGGATTAGATCTTGGGTGAGTTTTACATAATAGATTCCCTTCAATTCCTTAACTCTTAATCAAAGAGATTTCATCCTAAAACCCCCTCAATTCCTAAAGGAAGAAATTTAAACCTAAGAATTGTGCTTTGTATCATAAAACTAAACAATTCTATAAATTTTATATAAAACCCTCCAATATATATAAAACATTGGGAAAAAAAATTAAGTTACCCACGCCTGGAAGAAAAGGTTTAATAAAAGTGGGCAAGTGTGCATTGACATCATTTACTCAATGTTAGGTAGTTGTCATGTGCAATTTAAATGTAGATAGGTAAATTGAATATGGAATTTTGTGTTGAGTCCTCGGTTTGATTCCTAACGTTTATACCTAACCCTAACCCTCCAATAATAAAATGGAAGACTTGTGTGTTGGATAAGTATTGTGATGGGATGATTGCAACTTGATGTGATGGGTTTGTTGCAACTTGCACAAGATTTCTTGACTTAGATCACATGGTGATACTTTCCCATTCCTTCCATGTGGTTCCTACGCAAACACGTCTGTCGTCTACGCATTCTTCTCATATACTCAATTATTGTCTTTTGACACTACTTTTCTCTTTAAATCTACTTTGTATGGGCCAAGCTTAACCGACACACTCTAAGGGTACACTACTTAGGTGTCTGAGTTTTGTGGGGCCCTCTTAAACTGACATTTTATGTTTATGTTTTCTAATATGATGTGTCCTTCCTATTCCCATTTGCGTCCACCGTGTGGAAGGATTTAATTTCCCATTTCCACCATTAGAAGCCATAAAATTTGGAGAATGGACAAAATTTTAGCAGTGACAATGTAAGGTGGTCATATCTCTTAATTTCTCTATCTACAAAATAGGGATAACTTTAGTGGTGAATCTTCGCCAATTCGCAAATTCCAGGAATCGGGAAAATCGAAATTGGTGAATTCTAGGTATCCAACAAGGTGTTCAAATCGCCCAGATTTCATGAACTATTGATCCAATGCATGTCCATTTGCCAACAGTTTTTTTTTACAAGGCATGTTTAGGCAATAAATTTTCCATAACAGACTACATGTTTCCAATGGACCGATCAATATTTTTTCCTAGAATCCTGGGGAGCATGTCACAAAACACCAACATATTTTCCAATACTATTAAGACAAAATTATATGAGGACCCATTTTGCCAATTAAAATTTACAAATAGTTGCTTGTGAAGACCCATTCACCAATTAAAATTTATAAATAGTTGCTTATGAGGACCTATTTCGCCTTAAAAATTACAAGGTATCGTTGTATAAGCACGTGGGATTCGCCAAATTTTTAATATACCATTTAAAAATCCCGTGGAATTCGCCAAATATGGATTGATATAAATACAATTGAAATTGTTATTTTTTCTTACACATTTTTTTTGGTTTTGAGGTTTTACTTCTCGATTCAGAAGTAAGCGAAACCCAAAAATGTAGACTCAAAGGTGAGTGATCATTTCTTCATACTGTTATTAGTTATTAGTTATAATAATAATATTTCTTTATCTATTTTCCATTCTTGCTTTAGTCTTAAACATGATTTTGGGTAGGCAATGGGATCTATATTCTTTGTCGGATTGTCCTTCTTAAACAAGAAGACATTTTTTCCAGCTTTTATTCGAAGTGAGATATCAATATGTCGAGCAACAAATACAAGGGTAAGACTCCTGAGGGTAATGAAGAGACTGGAAGGCCATCAAAATGCCCAAAATGTGGAGGTACCATATAGTCTTACTTTGGAATTGGAAAAGCTTCTAATCCATCATATCAAGGTGGAGCTACACCATTGACTCTTCCACCAAATATTATTGAAGATGGCAATGACAATAGCTGATCACCACAGGAAGGTCAAGGGGAGATTGTCATTGTGTTAAATCAAAATGTATCAAATGAGGATGGCAATACCACATAAGATGTTCCAAGGAATACCCTGGATAGCTAGAATGAGATAATTGACTTGGATGAGGATGATGCTGGTAGCAATAAAAGAAAAGGCAAAGCAAAATTGGGGCGCGAGTGGGAAATGACAAGGAATTTTTAAATTGGTTGGTTTTCGAAGTACCCATTCCTTGAAGTAGTGGGGGTATCAAACAAAAATGATATTAAAAGGGCAGCAAAGGTCAAATGTAAGATTTGTAGTTGGAAATATGGAAGACACAAGACGATGCAGCTGAAGCTTGACACTATAGAAAAGCATATCGATAAAGTTTATGAAAAAAAAATCATAGACGGAAAGGAACAATCAGTCATACGATGGAAATCAAAGGAAGAATGTCTTCATGTTAAGTATGTCCCAGATTATGGAGAGCATAACCATAGAATGTCAAAGATTAAAAAATGTGAAGGTACACTTGAGGCTCATTTTGGAAAAGCCATGGTAGCAACAAATTTGTCAAAAACTATTCACATGAGTGTTGTTTTTCATATTTTGTCCAAGGGCGTCCTATGACAAACTACCCAGAATATATTGATTTATTATCTTATTTGAGTGTTCCCCAATTTCCCTTCTCACATTGGTCAGTAGACGTTGGATGGGAATGGGCGAACTGTCTTGCTATAGTGGAAAAGCAAGATTTAAAGGAGAAATTAAAAGAGTCAAATTTCATTGCATTATCTTTAGATGAAGTTACTGTGGTAGACAATACTTCTTGGGTTTGTATGCATTTGTATACTATAGAACAACATGTTCACCAAACTCATCTTCTTTGTGTTCGTAAAATGAAGGATAGTTCAACATCGCAAAATCTATTTGAACTAGTCAAGAAATCTTTGAATGAAATTGCAGGTATGGATGAGTTGACAATTGCCAAAAAGTTGGTGTGTGAAGGAGCTGATGGAGTTGTAGTGATGCAAGGTCAAAGGAGTGGTCTTTGCACAAAGTTAAAAACTACTTGTCCACCATACATGCTTGGCATTCACTGCATGGCCCACATAATGAATTTAGCATTCAAAATTGTAAGCAAGTTTCCTACAGTATCAAAAGTTGAAAATCTACTTCACGAGATCCACACATACTTATGCCGAAGTCCCAAATGTTTCCTTGAATTTCAAAATTTTGCTGAGGGAATAACACCTGGAAAAAAGCTTCTCAAGGATGTCAATACCAGATGGATCTCCCTGCATGGACCAACACAATGAGTTCTTTCAGAATATCAATCCTTGATTGGAGTGATGTATGATCATCGCAACACAGTAGACAAAGCTACTGACCTCTTACATAGGTTAAGCGATATAGAGATGCTCTTGAATTTAGCTATTCTTCTCCCCATGCTGGATGAGATGAAAAATATTGTGAAGAAAGCCCAAGACAAAACTATGTATATTTATGAATATGCCAATCTACATAAACTTACATGCTTGTCCCTCGATCATCTATATCTAGATCTAACACAAGAAGGTGCAAATTATTTGATGTGGTGGAAAATTACTGATTTGAATAATCCTGATAATTATTTACAGTTTAATGCAAGCGAGCACTTATTTATTTGTGTATGTGGATATGAGATACCAATGTACCATTGTAAGAAAGCCAGGCGCTCTAGAAAAGAAGTACCTGTTAACAAGGAAGATTTTAACGACATTGTTAAATCTGTTAGTGATAATTTGAAGGAAATTGCAAAATCTATTTCCTTAGAGATTCATGAAATATTCCCTCGACATGAAATACTTGAAGCCATGGGTATTGTGTATCCTCAATTTTGGGTAAACCGAGATAACCCAAAATATTTTCATGATCAAGAAAAAATATTGATTGAACAGTTTTTAGAAAAGGTAACACACAATGAACAAAATAATACAAGGAATTTTAAATGAAAATAAGCTTAGAAAGCAATGCCAAATTTTCGCAATGACTATGAGGGAGCAGTATAAATCCATGGGCAAGGATAAGGCCTTTGAATCGGGATCAATAAAAAAGGTTTTGACAAGCTTAGGTTAGACTGAAATATTGCATCGTTCGATGTCAGAATATTTCAAACTTGCTGATTTATGTCAAACAATGATATTGGGGTTGGTGGAGGATGAGAGAGTTTTCAGTACATTGGGGTTTTTGAAATCAAAGTTAAGAAACAAACTAGACAAGAATTTGGAAAATTGCTTGTGGATGAAAGGAACTACGTATAATGTCAAAAAAATTACTTTTGAAAGGGCACTCACAATCTAGAGGTCCACATGTGAAATAAGAGGGACCAGGTTGTGCAACATAGGATCTCCAATTCCAACACTCGCCGGTACTGGTTGTAGTGGCAGTGGTAGCGGCAGTGGGACTGGGCCTGGGATAGATGACAATGATATTGAAATTGACACAAATCAAAAAATGAATGTTGAATTGGAGACACAAGGTGAAGAAAGTGCAGAGCAGTCTCAAAATCAAGATGACTCTTTTACTTTATCTGAAGATGAGCATCAATTTGAGGACCCTGTCTTTGTTTGGGAAATGGAAGATAATTAACAAGTTTTAGGTATTTTTATTGTACTTCATGAATCAGTTTCCATTGTTCCAAAGTCCACACTGTAGTTGATGTCTGATGATATTTTATATTGTATTCAATGAACATTGAAATTGTGAATCATTGCACTTCATGATATCTTATTTTATATTGCACTCAAGCACTACATGAATCATATTCCAAACTGTAGTTGATGATTTTTTTATATTGTATTCAAATAAATTATGAATCATTGCACTTCAAGTTCAAGATATTTTATTTTATATTGCACTCCAAGTCTCCATGATATTTTATATTATATTGAACTTCTTGAAACATAATATTATGCCAAATTCAAACTTTAGTTGATGATATTTTATAAATTATATAAAATTTAATACCCTCGCCCTAACAATGCTTCATCGACAGAACCCCCATCACAGTCCCGCTCATGGCCCAATGAAAATAGCTCACAAACTAGTATCGATGTAACAATACTCTATCGGGTTGACTCCTAAGGTGCTCTCCCACTATACCGATAGAGTGGTCAACAAAAGTAACCATGAATTATAATCTATGACCATGGGCATGAATTATCTTATTTTATCAATAATCACAAAAATACACCACACTTTGATTTTATGAACAATGTAAATTGTAGAAATTTGTGTGACAAGATCCATATTATAGCCTACATTCACATTGCATCCATAAATATTAAACAAATTTGAAATTTCATAGTGATGTAGTCCTTCCCCCATTCCTAACCAAATTCAATACCATCAGCCTAACAATGCTTCATTGGCGGAAACCCCCATCACAATCTCGCTGATGGCCCGATAAAAATAGCTCACAACCTAGTATCAGTGTAACAATACTCTATCAGGCTGACTTCTAAGGTGCTCTCCCGATATACTGATAGAGTCGTCAAAAAAAGTAACCAGAAATTATAATTTATGACCATGGGCATGAATTATCTTATTTTATCAATAATCACAAAAATATACCACACTTTGATTTTATGAACAATGCAAATTGTAGAAAGTTGTGTGACAAGATCCATATTATAGCCTACATTCACATTGCATCCTTAAATATTAAACAAATTTGAAATTCTGTAGTGACGTAGTCATGTAGTCCTTCCCCCATTCCTAACAAAATTCAATACCATCGGCCTAATAATGCTTCATCGATGGAATCCCCATCACAATCCCGCCAATGGCATGATAAATATAGCTCACAACCTAGTATCAGTGTAACAATACTCTATCGGGCTGACTCCTAAATCCTAAGGTTCTCTCCCGGTATACCAATAGAGTCAAGTTGTCAACAAAAGTAACCATGAATTATAACCATGGCTCATGGGCATGAACTATCGAATGCATAAATTATATCAGGGGAACTATGGTGCATCAAGGAAACATTATTTGGCATCCCACCGATAGAATGAAGGATAGGTGTCCATTGATGGAGAGGGTGGCGATCAGTGAAAGACTAATGTGAAATCCCGGGGCATCGTGCAGCCGTGTTGCGGTACATTTATGAACCAAAATTGAAGTGAATTATATCACAAGTTGATCGCATAGTTGTTACAAAATCTTGAAAGATTTCGCTTAGGGGAAAAGCAGAAAGGCAAATACTTGGAGTTTTGATGCAACAAAGACCGATGGACTATGGAGGTGACTTGGTGAGACTCGCATAAGTACTTCACTTTCAAACCCAGTTGACAAGCTATTTTACTCAAAATCTTAAGATTTAAATGATGGAAGAGAGTATAGACAAACCCAAAGCTAAAAATTAGAAAATCAAAAAGCCTAAGAAACTCCTAAATGAAGACCTGATAGATCAATGTCATGGGTTGGGGCCGATACCCAAGAGGAGTGCTCAAATAAATCCTTCCATGGATCGATTATGGGACAAACAAAAGGGCTTAGGGGATATTTGGACAACGCAACGAGGGTATGACCTCTTCATGTACCATTACAGAAAACAATTTATGTTTCAACCAATCTGCAATCCATGGAGGTTGAACCTGGGAAGAATTGTGGTGCCCAATGTGTTTGTGAACATAGAGCTAATTAAAGCTCTTGATACCAGATATGACCCCAAGAAAAGAACTATTCAGTCAAATGGCAGGGGTGACATGCTTGTTATTTCTAGGGATCTCATTTCTAATGTATTTCAGTTAGAGTGTTCACTGAATTTATCGTTAATGATCAAAGATCTCTTGACAGAGTATCACCACATGGATACCAGCTATAAGAGATGGAAATTACCTTTCCATAGGCCCAAGTATGAAGGAGGCCAACTCAGGAGGTTCTCTAGCAGTGAAAACCCTCCTTTCCATGAAGATTTGTTCGCAGAGTATTTCTGATACACCTATTATTTAGGTGGTCAAGTTTTGGGAGTAGAGGTTCCACCTCTCATGTTGATTGCTCGAATGGTCTTAGCTGAAGACATACAGAGCAAGGATGCCAGGGAATTTGATTATGCTAGCTACTTGGCCAACGCCCTAAATCGAGGGCTTGAAAAGATTAAAAATAATAGTGATAATATTAATTTTGGACACTATTCTTTGCTTATGCATTTTCTATTGTACGAGGGACACGTCAGAGGGGTTTGGAGTGAAGAATTAAGGATAAAAGATACAGATGAAAATGGAGATTTTAAACCTGTACAAATGTCGACTTCATTGTGGGACAACCAATTTGGTAGGTCTCATTAACTTTATTTTGAATAATTTTTTGTAAAACCTATTGGAATTGTAAAATTTTGATAACCTCATTAACCCTTCATGCTTATTAGTTTCCCAAGAAGTTCATATTAAAGACATAAAATTTCCTCACATAGAATTTTCACCAAGGTCCGGGTTAAATTTTTTCATATAGCTCCATAAAATTAATCTGACATTAAATCTTTAACATTTGAAAATATTGGCATAAGTTGATGTAGGTCTCACCAATAATAATATACATCTCTGCAGTATATTGGCAAGACATCAGAAGTGTCATACCGGTGAGGATATATGCCAAGAGAATGCAGGTTCACATTTTATATCGGCAAGAAAAAAGGTATCGGCGTGAGATGTGAGGTCATATTGAGCTAAATTTCTTTTTACCAATTGGAGTATAATAAAGATATCGGCCAGAATATAGTCATCGGGGTGAGATTTCAAAGGACTACCTGAAGCATTCACTGGTCTTGCCAATAAAGCAAAAAGAAGACTCATTCGGTAAGACAATGATGCCGAGGAGAGTTCAGGGAGTGTTACCGACCCCTCATGTTATACCGACAAAAATGAGCGTATAGAGATAAAAAAATTCGAAGAGACAATGTGTGGGGTCTCGCCGAAGAAAAAGTGTATCGGTGAGATAAGTCTCACTAGGGAGATCTAAGCGAGGTCACGACAAATATTATTCTATCAGCAGGACAATTACTTGGTCTCGGCGACTTAAGTTGACAAAGGGAATGTCTCGGTGAGACAAAGAGCCTTCGGAGTGAAATGAAGAATCGTTGGCCCGATTCGTTAATTCTAGGTGATAGTTTTCTTTGGTGAAGGTCATGGCGATATAAAAAACAAGAAAAAGGAGAACTATCGAGGAGACTTGTGATGTCGGGGGAACTACAAGATGTCTTAGTGGATGTGTGAACATTGAACAAACGGATCGGCCAGAGATTTGAAATGTCTTGCCGATATCATACCTGATGTGACAGTGAGAATTTCAAAAAACTTGCTTCATTCAAGTCTCAGTGAAGACATTAATAGCACCATGAAGCATAAATTTTTTTGCAAATCAAGGTGAGCTCAATTGAAATCATTTTTTTGCAGAATTGGCAGTGAAGGAGAGCAGAGGAACGAGCAAAACAATTGAGGCATTCGTCTAACTTGGATTTTCAAGTGAAATACAATAAGTTCCTCATCCTTTGAAAAATTGTAAATTTTGAAAATGGAAGGCACTAGTTCAAAAAAGATAAAAGGAAGAAAACATGGGGAGGGTAGTCAACCAAAGGGAAAAAATAAAAAAAATGAAATACGACTAGAGGGCACCGAGAGAAAATTGAACCAAGATCTCATAGACCAGCTACCTGGTTTAGGACCTAAAGCAAGGTGTTTCACACAGCTTAAGTCGGAAGTAGATAGATTGGATGAAAAATATAAATTCATAGGAGATATTTGGACCCCAATCAGAGGATATGAATTTTTCAGTTTCCACTACCATAGAAGAAATCGCTTCAAGCCAGTATGTAACCCATGGAGGATTAATTTGGGAAAAATGGTGTGCCCTAATGTTTTTGTTGATGTCAAATTGGTGAAATTATTGGCTGGTCATTATAATCTGAAGAATAGGGCCATATGTGATTTATCTAGGAATCTGGTAATACATGTGTTTGAGAATGCAATAAGCGAGATCTTCAAGTTAGAAGGAATATGCAATGATAAGATTATAAGTGAAGAGCTCGAGAGTGAATTCAGAAGAATGGATACCATTTACAAGGGCTGGAGGTTACATCTGCACAGAATTATGTGCCATGGAAAACCGACTCCAATGGAAGACAACAAGGGACCACCATTTCATGTGGATCTTTTCGAACCCTACATAAAGTACACTTATTTTTCAGTGGGACGGGGATTGGGGATGGAGGTCCCGGAGCAGATGATAGTTGTACCTATGGTGATTGTTGTGGATGTTCAATATCATAAATCTGGGTCTTTTTATTATGCTTCACATGTGTTTAAAGAGCTTGATGCAGGGTTGATGGAAATAAAGAATGGAGCCTCTGTCTTGAACATCAGGAATTATTCATTTTTGATGCACTTGTTGCTATATTTTGGACAGGAAATAGGATTGTGGCCCCAGGAAGGGAGAATTTCACAATTTCATAAGGAAGGCAAGCCATTGCCTATTCAGTTGTGGACTATTTTTTGGGACAACAGGTTTGCTAATTCTAATTTCTTGCATTTTGAAGAATATTTTGTAAAGCCATTATACAAGTTTAATAATCATCCTTGTGACTATTCCTTGTCTGATGAAATAAAGAGATTTCTCAGGCCTAATGATTTTAATGGATCAATCAGCCACAACATGGGGGATTGGTATTGTTTAGAAAATGCCACCATGATTAGGTTTTATGGTTTTGAAAGTACTCCATTTATTTTGCCTAGGATAGTTCCACATAGGATTACATACTTAGAGATTGTTAGGCAAATGGATTTCTCCAGTGTCATGAAGTTAAGCTCTTATGGGAAGCAGACTTTTATGCCAAGTACATTGTGTTCTGGTGATTTTACTATGTTAGAAAAGGAGGGATACAATTTAATTTTGGATAAGTTATTGCATTATAACATGAGGAAAGCGCCATCAAGAAAAAACTTTGATCCAGAGGGATATATTCATTTTGCCAGATAGAAGATAAAATTTTGAGGGTATCACCATGTGCCCTATCAGTCCGATGACATAATTAGAAACTTGCAAGTAGAAGAAGCAAAAATGGTAATTGAGAAACATGATCAAGAATTTTTAGATGTTGAGTTTTCATCTTCCAGTGAAGAAGTATTAGAGGCTAATAGGCCACAAGGTCCATCCGGAAAGGTATCGAGGACAAGAACTTAGGATTACATCTATTCTACCAGAGAGATAAATATTGAGGAAACTATGGATGTGGATACAAGACATAAAGAATATAGATCTTTTATAGCAGATGATGAATTTGTGAAAACCTCATAATTCAAAACATTTTATACAAAAAAAGGGGAAAAGAAATAAGAGGGCTGCTTGACAATGTCACACTAGGAAATGAGGAGCAGTTGTTAAAAAACTTGAGGGATGAGGTCGATAAAGAGATGACAAGCATGACTCCTGAGAAAGGAAGAGAAATGTTGGAAAAGGCTAGTGTCATGATTTTCCTAGGGCTAGATCTTAATTCTGCATTGGTTTTTGATAGTTTCCTGAAAGACAACAATGCTACACACAAGCCTAACATAGAAAAGGTGACAAAAGTGTATACAAGATCAATATACAATCCTGACGAAGAGACATTGATGATTTGGGCTTTATATCCCTCTCACAAGAAGTCAGTTGTCATTGATACTGAGAAGGCATTTGGACATTTCATGAATTTGAAGGCTGGAAAGGTTGGTTTGGTTGCAATTGTAGAAATTGGGATCAATATAGCAAAATTAAATAAATCCCAAATACAAGCATTGATCAGAGAGAGATAAATTTACAAAACCAACAATGAGAGAATACTGAGAGAAAATGAAAGTCTAAAGGACTTGGTAGGTGTTGCAACGAAGCCAACAATGATGATCACCGAAGGTGAAATTTCACAGGTGAAGGACCATTGGGAAGGGTTAAGTGCATACTCTCAAGGGAAAATGGACACACTTACAAAAATAATCACAAGGAGGCAGGTCGTTTTAACCACTTGGTTAAATAAACTTTGGGAAAAACATTCACAATACGTTGATGTAATAAAAGAATATAGGAGAGTGGATAGCAGAATCCAAGAGAAGCTTGAGGAATTAAAGCAAAAGGATACTCCTAAGAATGCAAGGATTGATAATTCCCATCATATCATGGATAAGCATAAGGGATTCTTTGAGGAATTACAAGAGGATGCGCAGGAGTTGATAGAAGCTACCAAGAAAAAATTGACTAGGTTCTGTAATGCTGAGGGAGAATTAAAAGAAATGACTACATGGAAGAATGAATGTGAATTAATACTCCAAGAGATGTTAAAGACAACCACTGGGAAAATTACAATGTTGGATGAAGCATGTGAGCTGAATGAATGAATGATGATGACGAAGATCGTGATCCGCGATGCGTTGGGAGATACAGATATGCATGAGCGCCGAGATTACATAGAGCACATGTCTGGAGTTCACTTGTGGCTTAATAGAGCTTATTTAATACTAATCTTGTTAGTGTTTTATGCTTAAAACATCTTTTGAAAGGAGACGTCCTTCCACTCGCTAATGTATAAATATCTGTTGTTTACATAACTGTATGGGTAGATGATTTTAGAATAGAATACAGTTAGTAGGAAATACAATACTTTCAGAATGTTTCAAAGAACTATGATGCATGTATAAATTTTTGAAGGATAAATGAAAGAAATCTAATACTGTGGCAGCCTTCTGGTATCAATTATTTGTTAAGTTAATTGAAAATATTATCAAGTTGTCTCCAAGGTTGATATTTCTTTGTTATTTAAATTGACATATCAGGTATATTCTCAGTTTATCAATACACATTTGTTGTATTTGTGTGGTGTGATTGGTTGGTTCTTTTAAGTAAAGGTTAAATCCTTCAAGTCATTCACAGTAATCTAGAAGTATCATTCAAATCATTAAGAAGAGCTTGATAATTACATTCTTGCATGTTTATACAATTTATAGACTAACATCATATGCCAAATAATTAGAATCCCTGCCAGATAGAAGTCATTTATCTAAAGCTTTCACTTGACACCGATTTATCCAACAAGGCACTGGTCTTATTTATCCTTCTAGGTTCCATCCATTTCATTTACATATTTTAATTAAACATATAAATTTTTACTTTGATATTGCATATACAATTTATACCAAATTAGGATCATTTCTTTCCACTATCAAATTGCCATTTGTGGATAGTTTGGGCAAGTAGGAAGCATAATTCAAAATCTGTGTCATTCATATAGGTGCACCTGCCTAGGTTTAGCAGAGCCTTAGGATTAGAAGGTTCAACTATATTGTTTGGCCTTGTTAGTTGGCCAATAACATTGTGAGAGCTTGGAAACCTCTCATGGTCCATTCAAACCAAAGTTTTTGAGACCTAACAAATTGGCAACTCTGCTGGGGAATTTTGTGAGAAATCCGGTGGTAGACAACCTTTTCATATAGAGTCATTAAAAGAGAACTGCAATTAAAATTTGAAAATTGACTCCGCTGGGTAGAATAAAAACATCTTTTCTCACTTTTAGAAAAAGTGGGTGGCGACTTTGAATGAACGAAAGCATTGAGACTGATACAATAAGATATAAATCGGAAAGGAATCGACCTAGATTTCATACCATCACAGTTTCTCACAAAATGAAAGGAAGGAGATATTTGTACAAGGAGGGGGATGGTCCCAATGAAAAAGGTAAGCGAACCTATAAAAATGATCAGGGCAAGAAGGTATTCAATGACCTAGATCGAGCTGCAAAAAACTGAATATCAAAACCACTGATGGAAACACACAACTCATACAAGGCATTAACAAATGAAAATAGCCCATCTAAAGAGCTTCACACTCATGAAGAGAAGAGAAATCCCTTCCATCGAATAAGCCATGATAAAGATGAAGATTTCATGGTTGAATTTGAAGCTGAAAAAGAGGAGAGAATTTGAATGTGATCAAAGAGCAACACTTTTTGAGGAAGGACTTGAATATGAAGCAACATATGAAGAAAATCATGAACTCATGACCCAAGATGAGATAGATGCACAGTGGGAATGTATGAGGCAAGAAACAGAAAGGTCAATGATAGAATATGATCAAAGGCTTCAGGCCATGAAGGAATTTGAGAATTTGAAGTTACAAAAGGCTCAAGTTAAAACATCAATGGCTAATTCACCCAAATATACGCCCCCTCATAAGAACAATAATATGAAGCCATCAAATTCCCCACAGGCCCATCGAAATCAGCCAAGGAATCAATATAGAAATACAAACGCTCCACCACAACACTGAAATATGCAGCCACCTCATCAGTAGTATGTACGCCCACAAGGTCAGCAATATGTGGCAAATAATAACCCACTGTACCAGCATCAACATTACCAAAATATCCCTCCACAATACACAACCATGATTAGACAATTTGATCTTGTTGGATTTCAGATATACCCTTACCCCCTGGACAACAACTGGAGGAACCTAGTCCCTAAGTTCACAGGAAGTAACACAGTTACAGCCGAGGAGCATTTGAGAAACTTTAAAGTAGTTATTCAAGAATTGGATATGCAATATGAGGATGTATAGATGAGATTATTTATGATGTCACTGATTGAGGATGCCAAGGATTGGTTTAAAAATCTACCAACAACATCCAATTATTCCATTCATGTATTTTATGAATAGTTTCTTCAGCAGTATGGGAATCAGTGTGTCATATTTTGCTTTGCACGAGTTAGTAAGTATCCAAAAACATCAAAATGAGTCAGCCTATGATTTTAACCAAAGGTTTGTTTAGTTATATAATAAAATACCTCGAGGATCCAAGTTGGATGATCCTGCTGCATTAATTATCTATTTGAAAGCCTTTGACCCCAAGATAGGATATGAATTGAAAAACAGATATCCTAGGAATCTAGCTGAAGCTCAAAAGATTGCATTAACTATTGAAAATAATAGGAAAGCTGCAGGGATGTTTTCTAAAAGGGAAAACCCTAGGGCTCCCCCATATGCTCCCCCAAACAGACAAGAGAACACATATAGGAATGAAAGATCAAGGCTGCATGACATGCCTTATAATACAAACTGGAAGGATGGGAAGCCGATAAATGATAGACCAAGAAATAAAGAAACATCGGATCCATTAAAAAGGAAAGCATCATATATGGTAGCTAAAAGTCCTCGGTGCTCAGTTTGTTACGCGCCACATTCCCCAGATCATTGTGTTACAACTCAGTCAATACTAGAAGAAGACACACTGGAGAATGACAGTGGTGAAGACCAGAGTGTCTATTTAACTTCCCACACTCTTAACTCTTTGGAGTGGGAATATTCATCTTCAGAGGAGGAAGGATATGAGTATAATTTTGATCAACAAAAATACAATATTCACATGGTAGAACAACATGTTTTTTCTGATCATGAAGAAAGTGATAATGAGCAAAATCCCCCTGTTGCATCATGTCAAACTAATAGGTATAGTGTGAGGAGACCAAGTGAAGAAGAAATTGAAAGGTTGACTATTGCAGCAGTGGAGGAAGCTAGAAACAAATATCGGTTGAGGAACATAACAGTGAATAGAGATGAGGGTGTCCCAAGAGGAATATTTGTAAAAAATAAAAAAGTATCAAATGAGACATCAAAATGGACAGATGATAAGCAACCGGAGAAAAAAGAACAGAAGGGATCTCCTAAGGAGGAAAGTAAGGAAATCCCCACTGAGAAGAAAAATCCAAATCAAACATCCAGAGGAGAAAAAGAAGAGAACAAGGGAGAATTGACAAAACCTAAAAAGGTGATCAAAATTGAAGGTACATCCTTTGATTTGATACAAGCCTTATCTTAATTGAAGATGTCTATCCCATTAATTGAAATTATGAAGATCAAGGAATATAGGGAAGGTTCCATACAATTAATGTCTAATGAGAATCAAAATATAAACCCTGAAAATAAAGAAGTTTTTGAAATCAATAACAAAAGGAAGGAGGTAAAAATTCTAGAGGCTTGCCTAATGAACACACCACAGATTGACCCACTCTTTACCACCTTACTCATAAGTGGAAAAATAGTAAGAAATTGCATGATAGACTCAAGTGCCTCAATGAATATCATGCCAATAGGGGTAATGAAACAACTTGGTATGTGGATAGATGTGGAAGGAGGTAAATTCTAGGCCATGGATAGCAGGCCTGTTCCAGTTGTGGGAATAATGAAGAATGTGGAAGTAAGATTAGCAACTTACCCACAAGCTACCTACAATATTGGCATAACCGTAATTGACACACCTCCTTAGTTTGGGATGCTTTTATCAAGACAGTGGACTGCAGCAGTAGGAGGCAATGTATAGTTTGATTTATCATATGCCACCATACTAGTGAATGGAGAAGAGGTCAAGTTATATAGGGAACCCAAAATGAATAAAATTGTTGAATATGCTCCTCAAGAGAAACTTAATTATTTCTGTGATGTAGATTTGGGGAGTTTTAGGGTAGAATTATCTCAACTTGAGTTGGTAAACAAAGATCCAATTGAAAAAAAAAAATCTGAAAATCAGCAAGTGGTATGGAAAATGTACTTTGATGGGGCTTGCAACCAAGAAGGTAATGGAGCTGGGATAGTTTTCATATCGCCCGATGGTTCAACTTTCAAATATTCATTTTTGTTAGCATTTGAATGTACAAACAACATGGTGGAATATGAAGCTTTGTTGACCGGATTGAATCTATCTGTTACACACAAGATTAAACTCTTAACAATTTTTGGAGACTCGGAGCTGGTTGTGTCTCAGATCAGATCAAAATATGTAGCAAAAAATAAAAGGTTGAAACAATACAAGAATGTAATATGGGATAAAATTGAACTATTTGATGCTTTCTCTATTGATTGGATGGAGAAATAAAAAAATATAATGGCAGACTTCCTAGCTAATGTAGCACTAAAACAAGATGACATCACGGTAGTAGGAATATCCCAAGTTGAGTTCAAAACAAGACCTATTGTGCCTGACAATGTATATAGTTTGCAGGTTTTTGATGATAACACTGATCTTTCAAAATTCCTTCACTGTATAGACCAATATGAGGCATATGAAATTGATTTCAACGCCTTTGTGTAAGAGATGAATGGAGAATAGACAGTATTCAGAAAGAAAATCTTACAGATTAAACTTAATAAACTTCCCAAGGGGTTAGTAGTGTTGGAAAGAGTATACGATGGAAGTGATCGATCCCTTATGAAACAGACACCAGTCAAAAGGGAAGATATTGAAGAAATAAACTTAGGGACTGAACTATCACCAAGGAAGGTATATATTGGGAAGAAAAATAAGCCTGACTATCCGAAGAATGCTGATTTCATTGTTAATAAAATAGAAACATGTGTTCGCATGGTCTTATGAGGACCTCAAGGCATATAGGGAGGATTTATTTCAACATGAAATTCCATTGAAAAGAGATGCAAAGCCATTTAGATAGAAACAAAGGCCTATTAACCCCACATTGGAACCAAAAATGTAGGATGAATTAGCCAAACTTAGAGATGGAGGTATCATTAAAAATGTGAGGCATTCAACATGGGTGTCAAACCTTGTTCCTGTTAGAAAGAAAAATGGAGATATCAGACTGTGTGTGGATTTCAGAAATTTGAATGTAGCATCCCTCAAGGATAACTACCCTTTGCCTAACATGGAAGCTATACTACATAAAGTAACCAGGTGTGAGCTATTGTATATGATGGATGGTTTTTCTGGTTATAATCAGGTTAAGGTTAGGGAATCTAAGCAGTACAAAACAACTTTTACAACCCCATGGGGAACATATGTCTATTTGAGAATTCCTTTTGGTCTCACAAATGCGGGAGAAACCTTTCAAAGAGCTATGGACTTAGCATTGGAAGACTTGATTAATGTTATAATGGTGGTATATCAAGATGACCTTACTACTTACTCAAAGAGAGCTGAAGATCATGTAGAACATCTTGAGAAAATATTCATTAAATCTTTAGAATATGGCATTAGTTTGAACCCTAAGAAATGCCATTTTTTTATTATGGAGGGAAATATATTAGGACACATTGTGTCAAAAGAGGGAGTTAGAATAGATCTTGAGAGATTTGAGGCTATCGATAAGGTCCCTATCCCTAAAACTGTAAAAGCCATCCAATCATTTTTTGGGCATATTAATTTTGTTAGGAGGTTTGTGTCCAACTTTGCTTAGATTGTTAAGCCCATATCAAAAATGCTAAGGAAAGGAAAAAAAATTGAATGGACTCCAAAAGCATTAGAAGCCTTTGTATCCATTAAAATATCCATTAAGGAAGCCCCTGTCCTCAAATATCCTGATTTCACAAAACCTTTCCAAATATTTTCATTCGCTTCCTTGCACACTATAGTTGTTGTTATGTTACAAAAAAATGAGGATGGTCATGAGAAGCTTGTGTCTTTCTTTAGTAAATCATTGCAAGGGTCATAATTGAAGTATGAAATAATGGAAAAACAAGCCTTTGCACTAGTAAAAGCCACAAAATCCTTTAGATCGTATCTTGTTGGAGCCAAAGAGATTGCCTATGTCCCTCACGCAGTTGTCAAAGAAATTTTAATACAGTCAAAAGTAACAGGGAAGAGATTCAAGTGGATTAATATAATCCAAGAATTTGATATGGAAATACAAATTACTAAATTGATAAGAGGCCAAGGATTGGCCAAATTAATGGCAGAAGCAAATATTGAGGCAAATGAAATTTGCAATATAGAAGAAGGAAATGAAATTGCAAGTATTGAGCATACACCTTGGTATATAGATATCATGTATTACCTCAGAAACACAAAGTGCCCTAAAGGATTCGATAATAACCAGAAAAGAACTTTGAAACTATAGGCCTCTAAATATGTATTCATAGAAGGTGATTTATTTTGGAAAAATAGAGATGGAATGTTGTTGTTATGTTTAGATGAGTCACAAGCTAATCATGTTTTAAAAGAAATATATGAAGGGGTCTGTGGAGGCTATTATTTTGAAAAGACAACTGCACATAAAATCCTCATGGCAGGTTATTACTAGCCAAAAGTTTTTAATGATTCATTTTCATATGTAAGAAAATGTGAAGCATGTCAAAATTTTTTAGGCAAAATGAAATATCAAGGAGCTTTACCACTTACACCTATGCAGGTTGAAGCCCCTTTTCATCAATGGGGGATGGAATTTATTGGGGAGATACAAGAGAGATCAAGTGGAGGACACAGATGGATACTGGTAGCCACTAATTACTTCACCAAATGGGTAGAAGCAATCCCAACCAAACAGGTGACAAGTAAAGTTGTGATAAATTTCCTAATGGATAATATCATCACCAGGTTTGGTGTTTTAGATCGGATGAGTTTAAAACCTTTTGTAGTACGCATGGTATTGCTATCTCTTATTCTGCCCCTTACCATCCACAAGCTAGCGGTCAGGAAAAATCTAGCAACAAAAGCCTTCTAAACATCATTAGGATAATGCTAGGAGGAAAAAAAAGATATGGGATTCAAAATTAAAATTGGTTCTATGGGCTGATAGGATCACTATCAAAAAATAAATTGGAAAATCCCCATATGAACTAGTATATGGAACACAAGCCAGAATGCCTTTACAAAATCTGTTACCAGTTTATAAATTTATTCTTCAAGAAGACATGGAGGTTCCCGAACCAATGGAAGAGAGAATGGAATAATTAGAAGAAATTGATGAAATGAGAAGACTAGCCCAAAACCAGAACATGAAGTTGCAAACAAAAATGAAGTATTTATTTGACAAAAAGGAAAAAAAAAAGAAAATTTAAAGAAGATGACCTGGTATTGATGTGGAATTCTAGGTGCCAGGAGAAAGGAAAACATGGAAAATTTGAGGCTTTGTGGTTAGGACCTTTTTTTGTAGTTGGCTAGCAAGGGGAGGATTCATATTATTTATAAAATATGAGTGGTGAAGAATAGGAGTTGCCTGTACATGGGAAATTTCTAAAAAAAAATTTCTCTTGAAAATTACAAAGGATCAAGGGTTGCCAGTGCATGGACAACTCTTGAGAAAACCTCTCATAAACTTTCCATGCACAGTAGTATAGGAAATAAAGGGTACAAGAAATTTCTAGTACATGGACAATCCTAGGATCCCTTGTTTGATTTTTCTCCATGAATAGTAGTTTAGGATCATGTTCATCTCCACTTGTTTTCATCCATAATGCTTGGTCTGCTCACCCAGAGATTTGGATCCTTGTAATGATCTCACAATCATTCATCCCTAGACGAAGCCACTGTTGGAATTGTAAAATTTTGATAACCTCATTAACCCTTCATGCTTATTAGTTTCCTAAGAAGTTCATATTACAGACATAAAATTTCCTCACATAGCATTTTCACCAAGGTCCAGGTTAAATTTTGTCATATAGCCCCATAAAATTCATCTGACATTAAATCTTTAACATTTAAAAATGTCGGCATAAGTTGATGCAAGTCTCATCGATAATAATATACATCTCTTCAATATATCGTTAGGACATCAGAAGTGTCATACCGATGAGGATATATGCCAAGAGAATGCAGGTTCACATTTTCTATCGGCAATAAAAAAGGTATCGACGTGACGATGTGAGGTCATATCGAGCTAAATTTCTTTTTAACGATTGGAGTATAATAAAGTGTATTGGTTAGACTATAGTCATCGAGGTGAGATTTCAAAGGACTGCTCGAATCATTCACTAGTCTTGCCGATAAAAGCAAAAAGTTGACTCATTCTATAAGACAATGATGCCGGGGAGAGTTCGGGAAGTCTTACCGACCCCTCATTTTATACCAATAGAACTGAGAGTATATATATAAAAGTTGTCAAAGAGACAATGTGCGTGGTCTCGCCAAAGAAAAAGTATATCGGTGAGATAAGTCTCAGCGGGTACATCTAAGAGAGGTCACGGCGAATATTATTCCGTCGGCAGGATAATTACTTGGTCTCGGCGACTTAAGTTGACAAAGGGAATATCTCGATGAGACAAAGAGCCTTCGGAGTTTAATGAAGAATCATTGGCTCGATTCGTTAAGTCTAGGTGATAGTTTTCTTCGGTGAAGGTCATGGCAATATAAAAAACAAAAAAAAGAACTATCGAGGAGACTTGTGATGTCGGGGGACATAAAAGATATCTTAGCAGATGTGTGAATGTTGAACAGATGGATCGGCCAGAGATTTGTAATGTCTTTCCGATATGATACCTGATGTGACAACAAGAATTTCAAAACACTTTCTTCATTCATGTCTCAGTGAAGACATTAATGGCGCCACGAAGCATAAAATATTTTTCAAATCAAGGTGAGCTCAATTGAAATCATTTTTCACAGAATTAGCAGCGAAGGAGAGCATAGGAACGAGCAAAAAAATTAAGGCGTTCATCTAACTTGGATTTTTAGGTGAAATACAGTAAGTTCCTCATCCTCTGAAAATTTGTAAATTTTGAAAATGGAAGTCATTAGTTCAAAAAAGATAAAAGGAAGAAAACATGGGGAGGGTAGTCAACCAAAGGGAAAAAAGCAAAAAACTGAAATACGACCAGAGGGCACCAAGAGAAAATTGAACCAAGATTTCATAGACCAGCTACCTGGTTCAAGACCTAAAGCAAGGCGTTTTGCACATCTTAAGGCGAAAGTAGATAATTTGGATGACAAATGTAAGTTCATAGGAGATGTTTGGACCCCAATTAGAGGATACAAATTGTTCAATTTCCATTACCATAGAAGAAATCGCTTCGAGCCAGTATGTAACCCGTGGAGGCTTAATTTGGGAAAAATTGTGTGCCCTAATGTTTTTGTTGATGTCGAATTGGTGAAATTATTGGTTGTTCATTATAATCTGAAGAATAGGGTCATATGTGATTTATCTGGAAACCCGATAATACATGTGTTTGAGAATGCAATAAGCGAGGTCTTCAAGTTAGAAGGAATATGTAATGATAATATTATAAGTGAAGAGCTCGAGAGTGAATTCAGAAGAATGGATACCATTTACAAGGGATGGAGGTTACCTCTGCACAAAATTATGTGCCATGGAAAACCAACTCCAATGGAAGACAACGAGGGACCACCATTTCATGTGGATCTTTTCGAACCCTACATAAAGTACACTTATTTTTCAGTGGGACGGGTATTGGGGATGGAGGTCCCAGAGCATATGATAGTTGTACCTATGGTGATTGTTGTGGATGTTCAATATCATAACTCTGAGTCTTTTTATTATGCTTCACATGTGTTTAAAGAGCTTGATGCAGGGTTGATGGAAATAAAGAATGGAGCCTTTGTCTTGAACCTCAAGAATTATTCGTTGTTGATGCACTTGTTGCTATATTTTAGACAGGAAATAGGAATGTGGCCCCAGGAGCTGAGAATTTCACAATTTGATAAGGAAGGCAAGCCATTGCCTATTCAATTGTGGACTATTGTTTGGGACAACAGGTTTGCTAATTCTAATTTCTTGCATTTTGAAGAATATTTTGTAAAACCATTGTAAAACTTTGATAATCATCCTTGTGACTATTCCTTGTCTGATGAAATAAAGAGATTTATCATGCCTAAGGATTTTAATGGACCAATCATCCACAACTGGAAGGATTGGTATTGTTTAGAAAATGCCACCATGATTAGGGTTTATGGTTTTGAAAGTACTCCATTTATTTTTCCTAGGATAGTTCCAGATAGGATTGCGTACTTAAAGATTGTTAGGCAAATGGATTTCTCCAGTGTCATGAACTTAAGCTCTTATGGGAAGTAGGCTTTTATGCCAAGTACACTATGTTTCGGTGATTTTACTGTGTTAGCAAAGGAGGGATACAATTTAATTTTTGTAATGCCCCGCCAAGTGACCTTAAAGGAAATTGTAATTAATGTCATAAGCGAACCAATTTTTTTTTATAAAGTGCATTTAACATACACATTCACTTAATAATTAACAACAACCTCTAAGACTACAAGGTTAGGATTATCTAAACCCACACATACACATTATATAAAACCATAGCCTTATGAACTTTATGAAATAAAATTCATACATCATAAGAATACCACATAACATAATAAGATAATCAACCAAGGTACAATCTCATAAATATTAACTTAATCCAATAGTTACATCACTCATTCCAGAATGAGACTATAGTACAAATGTATTACAATTACATAACTCCACCTCATAACAAAATAGGGATGAATAACTGATACATAAGTTAAAATATTACAATGCAAGTAATTACAACAAGAACCGCGAGCTGTCCACTTGGATGTCTCGCCACCAAGTACTGAAAATAGATGGGGACCCAATGGTTTTGGTGCATGTTCCCCCCAACCAATGTGGTACCCGAAGGCCCACCCCCCATGCTAGGAGATAGTAACAAAGTAACATGGACAAAGATCTACAACCACTAACTAAAAGAAAACTCATACTGACTCAAACTGACATAACCAAATGAATGCCATAATAAGTACAAGTCCAGTTCAACTCAAATACAACACAAGTACAAATCAAGTACAACTAAAACATCACTGACATAGGTCACATTGCTTCCAGACATCATAATAAATCAAGTATGTTCAGAGAACCATACACATAAAACAATTAACAACAATTGTCATAGATAGAGTGTCATCGCAAGGTTTGTCATGAGATATCCTTTGGGCATTCTTCATAGGCTCCGGCACAAGTAATCCTGGTGGCCTCAACCGAATCCTGACACTCATACTCATTCATGCGGAATCAACTATCTCTCGTACGGATAAGATAGTTGATCTTGCCATTCCAGGCCTTCTCACTCATCCCAAGTCTAAACAAGCCCTTGTGTCTATGAGTGAGGATTAAATTATCTTGATTAGTGTGAACTGCATCCTAATCATCTAAGTACATTAATTTAATTATCACTTGATTAACTCAATTTTGAAGGTTATCCAGTTTACCTCTTTGGGCTCTGGTGCCTAACAGAAGCCACTCTTCTATTCGACAACACACACCCAAACAATCCACCAAAGGAAACACAAGTGCATACCCACTAGGCATCATAATCCACTCCAACACAAGGAGGATACAAATAATAGAACTCACTCCAAACATCTTGGAGGCAACAAACACATAGTCCACTCCTTTCACAGGAGGCAACAAGATGAAACCACATAACAAGGTCACTCCATACAAGGAGACATGGATCCCATAATCCGCTCCTAAACCAAGGAGGTGCAACCATCCCCGTTCATGAAAACCGGGTAAAACTGAAAAGACGCCATGCACTACCCAAGGGAAAACAACTGGATGGCATAAAGATTCAACAACCCTTATCCTCTAAGTTCTTCTGGAAGACTTATAATTTAGGACTAACACTAAATCCCAAAACCAACAATGCAACTTGACGACATAGCAACAAAAACATTCAAGTCATTAATCAAATCTAATATTTGGATTTCCTAAATCCATACTCATTCAATAGGTAGTGTTGACAAAGTCAAAGACACGATAACTAGATCATCTAAAATAATCGTAAACCCTATTTCCCTTTTCATTATTGGAAATCTAAAACAATTAAACTTACTTCCCTTTACTGAATACAGTGAATTTAAATCCTTTAAGATAATCATGAGGAAGATACTACTTTTGGATATACTAAATCCATTTCTCATTTCATTACGTAATTCATTATATTGATAAAATTGAATTAAGAATTCATCTTTTCAGATAGGGGAGAAATTACACTACTATTTAATTATCTAATTGCTCTTAACAAAATAAGTATTTTCAACTATAACTCAAAACATTTCGCTTTAAATTAAATAATCAATTGCCCTTGCAAATTAAATCATTATAAAATTAATCAAATTAATATTTGGTCTCTTCCATAACTTATTGTGTTAAAATAAAATCAATATTTGGACTATAACCCAATATCATATATATATTTTTCCAATTAAATCAAATTAATAATTGGACCTTTTACACATGAATTTAAATTCCACAATTAAATTTTAAATTATGCATTCTTTAAATCAAATATTTAACTCCTTCAATTAAAATTTAACATGTCATTTTTACTATAAACAATAATTTCCCCATATGATTATAATTTTAATTCCACTAATCTAATATACAAATTTTAATTAAAATAATATAAATAAATATAATACTTTAATATTATAAATTATAATATAAAATATTATTAAATAATATTTTAATATTATAATAACAATACATAAAATATTAATATTTATAAATATCAATTTATTATTATTTTATTATTAGAGCAGCCATGGAAAAACCACTTAACAGCAGTCTCATGTTTCAAGCATAACTCAAAAACTACAATCTAGGTATTTGTGATTTTTTGACAAGGATAAGAAAATTTCAAAATACAAAAACCCTTTAAATTTCCTGACAACCCAGTTTGTGTAAGTGGAGTTATAGGCGACGCAACTAGACCATTTTACCATGAAAAATATAACTATCCTGCAGATTTTAAAATCCAATTTTTAATAATAAACAGAGGGTTTCATTTTCTAAAAACATTCTAAATGCATTGTTCAATCTCTATGTTTGATTTTAACAACATAATCGATTTCCCCAAATAATTTGAATTCAACTGAGGTTTTCACAATTTTCACTCAAGAATTTTCACAAGCAAAGGCTGTAAATTTATTTAATTCTTTTTTCTAATATCAAATTTATTTTCTAAAACAGATTTAACAAATAAATCTTTAATCACTACTATTTAAAAAAAAACAATCAAGAACAATAAAACACAAAGAAGAAAACCTGGTACAAGAAGTTATAGGAAAAGATGAATTTTTGATGCAAGCCTCCTCCAAAGATTTCCTGAATTTTCTTCAATCCTCCAATGAATCCAATCCAAAACCAAACAAATGCAAACAATCTTTCCTTCAATCAATTCTACAATCAAAACTTTCTTTAAACCCTTGTGCAAATTTTCCAAAATTTCTTCTCTGCTGTAAAAATGTATTTTTTTCCAAACTTTCTACCCTAAAATTAAAACATATATTCTTATAAATCAAAAATACCTAATTCAACCCTAATTCACATTACACGCAAATTAGATATTTCAATTTCAATTTCAATTTTTACAACCCTAATTCACATTACATGCAAATTAGATATTTCAATTTCAATTTCAATTTCAAATTTCAATTTCAATTTTAATTTCAATTTCAATTTCACTTTTCGAAAACCCACTTTCAATTTAAAATGCAATTTGAAATAATAAATTAATTTTCAAAGTTGCAACTAATTTCCAAATAAACATTTAATTACAATTTCTAATTTAATTCCCACACGTTGAAATTAAATTTCAAAATTAATTTTAATTCTTTTATTTCCTTTCATTCTCTTGCATCACGTTTAATTAATTAATTTAATTATTTAATAACTAAATTCAACCCCCATGGATTAAATTTAATTAATTAAATAAATTTAATTTAATTAATTAAATAAATTAAATATAATTAATTAATTTAAATATAAACTTTTATCCATATTGCATTATTTAAATTAAATAACCATCAACATGATTTAAATGCAATTATTTCTAAATATCTATTTCCAATTCAATAATCTTTCAGAATTAAATAACATTAAAACAAGACAGACAATGGCTCGACACACACGACTGACGACACACTAAGGCTAGGGTGTAAACTTGACACATGTTACCTAGCTACTATCTCCAGTTCAACTTAACCGTTGGATCGACACGCTCAAACCTGTGAAACCAGGTGGAGTCGATGTCATGTACCTGCAATCCTGAAAGCAAGTAAACAACATTATACAATATATCCAGCATATAATACACACCGTGAAGAATGAATTACGGATTCGTAGGGCACTCGCAAGCGAGTGATGCGAAACTATCCTCTTCACCAATACATTCATCGAAACTGACACTTCCATCATAATCCAATAATCTCATAATAACATCTCATGTTAATTTTACATCATTAATCCATTAAAGCATGAGAAACACTAATTAGGTCAACACATCACACAATAATAGTTGTCGCTCAATAGTAGCGATCAAAACATCATAACAAAATGTATCCAGTATCAAAGTAACTGCAACCAAACATAGCATAAAGCAAAACGGAGGGGCATTACAATTTTGGATAAGTTATTGCATTATAACATGAGGAAAGCGCCATCAAGAAAAAAATTTGATCCAGAGGGATATATTCATTTTGCCAGACAGAGGATAAACTTTGGAGGGTATCAACATGTGCTCTATCAACCCAATGACATAATTAGAAACTTGGAAGTAGAAGAAGCAGAAATGGTAATTGAGAAACATGATCAAGAATTGTTAGATGTTGAGTTGTTGTCTTTGAGTGAAGAAGTATTAGAGGCTAATAGGCCACAAGGTTCATCCAGAAAGTTATCGAGGACAAGAACTCAAGATTACACCTATTCTGCCAAAGAGATAAATATTGAGGAAATTGTGGAGGTGGATACAAGACATGAAGAATATAGATCTTTTATAGCAGATGATGAATTTGTGAAAACCTTAGAATTCAAAACATTTTTATACAAACAAAAGGGAAAATAAATAAGAGGATTGGTTGACAATGTCACACTAGGAAATGAGGAACAATTGTTAAAAAAATTGAGGGATGAGGTGGATAAAGAGATGACAAGTGTGACTCCTGAGAAAGGGGGAGAAATGTTGGAAAAGGATGGTGTCATGATTTTACTAGGGATAGATCTCAATTTTGCATTGGTTTTTGATAGTTTCCTGAAGGACAACAATGCTACACACAAGCTCAGCATAGAAAAGGTGAAAAAAGTGTATACAGGATCAAAATACAATCTTGATGAAGAGAGATTGATGATTTGGGATTTATATCCCTGTCACAAGAAGTCAGTTGTCATTGATACTTAGAAGAAATTTGGACATGTCATGATTTTGAAGGCTGGAGAGGCTGATCCAGTTGCAATTGTAGAAATTGGGATCAATATACCAAAATTAAATAAAGCTTAAATATAAGCATTCATCAGAAAGAGAGAAATGTAAAAAACCAATAATGAGAGAATACTGAGAGAAAATGAAATTCTAAAGGACTTGGTAGGTGCTGCAAGAGGGCCAACAAAGATGATCACCCAAGGTGAAATTTCACAGGTGAAGGACCATTGGGAAGGGTCAAGTGCATACTCTTAAGGGAAAATAGACACACTTACAACAATAATCACAAGGAGGCAGGTCGTTTTAACCACTTGGTTAAATAAAATTTGGGGAAAACATTCACAATACGTTGATTCAATAAAATAACATAGGAGAGTGGATAGCAGAATCCAAGAGAAGCTTGAGGAATTAAAGCAAAAGGATACTCCTAATAATGCAGGGATTGAGAATGCCCATTGTATCATGAATAATCATAACAGATTCTTTGAGGAATAACAAGATGATGCGTAGGAGTTGATAGAAGTCGTCAAGAAAAAATTGACAGGGTTCTATAATGATGAGGGAGAATTAAAAGAAATGACTACATGGAACAACGAATGTGAATTAATACTCCAAGAGATGTAAAAGACAACCACTGCAAAAAATACAATGTTGCATGAAGCATTTGAGCAGAACGAACAAATGATGATGATGGAGATCATGATTCGCGATGTGTTTGGAGATTCAGATACGCATAAGCGTCGAGATTACATAGAGAACATGTTTGGAGTTCACTTGTGGCTTAAAAGAGCTTAGTTAATACTAATCTTGTTAGTGTTTTATGCTTAAAACATTATTTGAAAGGACACGTCCTTCCACCCGCTAATGTATATATATCCGTTGTTTACATAACTATATGGGTAAACAGTTTTAGAATAGAAGACAATTAGTAGGAAATACTTTACTTTCAGAATGTTTCAAAGAACTATGATGCATGTATAAATTTTTGAAGCATAAATGAAAGAAATCTGATATTGTGGTGCCCTTCTGGTATCAATTATTTGTTAACTTAAAATATTATCAAGTTGTCTCCAAGGTTGATATTTCTTTGTTATTTAAATTGACATATCAAGTATATTCTCATTTCATCAATAAACATTTGTTGTATTTGTGTGGTGTGATTGGTTGGTTCTTTCAAGTAAAGGTTAAATCCTTCAAGTCATTCACAACTATCTGGAAGTATCATTTGGATCATTAAGAAGATCTTGATAATTACATTCTTGCATGTTTATACAAGTTATAGACTAATATCATATGCCAAATAATTAGAATCCCTCCCAAATAGAAGTCATTTATCTAAAGATTTCACTTGACTCCATTTTACCCAACAAGGCACTGGTCTTATTTATCCTTCTAGGTTCCATCCATTTCATTTACATCTTTTAATTAAACATATAAATTTTCACTTTGATATTGCATATATAATTTATACCAAATTAGGATCATATCTTTCCACTATCAAATTGCCATTTGTGGATAGTTTGGTCAAGTAGGAAGCACAATTCAAAATCTCTGGCATTCATATAGGTGCACCCACCTAGGTTTAGTAGAGCCTTAAGAGTAGAAGGTTCAACTATATTGGTTGCCCTTGTTAGTTGGTCAATAATTTTGTGAGAGCTTGGAAACCTCTTGTGGTTCATTCAAACCAACGTTTTTGAGACCTAACAAAACCATTGATGAATTTCTTGGGGTATCCATGCAAGTATAACCTATCCCCAAAAGTACAAAGATTTCTAAGACCAAACGAAAATGACCAGAGAAATAAAGTGAATCATAACTGGGGAGATTGGTATGCTTTCCCTGATTGTACATTGATAAGGTTTTATGGGTTTGAAGGGGCTCCACACTTGATGCCACGAGTAGTTCCTGACCAAATTGCTTTTTTAGAAATTGTGAGGCAATTGGGAAAATCTGATTCCAAACACCTCAAAGAACATAGCAAATAATCAATTATGCCCAACACCTTATGTTTTGGAGACTTACAGTGGTTGCTAATGAAGGATATGGAGAAATTGATGGTAAATTAGCACAATACAACCTACCTCGAGGTGATGTAAGGAAAAAAATTGATGCATAAGGGTTTATTAACAAGGCGAGATTATCGCAGGGGCTATCAGGGTATGAACATTTGTTCTCAATCGAAGATGTCATAAGAAACCATGATGAGGATTCCACCAAGGAAAGAATGGCCACCTATAACAAGATTATGCTTGCAGAGGAATGGAAGAAGAAAATTTTCCCATCTTATTCAAAGGCATTTGGTGAGATACAAGACCCTTTATCAAGAATTGAGCAACTCCTCGCTCATGTCAATGAACTGGTAAAGGATGTTCCTCCAATTGTTTCTGATGCACCTCATGCAACCTATTCAGGAGTACACGCTAAAGACATAGAGCCCTTGGATTACATACCTTCACAGCCTACTCTTAAGGTTTTTTTTTTTGTAGATACTAATATAAGTGAAGAAGAGCAGGGTGATGAAGAGGGTGAGCAGGTCAAACAAATCAGTGTTCCTATGATTTCACAGTACGAGCCCCCTCAAGAGTAGAATATTGTAAGATTTGAGGCATCAAATGAACTATCTAATGATATGAGGGTCAGGGCTGGACAACAGTTTATTTATGATTGTGATTTTGTTAAATATTTTGAATTTAAATCATTTGTTTATGAATATAAAGTTAGAAAAATGAGAAAAAAGATATAGGATATCACTCTTCAACATGAGGGAACCGCTCTAGAGGAATTGAAAAGGAAATGGAGTCCATCACTCCTAAAAGAGGTAGGGAATTTCTTCAATAAGCTGGAGTGTTGCTCCTGCCAGGGTGGTATATTAGCTCTTCAATTGTATTTGATAGCTTTGGAAAAAGAGGGGATACAACAATGAACATAACAGAAGAAGCAAGTGACAAAATGTATTCAAGATCTAGGTACAACCCAGATGAATCCACCTTGCTTATTTGGTCATTGTATCCCCATGATAAAAAACCTTCTATAATTAGTAATCCAAACCAAGTGTTTGGTCATCTCTTAGTTCAACGACTAGTGGATACCAACCCTATGGAGACAGCAGAATTGAACATAAATGTGGCAAAATTTACCAAAGCACAAATCGAAAAAATTATAAAGGAAAATGAAAAACTGAAAAAGATAATAGAGTGCTTGATGCATTGGCTGATGCAATCTACTGGAAGAATTGCCATCTGAAATCCCAGGGGAAATGCAAAGAATTGGAGAAAGAAGTGAAAACCATCAAATATAATACTATATCTGAAATGATAAAAGAAAGGTTCAATAAAATGATGAAATGTGCTATTGAATATTGGGAAGTATTCAAACAGACACACATTTCATTGGTGGAGAATGAACGATTGCAGCCTAGAATGATGGAGAAAAAAAAGGAGGTCGTAGATAAGAATGTCATGAAAGGACAAATATTGCTGACATATAACAAGTTGGTAGAATCACATAATGGATTTCATAATAGGCTTTGGGAAGATTTCAACTGCTTTGATTCAGTGCCACTCTCGACACTTCATTTTGGCATTGGAAATACATGAGAATATAATGATTGGAAGGAAGAGCTTGTTGGGCTTCTAACTGCTGTGTTGCAAGAAATAAATGATGAAGTTATAGTTTTACAAAACACTCATAAGCAAATTGAAAAAATAATGTCTATGGAATATGATATGAAAGAGGTGATCTCTAATGTGGACACCTATGCTGAACAGGAGTACATACATCACCTCTCTATAGTCAAATCTATTTATTAGCCAAACTATAGATGTGTTAGAATCAGATCCAACGGGACAACCATCAGATTCAGAGGAAGAATTCCATCCGACAACATGATGATCACCCTATCATGGAGTAGAAGCCTTGAGAAGATATTAGGTGGTCAATGGTCATGGGCTTCTTCTTGGAGATTAATGGATTGGTGCATTCACCTATGGCATTTTTTTATTTATAATTTGAGTTATGTTTAGTTGTCAAACAACATGAATTTTTGCAAGGGGTTTGTAGCTTGTTTCCTCTCATATTAAAGAGATATCAAGACCCCAATAGGAGATCAATGGATCATCACATCATTTTTAATTAGAATTTAGAGTAGAAAATAGTAAGAAGATAGATAATAGATTGCACCAATTCACCCATCCATCTCATATCATAAACTATTTTTATAATGCATATCATTTGAACTTTGAAGATCAATACAATGGAGAAGGTTACACATATTTACTGATTTTCTTTTGAGTGTTCAACTGTTGTGGATTCATATGCTTATAATTCATTAACTTATTTGACTGTCTCCAAAGTGGTTTTTTATGTTATTCAAATTGAGTGTGTGGAAGTACATTTAATTTGTCAGTACATTGAATTTGAATTCTTCAAGAATAGGGGTTGTGACCATGGGGTTTTAGATTTATTTATGGACATGATCATTGATCAAGTAGTAATGTGGGCCACAAAATGGATATTGTCACACAAATCTTTGCAATTTGTGCTAATCCTAAAATCAAATGTAATGTATTTTTGCAGTATGTGGGATGTGGGTGAGGTGTAAGTTGGTGGATACTGATCAAGATTTTTAGTCAAAACATAACAAAAGCTAACAATTCAACATCCATAACTTAGAATCTCTTCCAAGAAGTAAATATAATGAGCTAATAGTTCAACATCCATAACTTGGAAGCTCTACCAAGAATTAAATATAATGAGCTAATAGTTCATCACTAGTTCAAATGATAAAATAAATAATAAAAAATCTAGATAATTGAACATCATCACATTACTGAAGTCTGAATTTGAGATTTTTAATTGAATTTCACATGAAGGAGTACATATTGGCATTGTCAATGAAAAATCTTGCTAATGCCCAAAGACAAGTCTGCACAAAGCTGAGTTGGAACTTCGAAACTTGTATTATCAAAGATTGAAAATAATAAATCAAGTCACTGTATCAAATTTTATAGCAACTTCCACTCATCAAGTGGTGGAATTTTCATTTTCTCTAACTATTGTTGTTTGAATTGAAGTTATCAGTGTTCTAATGGAATCCAAATAGTTCACATCTGGGTTCTAAGGAAACTGGTCCAACTCCAAATCAATCTTCCTTGCACCTCCCATCTTCTTTTTGAAACCATCCTTTCCAATGAATCACTCATTTGTGTCAAAAGCCTCTAGAAAATCGAGCTTTGTGAAGTTCCTTACCTTTTCATCTACCACCTTCATCTTTTTTGCAACCAAATGCAAATATTCCTTTGCTCCACACATTCTCAAACACTTTTCAATGATAGATGACTTCATTGAGGTTTCAATCCGATTAGTGATCCCTTTTGATTTCAGGTCATTGTCACCGGCATTGTAGACGGTTTGTAGAACTTGATTTGCAGATTTCTCTAATTCCAACACCTTTTTGTTGTCAACTAAATATTTTTTGAGCTTCTTATAATGTTTTCTGATAGCATCAATCAATTCAAACATGTCACACAAATGATCAAACCTCTGCATTATTTCATCCCAGATATTTTGTTTCATATGCCTCACTGTATCTCTACAAAATGCAAATAACTTATTTTGAGAAGACTTAATTTCTTATTTTTCTTTCGTCAGCTCTATCTCCAATCTTTCATTTGTTTTTCTTTGTTTCTCCAATTTTTGTTCCCACTGTGCATTTCCATTCACTATGTTTAGTCTTAATTTTTTTGAAGTGGATTTTTCCTCATCATATTTCTTGTTGCTCTCATCTAGCCTTCACTTCAGGTCATTCACTTCTCTCTCATTTGATTTATCTTATTTTCTTGTTGATGTAGAGGCAAATTTTATTATTCTTTTTGCTAATTCATTGCTCTTGTTATCTATTGCTTTCCTCTTTGATTTCTCACTTGCTAGGTCAGCCTGTAAATTTTCTATTTGGTTTTGCAACCTTTTATTCTCTCTATCTTTCTTTAGCAATGATGTGTACACCAATTCATTGTTCTTCTTTGATACATTAATTTTGTCAGTATTTTTTAGTCCAGAAAAATCCAATTAAAAATTGGTTACCTGTTATTCAGATCGATCCATTTGATTTGTTGTAGGCTCTGAAGTTACTGCATATGCACTCTCCATCAATTGCTTCTTTTCTTTTTTATTCAAGTCTGATTTCTTTTTAAACTCTTCAATGGAATCATAACCTAGGGAGGCAGGAACAATGGAATGCTTGAATGGTGAAGGAATAGGATTACTTGTAGTTGCTAATGATGTCGCACCCACACTAACTAGAATTGGGGGAGTGTCTGGAAATAAATCCTTTGTGGTACTAGTGGATCCATTGATAGTGTGACTTGGACTTGTCAAAATCCTTTGCCTCTTTTGATTGCCTTGATCACTTGGTGTTTCTGTGGTATCTTTTATTGTTTTCCACTTAGTGTTGTGTGTAATTTGTCGTTGTAGCACATGTTGACCACTACTAGTACTACTACCCATACCATTGCCACCAATGGCACTCCCAGTTGCACTAAGTTGTCCACCAAGGGAATGTCCTAGTTGTGATTGTATCTGACCATGAGGATGAGGATTAGAAGCTTTAACAAATTGAGTTTGACTTGTATACCCTTGGTCTACTTTTCACCTCCATGCCCAAGGCCAGATTTATCACCTATTTTTCTATGCTCAACAACTGGTATTATCCAAGGGACTTGTCCATTGGACCCCAAAGGACCACCTTCATAACCAATTTTTTCAAGTATGGATGCTCCTGAAGTATATGTTGAAGCATATTCTTCTTTTGTGGCCTCACTTAAACTAGGTTTGTAATTGGCATGGCTTTGTTCTTCTTCTTCCCTACCAATATCATCATTAGATTCATCACTTCCTTTACTTCCACGTTGATCAGGATGCTCTATATTCCACAATTTTCTAAACTCTCTATCTTCTTCGTTAGCTCCATACTCTGTAAGAGCTCTTAGATCACCTCGGTCCTATCTCATAGACCAAAAGGCAGTAATTTTTTATCGTGACCAATTTTTATCTATAACTTCCTTCTCTAGAGAACCTAGAATTTCTACTCTACTAGATGGTTTATCACTGTTTTCATAAAAAATGTTGTATGTCCTAATTGTCTTTTGGTGCAATGCCATAATTTATGTTGACAATTGTTCAAAAGAAATATCATTCTCAGCAACACTTTTCTCCATTGCTATTTTGACCTCATCCCAAGAATCCTTGTTTCTCAATTTTTCAAGAAAGGGTTTACTTTGATGTTGAATTCTATTTGCAGCATTCCTATTGGCCACAATCATTGATTTAATTATGTCACATGGATCATATTGCCAGTGACAGATAGCACCAAAGTCAAAAAAATTCAAAAGATTATGTGCCACACTAAATTCTTTTCTCTCGAATGTGAACTCTCGACATGAAAAAGATAAAGAAGGAAATAAGGTCTTCTTTTGCTAACTAAGAAAGTGTAGTTCATCAACACTCTGCACTTGCCTTACATATTCCAATGCAAAAACACTTTTTGTCATATGTATTGGAAGTTTGTATGGTGGTACTCCCGATCCATAAAATCTTAGCACAGTATATTCTTCCATTAAGTACCAATCAACCAATTTCATTTCTTTTCCTAGTTGCATGTAGTTTCTACATGACATAGTCAATCTAAGCATTAGAGTATTTGTAATTTCTTGATGCAATGGAGCCAAAAATTAGTCTACAAAATGACTGTAGTTCCTTCAAGAATCATGCATCCTTATCTAAGTGGTCCATTCATATACTAGATCCATTTTATTTTCCTTTGCATTACTATAGGGCTGAATCTAAAGCTTGTTGGCCTGAAACATTCCCCTAAATTTGAATAGAAAAAGATAGTACAAGTAGGTTGTGAACCTAAATGTCTTCGTGGGACCTACTTTAATCATTAAAAATTGTTTATGCATGGATTCTACAATGTTCTAAGTATAATTATATTTGACATGTTCATCAGCATAATGGATATTATATACCATTTCAAGGAGGCTTGCACCCACTTCAAAATTGCTATCCAGATCGAGGAAAAATGCTAGCATGGAAATAGTATCTTGAACCCATGGTTTAAAAATATCCAAATTATAGGGAGGCTTATGATCACCTTTCAATTTGTTTCTATCCTTAACTATTTTATTTAAGAAATCATTTTTTAGCCTTTCTTCCACTACTTCATTATCACTAGCAAGCTTTTCTAGGTCAATGTGGTAGTTTCCAAATTCTTTGGTTGTAAACCCCAACACTTGTCCAAGCTCTACTGCATTAATGGATAACAATTCTTCTTGGTTATCTTTATTAGCAATTTCTCTTTTCTTATCATCATAATTTTCAGCACAGAACATGATAAATTCTGGGCAAGGGAAAACTTCATGTAACATCATGCACCCTAATCCAGTTACCCATGGTGCATTGATACTATCAACTTGTGTGTGCTTTGCAGCCTTATTCTGAGATGAAAATCTAAGTTTTGAGGTATGCCTACCATAGATTTCAGGATCATAAATATCATGGTACCCATCGGTGAAACCTGGAGTTTTAAGCAATTTTGCATAATGTATTTTTTTATCGGAAATTGCTCTAGTGGTACTGGTGGTAGATATGCTTATACAAATGTGAAGTTGTGAAATTTGAATTCCCTAATAAGTAATACCTATTAGTCCTCCTTAATTTTAATGAATTCTTGAGTCTCTAAAGTCTAAACCCAAACTTCAAACTTTGACAAAATAAGATTTTAAGAAATGTCAAATGATGAAACGTAGCCACAAGAATTCTTTCACTTACCCAGATTCTGAGTCTCGACTCTTGAAAACTAGAATGGCGTTGTTGGAAGTGGAACTGTGGAATCCAAAATAGGTTGGTGCACTGTAATGAGCAATCTGAAGATTGAATACTTTAAAAATCACTGTACAATTTCAAAGTGCAAAGTGTTTTAAATGCTTTTTCTCTCATAATTGGAACGTTAAAGTGAATGACATGTCTTAGGAGTTAGGTCTACAAGACTACAAGTTGAAAATTCTTAACCGTTGATCTTTCTAAATCTAACGGTTTAAGGGTGATTTTGGAGGTTTAATTTGGGAAGCCCATAGCTCTATGCATTTCATTATGGAATGCAACTACAACCATACATCAAATTTTCATCCAACGGTTGAAACTTGAGTAATTTATGATATTAACTTTAAAGTTTAAAAATAAACATTAATCACTTGATAGTTGACACTTAGCAGTACAAAGTGCTTTAAAGGCTTTGTTTCTCGAAATTGGAACATTAAAGTGAATGACACTTCTCAGGTCTCCAAGTTGCAAATTATTAACCATTGATCTTTCTAAATCTAGCAGGTATAGGGTGATTGTGGAGGTTTAAGTTGGGAATCCCATCGCTTTGTGCATGTCATTATGGAATGCAACTACAACCATACAACAAATGTTCATCCAACGGTTGAAACTTGAGTAATTTATGATATTAACTTTAAAAATAAACATTAATCACTTGACATGTGACAACAGACCTGGAATTTGATGGTCTATTTTAGAGTTAGACCATACATTACAGCTATAAAATTTATTAGACCGTATAGTTTGACTTGCTATATTTTTATTAAATCGTAAAAAATTATTATATAGTATTTTAATTTATAATAATTATATATATCATTTTATAATTTTTATTATAAAAAGAAAATAGAATATTATTTTTTTTGAATATTTTTAATATGAATTTAGAAAATTTTGGCATTTTTATAATAGCTATCATTTTTTATATTAATATAAGTGATTTATAATATTATTATAAAAATATATATTAATTTAGAATCTTTTCAAAATAAAACAATTATTTTTAATTTTTAGAATATATTTAACAAGATTTATTTTTAATATGATTTTAGAAAATTTTGTTAATTGTTAATTATAACAGTAGATTTTTATATTTATCACTAATAATTATCATTGTTTTCTAATTTTTCAAGCTATTGCATTTATAAAAGATTTTAAATAAAAATTCATAAATTAAACAATTTTGTTGATAGGCATTTAAATGACCAAACCATCATAAATTTTCATATGACAGGTAGCCGGTAGGGGTGACCGTCAAATTTCAGGACTGGTTGACAGTGACACTTAGCAGTACAAAGTGCTTTAAATGCTTTGTTTGATTGTTTCTCAAAATTGGAACATTAAAGTGAATGACACGTCTTAGGACTACAAGTTGTAAATTCTTAATCTTAACCGTTGATCTTTCTAAATCTAATGGTTATAAGGTGATTCTGGAGGTTTAAGTTGGGAAGCCCATTGCTCTGTGCATTTCATTACGGAATGCAACTACAACCATACATCAAATGTTCATCCAACAGTTGAAACTTGAGTAATTTATGATATTAACTTTAAAGTTTAAAAATAAACATTAATCACTTGACAGTTGACACTTAGCAATACAAAGTGCTTTAAATTCTTTGTTTCTCAAAATTGGAAGATTAAAGTGAATGACACTTCTTAGGTCTACAAGTTGCAAATTCTTAATCTTAACCGTTGATCTTTCTAAATCTAACGGTTATAAGGTGATTCTAGAGGTTTAAGTTGGGAAGCCCATCACTCCATTCATTTCATTATGGAATGCAATTGCAACCATACATCAAATATTCATCCAACGGTTGAAACTTGAGTAATTTATGATATTAACTTAAAAAAATTAACATGACACATGTGTTTTAAAGTTGTTTTAACTTTTGTGCGCTAGGATTGTCATCAAGGCAAAGGGGTCGGTGTTTTAACATTTCAAAGGACTTATTATAGCCTACATATTACATTATGCAAATCATAGAAATTTTTGTGAAAAGATCCATCTTATAGCCTACATAATTACATTGCATCCATAAATAGATTTGAAATCCTGTACGCATAGTCCTTCCCCCAATCCTAACAAAAAATCAATACCATAGGGATCAACCTAACAATGCTTTATTGGTGGAACACCCATCATAGCCTCGCCGATGGCCCGAAGGTGAAGACTCATAACTAAGGTGCGCTCCCCGATATAACGATAGAGTCAACAAGTTACAAAAGTAAGCACATCGTTGTAACACATAAACATCAGTGGAACAAATGATTGCTTTCCCCTGATGGCCCGATATAACCATGATTTATCAAGTGCATATTGCATAAAGTATATTAATTAATTTCTCAAAAGATAAAAACTGATTTGAATATATTAAATTATTAATAGGCACCGAAGTTCCGAACTCAAAAAATAACTCTTTACTCTTAAGTGTAAATGAATAATGAAGATTCAAGAATAACACAACATAACCATTTATTTTATTGCAACTGAATTTCAATGTCACATTATTACATTATACATATCTTTTTATAGACAAGTAGCACTGTAGATCCTATTTTGTATAAATAACATATGTCAGTGTGTCACTTAGTTCTTTATGTAGAAAAAATTTAATAATTTATTCTAAGTTGTTGCTCGTTACAATGGATTACAAATTGATTCCAATTTCCAAGATTCTACTGCTGAAAACTTACTACAAATGTAACTCTAAAAATAAATGCATGATTCCAAGCTTCTGCTGGTGACAACATAATACAAATGTGGCTCTGAAAATAAATTCATGATTCCAAGCTTCTATTGGTGGATTTTCCAACCATGCTGGGGAAAGGGGGTTCTAATCAATCCTGGGGAAATGGGAGTCATGAAGATACAAAATGTACTTATCCCCTTCGAGAACCAGAGTCATACAGAAGATGTAATACAAATGTCTCTTTGAAAATAAATGTATGGAGCTTGCTTGGCCAACCATGTTGGGGAAATGGGAGTTGTTAGAATACAGGAGGAGAAGCAAATCCGCTCCCATCTTTTGCACGCAGCTTCCATGCACTAGTATAGCACTTACCTCCGTCAAAGCTCCTCATCCTGGTTCAAAAACTTTCTAAGAAGCCAGGTTAACCAAATCAAATTCTTTCCAATTCTACCCATTTTTTAACTTGAAGGAAAATTGTCTCTTACTGACTACTCCGTAACTACATAACAGTAGGTAGGAGAATTTACAGTATCCCCAATACTGCATCATCTTCTTCGTGAATCCTTATTAACCCTAGAAAATAAAAACCCTTATGGCACTATCCACTATTCAATAAATCACTATCCCTATTTATGGGCCACTAGTGCCGCTACCTTCCTATTTAATTTGATTGATGTCTGGCTACATGCCAAATGTACCTCAAGCTGACAATCTGTCAAAATCACTGATTCACCACTACCAGTGCCACTCAAAGTTCAAACGATATGAAATTATTACAAATCTTGTTTCATTAAAGCTATGATTTGTCCAAGAAATTGCTTCAGAAGTTCATATCACATATGAAATTAATCTCCACCACTGCCATTGACAACCACACTATATTCAAAAAGATTGAGAATTTCAATTAAATAAAATGTACAACATCGAGATTTGAGGCATTGAAAAGAGTGAATGAGAGATGAGCGATGGGCCTTTATCTCACCACATGTTTGCATCTAACAGTTAGTGTGTTATTTCAGAGGTTTCAATTCACAAGTCTAATGCTTCAGAGATTTACTTACGAATTGCAACTCTTTTTTCTTGTTGGTGTACAGATTTGTCACTTTAACCATGAAAGTAGATGTAAAATAAAAATAAAAAAATCACACAAAGTCCATTTTTTTGACAATCAGTAAATAAAAGCAATAGTTTCTCTTTTAATAAATGAATTAATCTGAACACAAAGTCTCAGAGATGAAAAAATAAGCATTCTGAATTTGACCTAACCCTAACAGATAAACATTGAACATTTATCATGAAGAAACACAATTCATTCATAATTAAAAGGAAGCATTGATAAATAAACAGATTTAGAAATATATTCTTTTATCTCTCTAATGCCAAAAATGTGGTTTCACAGACCTATCACCCCACGCCCTATATAATCAAAATTCAAAAAGCGCTCAAAAGATGAAACTATGCCCCCTTATCATTATGTGTCAAAATTCACAATTCACAAAAGGATTCATGTATGTTGTTAAACTGTTGGAGGTGTCAGGACTCTGTACAGTTCCAACTGCATTTCCATAACTAAATTATGAAATTCAACGTGTTCTTCTTCTTCTTCTAAAATGAAAAATTACCCTATTGTACTTGGCATAGCTGGTTTTCTCTTTCCACACCACTAAACGTAGCTAGGAAATGATGTTGATTTTCTCTTCTTTAGGCCAATTCAAATTTGGTTGCATGACGGCCACAATTTCATCTTCCCATACCCTAATATCGATTAGAATTACCATTTTGAGGAAACTCTGAGTATCGAGTTCAAAATTCTGCCACCTTTTCTCGTATGTAGGCTCACTTAACTTTACTAGCAGGAAGTGAAAATCTACTACTAAATCCGTTTCTCCAAACTCCTTAATACTTTATTTAAGATCTTTCCTTTTGAAATTCAGAGGATTTAAAAGATTACGTTAAATCTATCCAATTGGTGTTTGAGAAGACATCCCTTAATGGCATCGTACAATTCATTAAATGAGTTGTCACTTCGAAAGTTGTGCATCCCATCGAGGTCACCCAATTGCTAAGAAATAAAACTTTATAACCATTTGTACGGTAATAAAATATCAACCATTGATTTCTAGAAATCTAACGGTTCTAGTGATATTCTGGAGGTTTCAAATTGCAAGTCTAGCACTTTAGAGATTTACATCTGGAATGCAACTACATTCTTCCATCAAACATTCATCGAACGACCCATATGGTTTTTATTTCGCCACTGGATTTTTTTATTATTTTGAGATTCATTTTAATTCGCTAATGAAAATATATTTTTTGCTTTGAAAAAAGGTTTTAATTGCCAATGGAAAAATAGTTCTGGTTTGAAAAATAGTTTTATTCGCCAATGAAAAATATTTTATTCAATTAAAAAAATTGTGATTCGCCACAATTTTCCACAGACTTCCAAGGATTATAAAAGATTCACCAATGGGGATTATTTTTTTTCCCGAAAAACGAAAAAAATCACCAATAAAATTAATATTTTTCATCGAGAATTATACTGGATTCACTAGGATTTTACACCTGCGCTGAGGGGGGGGGGGGGGTTTCTTAAAGTTATCCCTGCTCTCCAAATTTCACTTTTCAACTAGGCCTTTCCTAGTAGGTCTGCTAACCCTATTTGGGCTTTTTCTCACAAACTTCACACAGGAATTCACAAAAAAATTATAGATTTAGATACCTCTTAGTGAGTTACAAAACATACTTCAAAATCATTGGATGTTGTTTTGGAACATGTGCCTCAAATTGGGCCTTCACCGATGCCCTAATTGGGCTAATTAAGCCTAATTTACAAAGGAACTACCCTTTAAACTCTTCACAACCATCAATACTTATTGGGGAAGCAACCTAAATGTGTCCAAACCCTAAAAAACACAATTTTTTTTAGGAGAAACTCACCTCTACATACCAAACCACAAAGCCCTTATTTTAAGCCAATTTGAGGAGGGTATATTGAAATTAATGGTTCCACACCTTACCAAAACTTCCATTGCCTCAGATATTCATAAAAACAAATGAAATTACTCAAAACACCATTACACATGCAGTTCCATTCATATTTTGTCAAAACCTTACTTTAGTTCCTCAAATTCACATGGAAAACTCATGAAAACACCCTAGGGAATCACCCTAAAACCATAAAAAACGTATCATTTGCATCCCAAACCATTCTCACACATATATTATCATGAAAAAATATATTACACTAAGTTACAAGTCATGATAGTAGGTGGAATGTCTAAAAATTTATTTTTACACCAATCAAAACCCTTGACAGGCTATAAATAGGTAGTTCTAGAAAAATGAAGATATCTCACTCAAAACTCAATATTAGAACATTCCAATTGATTCAAATTAAATATAGCACATGATCCACCAATTTAGAATGAGTCTCAAAGAATTTAGAGGTCGTACATATTTGTACAGTTCTTGCAAAGTGCAAAAAAAATAGCAAAATTACAGAAAAACATTTATTATGGCTTGAAACCTTTATTACATGCTTCAACAACCTTCAACAACCTCTTTTTTGAGACTTTGGAGGATTTTTATAGTTTTTACATTAAAATATAATCAAAAAAACGTTCATAGCTGACTTTTAAATGACCATGACTCTTCAACTTCCTAAAAGTTGCATTTTTACCTTTTTTTGTTGACAACTTTTCAACATTTTTGCAACTTTTTACATTTCAACCTAAGTGACACAAAATTGACTCAAATTATATTGAAATGGTCTTTATAGAAATTATTTAATGCAAACATACTCAAAGACCCCCCACACATATCCTAAAAGCAACACATACTATTGGCCAAAACATGAAATGGGTGCACCTGCACCATACAACCCCCCTGAAAAAGACTCATGTCACATGATTGACAAATTGTTCCAGTTCCTCCTTGCTTTCCACATGCCTATTGATTTGAAAATATCCCTCCTTGGTTCAAACATCGTGAACATGTAGCATACTTTGCATCCATAACCTTGTTTGCACATGCATACGACTGCATCTTTGTAATCAAACTGGAATGTTGTTTGCTAATTGTCCCTTGACCAAAATCTGACAATTATCTTGGCTTCATGTCTTCAAAAAAACATTTGCTAGAGGTTCCTTGAATTGACCTCTTCTTCCTTGTAGCCTCATACTTGTATCTGACCTTAGTCTCTTGTCCAATATGTTCCTTTATGAATATCATCAAACTCACTATCAACATCAAGTACCTCTGTACCTGCAATTCCAAATTTCTCTTTGGCCTTGTCCTCAACCTTTCTTCCAACAAGTGAACTATAACGCCCCGCCACGCAACCCTAGGGGAAGTTGCAAAAAACTTCTTAAACAGGCTAATTTTTTATTTTTTTTAAGTACAATTAATATACAAGTTCACTTCCCATTGCAAACATCCCCTAAGGTTACGAGACTGAAATTACTTAACAACCCACAAACAACATAAGTGAAAACAAGACATCTACTCAAGATATTAAGTACGCATACATTCCATACAAGATAAATTACATTGCTAAAAAAAGAATACCATATGATTACAATATCAATAACTTAATAAGGTGATTACATCACTCATTCCCAGAATGAGGCAAGTTCAATAAACATAATTACAAATTACATCTTTCCACCTTGATAACAAATGAGGGGTAATAAATTACAAGATCAACTGAAATTAAATAAAGCAAGAACTGGAATTGAATCCAATGAGCTCTCCAACTGGAAGTCTTGTCCACATGAACATGAAGAAAGAACCCAATGGATTTAGGTGCACGCCACCCAACCAAGTGGAACCCAAAGGCCCACCCCCCGTGCTAGGAGATAGTAGCAAGGAATCCTAGCCAAGACCATCTACCTCTAGACATAGGCTAAAACAAGACTAGACCAAACTGAAACAACCAATCACGTGTACCTCACAAGTGCAACACAAGTACAACATAAGTACAACTCTAAAATGGTCACATCGCTTCCAATAATAAAGCAGATCAAGTATGTTAAAAGAACCATACACACAAAATCAAACACCAACCATGGTCACATCAGGTATGTTACGGAAACCATACCAATAAAATAAACAAGTACCAACTATTTTCCCAGATAGAGTGTCATCACATAGCTCGTCATGGTTTTTCCTCTGGGAATCTTCATAGGCTCCGACCCCCACTATGGGTTATCCTGGTGGCCTCAACTGAATCTCGGCCCCCATACTCACTCATGCAGAATCAAATACCTTTCGTATAGACAAGATAGATGACCTTGCCATTTTAGGCCTTCCCACTCATCCCAAGTCTAAATGAACCCTTGTGTCTATGAGTGAGGCATAATTATCTTGATTAGTGAGAAGTGCCACCTAATCTTATAAGTTTTTTTTTAGTTATCACTTGATTAAACCACCTCCGAAGGTTTCCCAATTTACATCTTTGGGCTCTGGCCCCTACAGAAGCCACTCTTGTACTTGACAACACACATACCATCCAAACACCAAGGGTACCAAAGTGCAACAAACAAGATAACACGACCACTCCTTTCTCAAGAGGTGACATAAGATAAAACCATCTCCAAACACTAGAGGTAACATTAATAACAAAACCACTCCTTACAAGGAGACAAAAATCACATAATCCACTCCCTACATAGGAGGTACAAAACATCCCCGTTCATGGAAACCGGGTAATAACAATGACATAGCTTCATGCACTACCCAAGGAAATAACAAACAGTCGTTATTACAAAACTTCAACCCTCGACCTCTAGGGTCCTCTGGAAGACTTATAGACTAAGGAAACTTAACCCATTTCCCAAAATGTGAACTCAGAGGAAATAATCACAAAGGCAAGTTGCGAGGAATTAAACTAATTTTGGATATATTAAATCCATTTCCCTTAATAACCTTCAGTAATTTCTTACACAATAACTGATTCAATAACGTCTTTTTCAGACAAGATGAAATTTAAACCAACATTTAATTCCCTAATTTCCTTAAATAATAAAATAAGTATTTGCTTCTATGATTCAGAACTTATCATTTAAAAATAGCCATTTGCCCTTTCAAAATAAATCACTTTAAAAAAACAATTAATCTTGCTGTAAAACACATTACAGATAAATCCAATATTTGCCATTTCAAAAAAATAATATTTCAAAATAGAATCCATAATTTGACTATTGCACTTTAATCTAAAATTTCCTCAATTACATTTAAATCATGCATTGTCTAAATCAAATATTTAATTCTCTCAATTAAACTTAAAAACATGCCTTGAATAGAACATAATTTTAATATAAATATACACATAATATATATATATATATATATATATATTATTAATTAATATTATATTATTATAATATAAAATACATACGTATTTTAATATTAAATTAATATAATATAAAATAATGAAAAAATATATATATTATTTATCTAATTTATTTTTTTGAAAAGAAACCCACTAAACACCTCAGGTTGCACGCCAACTATTAGGGTTGGGCCGCGACTGCCTCGGTCCGCATCCAAAGGGAGGGCAGTTTGAGAGACGGCGTCGGTCGCGGATTTCCCAGGCGGCGGCAATTTCAAAGGGTGGTCGGCTTAACCTAGCTGACCCCATGTTAGGGCGCGGTTGTGTTAACCACAACCATCCCTAACATGGGTGGTGGCGGCGGTGGTGACGACTGCTCGCACAGCCGACCCCATCCATGGTGGGCGCGGTTATGTTAACACAACTGACCACCATGGGTGGGCGGTTGTGCAGTGGTGGCCATGTGGGGTGCGTTGGGCATGGCTCCCCACAACGCCTCCCATGGGGTGGCTGTGGGTTGAGCCCCCATTCCCCACAATAAATTCAATTTAATTTTTTTTTTAACAAAAACAAAATTTTTAAACAAAACTACTGTGGGTAAAAAAAATCCGCCCAACATGATATAAAATGGCTTCCCTGTTTTGAAACCAACATTTTTTTCCCAATAAACATATATAAATATATAGATGTTTATATATAGTATAAAGATTTTAATAAATAGGTATGAATTCTCAGATTTAATATTTCATAAACAAATTGAGCAAATAATTCTCAAAACATAAATTTGCAGCCAAGAACACAATTTTTCTTTGAATAAAATTTCATTTCCCAATATAAATTCCAAGTTGGAGAGCAAGATTTTGAAATGGGTTTTCTTGTAAATCAACAAAGGTTTATAATGTTTTCCAACCAGCAGTCTACAATCTTGAAACTTGCAAAATGACACTAAACAATTAAGAAGAAAACCTAAACCAAAACCTTGAAGAATGACAATGGTGGTTTTGAACCCCCCCTCTGATTCCAGCTCCTCCAACAGATTCAACTTCCTTTCCCAAATATCCAAAATCCCCCAGCAATAATCCTCTTTCTCTTCTTTTTTTAAATTGTGAAGGACCATTTTTCAATCATAAAAAAATTCCAAAAAAATTCCCAAAATATCTATGCAACCACCCCTCATAAATTTTTGAAAACAGAATTAAAAAATATCTTTCAATTTTATTTTTGCATTTAAATTTTCAACAAAATGCAAATTAAAACATTTTTCGCATTTTTTTCCAATTTTAACAAAATATCCAATAATTTCCAAAATGAATTGCTTAATTCGAATTAATTAATTTAATTAATTCAATAAAATAAATCTAATCCAATATTAAATTATTTTATTAATTAAATTAAATTAATTAATAACTTTAACTAACATTTTCCACATTATAACCAGATTAATTTAATCAAAAACTTAAATATATATAAAGTCATTTAATTACCCTTTTCTAACTTGCAATTAAATGATCGAAGAGAGAGAACAATATTCAAAGCAACACAACTCGACTAACACCTGATGACACACTAGGACTAGGGTGATGACTTGGCACAAAAAACCTAGCTACTATCTCCCAATCGAATACCATTGGGCAATGGACACGCTCAAACCTGTGAAACCAGGTGGAGTCGATGTCCTGTACCTGTCAACCTGCAACCAAAGAGTATATCCACATGCAAATATATGTAATAACTGAAACACACTATGAAGAGGAAATCATAGAATCGTAGGGCACTTGCAAGCGAGTGGTGCAATCCGTCGCCTTCACCAATGCAGTATTACTAACTGACGTATCTAATATCATTAATGTAATCAAAACATAAAACATTATTAATTCAAATGTTCACAATGCTAATCTACAACATGTCATAATGATAACATCATAATAAAATACCATCACATCAAAATACATCACCAAATCACGATAAATATAGAGATCAAATAGTAACTGGGTACCAAATTCAAGATACTAACAAAAAATAAGACATAACCAAACTGAACATTGTTCGATTAAAAGAGCGAAACGAAGGGGTCTCACATGGACATAGCATTGTCCCAACCATGATATTTTCACACCTCTCTAAACTACCTTAAGTCTTGAAAAACAAAACATTTTTGGCCTTATCTTGGCCTTCCTTTGTCATTACCCCATTTTTCTCTTTCTCCAATACTGAGACATCCTTCAAATTCACTATTTTGACACCTTCACCTTGTACACACTCTCCTTGTTTCCTATCCTCAACCTTCACAAACTCTTTATTACCCATTATGATTACTTTTGTTGCCCTTGTCTGCTCCCTACCTTCTTGCAATGGTAACAAAGTGATTGTGTTCCCCTCATGCTCAATCTAATAAGTATTAGCCCATCCATCATACACAACACATTTATCAAATTGTCATGGTCTCCCAAGTAACAAATGGAAACATTACATTGGTAGAACATCACAAAGAACCCTATCTTTATATCCTCCAATATGAAATTCAACTAAAGCCTGCTCATTGACTAGGAGTGATTGATCATAATTTAGCCATGACACCTTATAGGGGGTTTGATGGGGAACTTTCAAACTCAACTTATCTACCATTTTCTTTGATACTATGTTATCAGTAGAGCCTAAATCAATTAATAATTTTCATACTTTACCTTTCCTCTTGTAGGTGGTCCTGCAGAGACTTCTCCTTTGCAATGGTTTCTTCTCCTTGGAGGCTTTCAAGAGTTGTCTTTGTAGCATCAAAGCTTCTCCAATCTTAGGTTTTGCAACAAGGTGTGATGAACTAACACTTTCCTCTTCATCCTCTTGCACAAGTTGAACTCTCTTGTTACATTTTCTCTCACTTCCACTTGTAGCAGCTCCAAACTTATCAGGGCATTTGTAGAATGGATGTCCAAATTCACCACATTTGTAACACCTTCCTACAAAATCATTAGAATCTCTTCCTCTAAAGTTGGTTCTTCCACCTCTCCATCCACCTCTAGACTCAATCACTTTTTCTTTTCTGTTACCATCATCTTCTTGACCTTCCTTGGACTGTTTTGGTGTAGAAAAGGTACCTCTTCCCCTAGACATACTACCTATTCCTCTTGAGTTTCTCTTCTGCTGTTGTTGCCATTTGAAAACATTGTTCCACTATTTTTGGTGTCATCAAACTGATTTCATCATGAATGTTATACCTTAAACCATTGAGATATCTTTCTACTCTTTCTTCCTCATCCTCCTTATGCTTTTTTCTTGAAAACTTACCCTTGATTTTTTCCTTCATCCTCTCCCAAGAAGTGATCTTGTTCTTTCCCTCTTTCTACCTTTCATCTTGCACAAAGATCCATCACAACAAAGCATGTCCTTTCAACTTAGTTTATGCCTTCTTCACCTTGTATTCATCATCAATCATCTCACTATCAAAATAGTTCTCCAAAGCCCCTATCCAATCCAAGAGCTATTCTCCATCTATTTTTCCTCCATACATAGGCACATCCATTTTGTTATGTCCATATTTCTTCATAGCGTTCAAAAGCTTCACCATCCTCAAATCATTCGGATCCAACTCTTCCTATTCACTAGAAGTTTCTTCCTCTTCTGAATCACTTTCATCTATATCAACCCCAGATTTAGAGTTTAATGCAAAAATTTCCTTCTTCAAGGCTTCTAATTCTTTGGCCTGCTTATCAATATTTTTGCAACAATATTTCCCTTAAGAGGCATCTTGATTGACTCTTCAAATTCCCCTCTTTTCTTTACTCAATCTTTCAACCTTCTCCCTCAAGAGACCTACTCCCTTTGCTCTAATACCACTTGATGTAAGCAAGGGGTTAGGATCACTCAAAAAACTCAATTCAGTGAGACTCAAACAGATTTCAAAACACCAAATCTTGAACTCTCCAAATTTCACTTTTCAACTAGGCCCTTCCTAGTAGGTCTACTAACCCTATTTGGGCTTTTTCTCATAAACTTCACAAAAGACTTCACAAAAAAATTAGAGATTTAGATACCTCTTAGTGAGTTACAAAATATACTTCAAAATCATCAGATGTTGTTGTACACACATAAAAATGTTCTAGACTTGCTAATAGCATTTTTCTATTGTCATAAGTCTTCTATTGATTAGATAATTTTAATTATTTAATTAATTCACTGCCATACTTTATTTTCCCCTTTGATTAATTAAATAAATTTTATTTAATTACATCACTAATATCCTTGTCTTCTATAATTAAATAAATTATATTTATTTAATTATTTATCATCTTGCCACTATAATTAAATAGTTATTTTAATTATTTAATTATTCATTTATCCTCTTCTTCCACAATTAAATAAATTTTGTTTATTTAATTGCTTATTAATTTGTCATATTTTTTTTCCATTTTAAATTAAATTATTATTTAAATAAAAAATCAGCTTGTCACATGTCCCACCTTTGAATTAAATTGATTTTTAATTCAAAATGCCAACTCACCCTTTAAATCAAATAATTCTAATTTATTATTTGATTTTCCATTATCAACTTTCCTTCTAAATTTAAATAAAATCATTTATTTAAAATTATCCACTTCCTAATTTCCCACCAAGTAAATAATTTAAAATCATTATTTACAACTTTCTTTCTAAACTTAAACTAATATACATATATTAATTAATAATATATATAAATAACATTGAAAGTTATCAATACTTAATATTGTTTATTATAATATTAATGAATAAGATATATTAAAAACTAATAATATATATAAAAAACTATTTAAGCATACATCTATTAGTTTATAATTTTAATCAAAAAGTATTTGAATTAAAAACTATTTATTGGAAAGTTCTTAATTTAATTTTTTTTCAAAAATAGAATAAGAAAATTCATTTTATGTGCTTGTTATTCTTAAGCAACACATACTTCCACCTCGTGTCATTTTCAATAAAGCTTCAAAAAGTTTACAAAATATTCATTTCATTTGTTGCTTTCTAATTTCCCACCAAGTAAATAATTTAAAATCATTATTTACAACTTTCCTTCTAATTTTAAATAAAATCATTTATTTAAAATTATCCACTTCCTAATTTCCCACCAAGTAAATAATTTAAAATCATTATTTACAACTTTCTTTCTAATTTTAAATAAAATCATTTATTTAAATTTCCCACTTTCTATTTTTCTCTCCAAGTAAAAAATTTAAATTAATTATTTATTGTCACATGACTCCACCAATTTTGAATTAAATTAATTTTTAATTCAAAAATACAACTCAATTTCTAAAATCAAATAATTTTAAATCATTATTTGATTCTCTAGATTTGATTTTTTTTAAAACAAATCTTAGTCCTTCATTTCAAATTTTACCCTAATGCTACCCTAACTAATTGCTAATTGTCACATTTAATTTCAACCTTTGATCCTAGGGCATTTCTCAACTAATCTTGGCCATTCACCTAAAATTGGCTTTTCTATAAAAAGGAAATTTTAGTCTCATTTTGTCACTTCTTCTTCATCTCTGAAGATCTACACATATTATGTAAGTATATGCTACTAGTGTGAGACAAGAATCTTCAATATTTTATAGTCACTTGTCATAGGCTTATTATTTCACACTCAAATCTAAGGGCAGTTATCATATTCAAGCAAAATGGAGAAGTGCAATGGAGGTGAATCAATGGTGACATGAAGATTTGGTAATATTTTTTTATGCTTTATGTCTTTATGCTCATTTGTGCTTTATTGTTTACTAGGGTTTGATTTATATGATTTATTGCATTAACCTTAATATTTTAACCCTAATTACAGTTGTTTTGGATCACCTGCCTTAATTTGGGCCTTCACTGTTGTCTTAATTAGGCTAAATAAGCCTAATTTACAAAGGAACTACCATTTAAACTCTTCACAAACCTCAATTCTTGTTGGGGAAGCAACTTAAATGTGTCTAAACCCTCAAAAACACATTTTTTTCAAGAGAAACTCACCTCTACATACTAAACCACATAGCCCTTATTGTAAGCCAATTTGAGGAGAGTATATTGAAATTAATGGTTCCACACCTTACCATAACTTGCCACTACCTAATACCTTCATAAAAATATCTGCACAAACTCAAAACACCATTACACATTCAATTCCATTCATATTTTGTCAAAACCTTACTTTAGTTCCTCAAATTTACATGGAAAACTCATGAAAACACTGTAGCGCATCACCCTAAAACCATAAAAAATGTATCCCTTGCATCCAAAACCATTTTCACACCTATATTATCATGAAACAAGACATTCCACCAAGTTACAAGTCGTGACAATAGGTGAAATGTCTAAAACTTCATTTTTACACCAATCAAAACCCTTGACAGGCTATAAACAGGCAGTTCTAGAAAAATGAAGATATCTCACTCAAAATTAAATATTATAACCTCCCAATTGATTAAGATGAAAGCTAACATATTCCACAAAAATATCAAATGAGTCTCAAAGAATTTAGAAGTTGTATAGATTCATACAATTCTTGCAAAGTGCAAAAAAATAGTAAAATTGTTTATGGCTTGAAACCTTTAGTACATGCTTCAACAACCTCTTGTTCGAGCCTTTGGAGGATTTTTATAGTTTTTAAATTCAAATGTAACAAAAAAAACATTCATAACTGACTTTTAAATGACCATGACTCTCCAACTTCCTAATAGTTGCATTTTTGTATTTTTTTGTTGACTTTTCATCATTTTTGCAACTTTTTACATTTCAACCTAAATGACACAAAATTGACTCAAATTATATTGAAATGGTATTTATAGACCATATTTAATGCAAAAAGACTCAAAGAACCCCCACACCTAGCCTAAAACCAACACATGCCCTAATTGGCCAAAACATGAAATGGGTGCACCTGCACCACACCATCACAAGTTTACAAACCGTGGTAGACAATTTATTGAAATATTTACAATGTTGAGTGGAATATTCAACCATTCATTCCTCTCTATTGTGTGGTTTCTACCAAATGTTTAGTACACTATTATAGACTCTACACATAGGAAGTATAGCCTTGTGGTTGTTAGTCTCTAGGAGTTGTAGGTTTTTTAGGCTTGAGTGTCTTTCCCTTGGCTGATTTAGTAGGTAGATGAGGTTTCCTAACAACTATAGTAGTTTTGGAGTAGGTTTTTGTTGTTTGTGATCATTTATATCATGTGGTTGGTTGTTTTCTTAGTTGTAGTTGAAATTGAATGCTCGATAGCATTTTGATCTCTATGATGGTAGAACACCTAGTGGCAATAGTCATTTAGCTTGTGCACTTTTAGAGATATATGTGTTTTGTGTTGAGGCCTAGACTTGGAGAGCATTTATTAGGTTGGTCTTGTGAGACCAATAATGGTTTAAGTATTATGTACCAAGTGCATCTCATTCTTGTGTTGATCAGGCTTCCAAGAGTAAGCCTAATCTTAGCGGGGAGGGATGTAATGCCCTTCCCATTTCTAACCTTAATATTTTTGGATAAAGATCATCTCTGATGATGTATCAGGGAATGCATAGGTTGTTTTATGATGGTTTATTTGAGTGTTTCAATTTTTATTTTGTTTGTTTTCATTGTTAGCCTTGTTCAGTGGCTCCTATCTTCTTTGTTTTGTGTGTTTTTGGACAACCCACATGTTTCAAGATGTGGTTCCTCAAGATTTAGTTGGTGCCTTTCTTACATTAATATACATAGGTGGAAATATGGCAAGTTTCTTGTGAGGAATTGATGGATTTCATATTTTTGGTATTCAATGAGATGCCTTTATGTTATGCATGTTTCTAGTGTATTGTAATGTTATTGTTCTTAGATGTGGATAATTATTCTTTTTGTTGATAATTTTCATAATTATTTGACATGTGAATATATTGATTTATGATAAGTTTTTTGTTGTACCCCATTGGGTGGGTAATACTCTCAAATTTTTATTTGGATAGGCTTCCTTTTTACTATGCCTTTTCATATTTCAATGATTTATTTAAACATAAGTAATTATGGATGGTTGCTTCTATGCTTTATAATATTGTACCTTGCTCGGGGAGATATGTTTTTCTTTGGATATCATATACATGTTGTAGGTATGCATGATGTGGGTATTGAATGTGTAGGTACACATAATTTATCCACTTGATTTATAGGAATGAGTTATCCTTGATGATGGTTATATTGGAGATTTCACACTAGGTCATCCCTTCTTTCCATACCTAGTTGTACTCAACCCAAGTATGATTTATGTTGTATTTGCCTAGTATTGATCTAGATCTGAATTAGGAGTAATTCTATAATTTCTACCTATCATGAAATACAAGTGAATGTCTAATTTAAATGATTTGTTAAATTTTCAAGATTTTCATAAGAATATTTTTATGAGTTGTATATTTGGAATTATTCATTTTTGGAGGATTTTTTTCTTAAAACCCTCTTTAATAAAAATAGGAAAATTTGAATTGTGGGATCATTGTGGAATGGAATGGAGTGGAATTTGAATTGTATTGCATAGGAATAGGAATGGAATTTCCCATGTTGTGTGAATTCATCCTTTTTTTGGAGTTTCACAAGTTGTGTGTGAAATGTTTGTGCAAAGAAAGTAGGTAAATGTTTATTTATCCTTCCTTGCTCATTCTTTTTTTATTTTAATTTCATTCTCACCCTTAATGTAGCATAGGACATCTCCAATGAAATTTAGATCTTGCATTATAATGTAGAATTTATTGATTGTGCAATTTCCAATTTTAGCCATTGTTTGCCCTCATAAAACCCATTTTTTTGAAAATGCTTGGAAAATGAATTTGACGATTAGAAATGAATGTTGTTAATATTTGGAGTGAAAGGGAAATCTTCATTTTTGAAAATTTAATTTTTGATCAAATATAAAAATTTAAGTTATTTTAATGAAGTTCTACGAATTTGTTGGTTTTTGTTGTTGTTGCAAAAGTTATAAAAATTAAATTTGTAATTATTTTGGATGTTTTGGAATGGGATATTTGAGGTCTCCTTCATGTTTTTTCATTTCAATATTATGTTAATAAATTTGTTGAGCCAGGGGTAGAGGACCTAGCTCGATTGGCTAAAACATCCTATTGCAAGCAAGAGGTCATAAGGTCTAGTCTCCCCTCTATCCCCATGGTATCAGAGTGTGTGTCGAGCCAGTGTCACCAATCATGTGAAAATATTTTACTAGGTGCACTACAATTTATAGGGGGGCTGCCTAATTCCTACAGTTTAATTTTTTTTTGTTGAGCCAACTTTTAGTATTGTTTTCTATACATTCAATTTTGGGTGAATGTAATGATCTTAGGACATAGGTGTTAAAGAGAAGTATCAAATTGATTTGTGACATATGTTAGGGTACAAAGGGTCCACAATATATATCAATCAAAATTATATTAATTAAGTGATAACTAATAAAATACATGGGAATTAAAATGAACCACTATAATGATGCCTCGTCATGCTTGGAGTGCTCCTATAGACTTAGGATGACTATGGAAGACATGTATGCTCAAGGAGAGAATTCAATGGTTGGGTAGCCTCATATCATGTGAGAGGTGAGTTGGATTCATCTTGGCCAATACTTGAGGCCATCGCTATGATAATCCCTACCCCCTCTTTAGGATCTTGTTTGAGCATATCATTTGAGTTGTGCCTATAAGATCTTGTACTTATTTATCATGATGTCATTGATTGTCCTTGCATGTTGTGTATGCCACATTTATTATTTGTGTTTGATGTGATTTTAAGCACCCCCATTCTATTTTTTATGAATGTGTTTGGGATTGTTTGACCATCTCCTAGCATAGTGGGAGGGGATATTTTTATTCTATGAGGTTGGGTGGAATGGAAACCACCGTTGGGGATCAGAGGATCATGGAAAATTTTTAAGATGGTATCTTGATGGTAAAGGTTACTTCATGTTTTATTATTTTGTATATATGATGCAAATGATTATGAAAGGACATTTGTGTCCTCATTTTATGCATTTTAAATGAAATCAATTGAACTCCTTATAGGGATGTATTATAATGTGTCACCTAAAATACACCAATATTGTATATTGTTTACATGCCTCCATGTTGTATTTGAGAATGCATGTCATCATTTATTCTTTGTATGTTTTCATGCTTTTGGCTTTAAATTAACTTAGGTGCATCTATTTGGGTTTTTAAATGATCATTTGGTTTAAGAAATAGTTTAGTACAGTGTTGTAATTCATTTGTTGATAAATCATTCTTAGGTGTTCCTTCTTAGGAAGTCAGATCATCTCGGGGCCATTTTGGAGTCCCTTGTGTGTTTTTATAGTAGACAAGAAGTGTAGTATACACCTCTCCCTTAACACTCTTTCTTAGGGTAGTGTGTAGGAGCCTTGGAGAGACAACCATATGCACCCTTTTGAATCTTCTCCCTTGTGTACCATATGTGTCTTTTGTGTGGGGAAATAGGATCTCTAATTTTAATTGAGTTCTTTATGATGTTTCAATGTCCAAATTTTGTTGCAAGATCTCCTAGGTAGTATTCTTGGTGTTTATTATGTCATAGGGACCAATCCCTACCTGGGGATCGCTCACTGTATAGGACTCGTGTTCCAGGATTGGACAACAACACCTTGGAAGGACTACAATGCTATTTCATGACTCTAGCGCTAGAAAAAAAACACCTAAGATAGTTTGGGACTTCTACGTATGTGGTGCTAGTGTCCCACCTAGAGGATGGAGTCCTATTGGGACGTTGTAGTCCTCTAGGAGCATTGTAGTCCCTCTATGCATCAAACAATGTCTATTTTCAAACCTCATATGGTCAAATTTTGTAAATAGAAGTTGTTCCCCATGGTCTTGTGAGCCTCCTAAATTTTAAATCATGTGGACATAGATGTTAGATTTGGAAAAAGAAATATTTTTCTTATTAGTACACATGCATTCACATGAAGGTGCCTCATTTTCATACCTTGGCTAAGGGAGCTCATTCTCCTAGTCTTGTGGAGCCTTGTGAGTATTGAAACCAAGTGTTTATGACCCTTTTTATGTCTATTACATTCCTTAGATGTTAGGGTATGCTAATAGTGGCATGATGGCTAGTCATCCTTCACACAATAACACCATAGTGTCATTAGTGTTGTTTATTATTGTGTCAAATAATAGGTATGTGTGGGTTTCTTGATTATTGTCTCATGGATCCTTGGTGGGGAATTATAACTAGTAGTGACTAGAATGTCATGTTAGACATGAAATGACACTAACTTATTGATTATATATCCATATTATCTATGTTATATCAAATGGCTATGATATATTATTTGACCACTACAACTTTGTTATATTAAACTTTATGTTTTTAATGCATAAATGTGTCTATACTAAGATGAGTGGAGATTGTTTGACCTATGTAATGGAAACTTGCTTTAATGGCTCAACCACACTTTTTAAGTTTGAACTTGTATATAATAATAAGAACCTATGTTATTTTCAGGTCATTTTAAGTATCACTTATGGTTTAATTAATCATTTGATATGTTAGAGTGTTTGGCCTTGATTATAAATAGTCTTATTGATTTTTATGATTGAAGATGTTCTATAAAACCATTTTGTGTAATTTAGTGTTGTCTTGGAATTTTAATAGTATGTTGTATTTGAATTAAAATTTTCCATCAAAATCAAGATATCGATTTGCATAAAATATATGTAATACCCCTTCGTTTTGCTTCTTGTTTAGATTGTTTTATGCTTTGTTAGCTGAAACTACTTCGATATTGGATACATTTTGTTATGATGTTTTGATCGCTACTATTGAGCGACAACTATTATTGTGTGATGTGTTTATTTGATTTTTATTTCACATGCTTTAATGGTTTAATGATGTTAGTAGAGTTAACATGAGATTTTATTATGAGATTATTGATTATGATGTTAATGTCAGTCTTTGATGAGTGTATTGGTGAAGAGGACGGTTTCACATCACTCGCTTGCAAGCGCCCTGCGAATCCATGATTTCTTCTTCACGGTGTGTATTATATGTATGATGTTTATTTGGTTTTCAGGTTGCAGGTACGTGACATCGACTCCACCTGGTTTAACAGGTTTGAGCATGTCGATCCAATGGTTAAGTTGAACGAGAGATAGTAGCTAGGTAACATGTGTCAAGTCTATGCCCTAGCCTTAGTGTGTCGTCAGTTTAGTTTGTTGAGTCATAGTTTACCTTATTTTAATGTTTTTGATTATGAATTGTGTGTGATTATTTAATCAGTTTTTTAGAATGTTTGCATTGGTTAAAAGTAGTGATTATTTTATATTAAATTAAAATTATGCTTTGAGGTTATATTTAAAGTTGATAATAAAATTTAATTTAGTTTAATTTAATTTATTTAATTAATTAAATTTAATCTCAAAAGGGTTGAATTTAGTTATTAAATAATTAAAATAAATTAATTAAGTTTTTTGGCTTTTAATTTGTTATTTAATAGTATTCGATTGTTAAATATAAATTGTTTATATTTTATATTAAATATTAATATATAATATTTGATATAAATATATTTTTATATTGGGAAATTGGTGTTTGACTATGAATTTTAAAGATAATTAATTAATATGATATCCTGGTTATTTAAAAAAAAAATAGAGGTTTTATAAACAATGTTTTTGTAAGCTTTATTTGTTTAAAATATAGTTTTGTATATATATATATATTTAATATATTGTTTTAGGCATATGATTGCATGCAAGTTTTTAAACAACAATTTAAACTAAAAAAAATAGTGTGCATGATTAGTTAAATAGAGCAAATATATTTATTTTAATTAAAGAGATTATTATGTTTTAATGAAAAGTTTAGAAGGATATTATTTTAATTTCTGCGAGATGCATTAAATAGGAGATTGATTTAAGATATCCAAATATAGTGTTTTTCATTGCTAGTGCATTTTAAGATTAAATTTCCTTATGTTGATTACTTTGGGAATGGGTGATTTGTGTTCTTAATTGTAAGTTTTCTAGAGGTTATGGGTTGATTCTTTGTTAAGTCAATCATTCGTTTACCCTTGGGTAGTGCTTTATGTGTTTGTTTCCTCCAAGTATTGGAGTGGGTTTCCTTAATTGTTGCCTCCTAGAATAGGAGAGATTGTGTTGGTTAAGTTCTATAAGCACTTGAGTTACCCTTGGAGTCTAGTTTTTGTGTAGCGTGTTATCCATTAGAAGAGTGGCTTTTGTTAGGGGCCAGAGCCGAAAGAGGTAAATCGGGTAACCTTCAGAAGTGATATAAACAAGTGATAATTAAAGTAATGTACTTAGATGATTAGGATGCATTTCACATTAATCAAGATAATTTAACCTCACTCATAGATGCAAGGGCTTGTTTAGACTTGGGGTGAGTGAGAAGGCCTGGAATGGCAAGGTCGACTATTTTGTCCTCATGAGAGATAGTCGATTCTGCATGAGTAAGTATGAGGGCTAGGATTTAGTTGAGGTCACCAAGATTACCAGAGCCTATGAAGAATGGCCAGAGGAGATCTCATGACAAATCGTGTGATGACACTTTGTCTAGGTTAACATTGAGTTGTGTGCTTTGTGTATGGGTTCTTTGTCATACTTGATTAATATTATGTCTGGAAGCAATGCGACCATGATAGTGTTAGAATTATATTGTGCATGTATTTGGTTGAGTCAGTATGTGTTAGTATGAGTCTTCCTTTGGTTAGAGGTAGTAGATTCTTTGTCCATGTTGCGTTGTTACTATCTCCTAGCATGGGGGGTGGGCCTTCGGGTACCACTTGGTTGGGTGGAACATGCACCATAAACCGTTGGGTCCCCCTTGATCTTCAGTACCTGGAGGCGAGACATCCAGTTGGACATCTCGCGGATTTTGTTTTCTTTTGAGGCACTGTTGTATTTCAAAATGTAATAAGTTGGTTTTACCCCTCTTGTATTTATGAGGTGGATTTATGTAATTGTAACACTTATGTATTTATGACTCATTCTGGAAATGAGTGTTGTAATCAGTTGTTCATGTAATGGATATATGTTATGGATGTTATTTTCTTATCTTGTTATTTATTTATGTAGAATGAATGTTTATTACTTGAGTTGTTTAATGCAATGAATTTTTAATGTTGTATGCTAATGGGGATTTAAGTAATCTCGGTTACATAGCCTTGGGGAATGTTGTCAATTATAGATGAACATGTATGTTTAATTCACTTTAAAAAAAATTAAAATATTAGTACACTTTAATTATGAATTGAAACTTCCTCTAGGGGTGCTCTGGGATTATGATGTACCCATTAAGCTTAGTTTTGTAGGTTTTCTAGAGTACCTTGTCTAATACCCTTTTGTGTCTGTGTAGGAGTATGCCTCCTAGATGCGCATGAGGGAGAGGATGTGGACGTGGCTGGGTAGGCGATCGAGAGGAGAGTCAGCATGACTCGCAACCTCGTGCATAACTATATCAGAGAAGGAGGAACATCAGGCCTCACAGAATGATCCAGGAGGTGGTGGTGGATAGCTAGATCCTCCTAGGGTCGAAGCTGCATGTAGAGCCTTTGAGGAGGCTTTGGAATTATTAGGTCTGAGACAGGTAGTACCTGAGGTTAACCCTGAGGTGAGGACAACTATAGTATAGATGAAGATGTTAGCATCATCCTATATGAGAGATTTGATACGATCTCAACCACCTTGATTTGACGGATAACGTATCGGGTTAGAGGCCGAAACTTGGTTGATAGGTTTGGATCGATGTTTTTCCATGCACCCTTTTGATAGTAATACTAAAGTGCGGTGCGCTGTTATACACCTCTGAGGATTCGTAGCCACTTGGTGGAGACTTGAGGAGCAGAAGCTCCATATTGACATGAGTTCGGTGTCTTGGGAGATCTTTCTTGAGTGGTTCAGAGCTCGCTTTCTCTCTGATCATTGGCATCCGCGTAGGGGTGATGAGTTCCATGCCAGAGGACAGTTAGCCATGATGGTAGATAAGTACGAGAGGCGATTCTATGAACTAAAATAGTTCGCATGAATAGGGGATGATGAGGGGATGCTCGTGCAACATTTCATCAGGGGCTTAAATTCCTGTATCAGTGGTTGTGTGCAGGTTTTTGAGCCCAAGTCTATGGAGATAGCTATGGAGAAGGCATGGTTGGTGGAGGAGAACTTGACTATGGCACTGGGAGGTCATACAGATGTGCATATATGCAGTGGTATAGGAGCTGGGACTAGTGCTCGAGGGGGACAGACACAGGGGGTTGTGCCTCCTAAGACACAATAGGGATCAACACAGGGTAGTCAGCAGCAGTCATTTAAGGGGAAACGGAAAGGTTTCTAGCAGAGATAGGGTGATAGGAACTGGAGGCGCATGAATCGTTTCAACTCTGAGCAACCCACTCAGAGCGTTCAATCTACTTTTAGTGGCAGTGTATAGTAGTCTAGTGCACCATCAGGTGGTAGAGGTTATGGTAGAGGCACATGATGCTTCTCTTGTGGTCAGCATGGCCATTTGCTAGGATGTGTCCCAATAAGGGCACATCAGGATTCACGTAGAGACTAGTGGCGTCAGAGCCGACAGTGGGAGATGCTGGCAGAGGCCACCGTGTGTTCACAATGGTTGATAACCGCCAGGTAGAGCACTAGGGTACCATAGTTGAGACTTATGGTATGTTATTGGGTAAGCCTGTTACTATTTTATTTGATTTAGGAGCATCCGACTCCTTCATTTCTTCATCTGTAGTGTCACATTGTAGACTAGGGGCCATAAGGCAAGCCAATAGGTGGCAGGTTGAGTTAGCGTCTGGTGCAAAAGTCACATCGCATTCTGTAGTACCTGACTGTAGGTTGGAGATTGGATCACTCCTTACTACTTTGGATCTTCGAGTTATACCATTGGGATCTTATGATATTGTCTTAGGTATGGATTGGTTAGAGGCTCACCGAGCAGTTATTGATTGTCGACGTAAGTCGATTCGGTGCATTAATGCATCTGGTGATGAGGTGGATATTATAGGAGTTCAAAGACCGATATCTTTGAGGATTATCTCAGCTATGTAGTTGAGGAGATGTGTTCGCCATGGATGTCAGTTGTTTTCAGTTATAGTTGAGGACTTGGGATTAGGAGATGGAGAGGAGAAGGTATCTCTAGATAGTCATCCCGTTCTCTAGGAGTTTACAAATGTTTTTCTAGATGACATTCCAGGGATGCCACCGAGGAGAGATATAGATTTTAAGATTGCCTTAGTACTTGGATCTGAGCCTATTTCACGAGATCCTTACCGCATGACTACTCAGGAGCTAAAAGAGCTTCGCTTGCAGTTGGAGGAGTTGTTAGAGAAGGGATTCATTTGTCCTAGTGTTTCTCCTTGGGGAGCACCTATCATCTTTGTGAATAAGGACGGTTCACTTCGGTTGTGCATTGATTACCGACAGTTGAACAAGGTGACAATCAAGAATTGTTATCCACTTCCCAGAATTGATGACTTGTTTGATCAAGTTAAAGGTGCTACCATTTTTTTGAAGATAGACCTTAAGTCGGGGTACCATCAGCTCTGTATTTTTGACTCAGATATTCATAAGACAGTGTTTCAAATATGGTATGGTCACTACGAGTTTACTGTGGTACCATTTGGGTTGACGAATGCGCCATCTGTGTTCATGAGTTTGATGAATGGAGTATTTCGCACATATCTTGATAGGTTTGTTCTTGTGTTCCTAGATGATATACTGATATATTCCAAGACAGTAGAGGAACATGAGGAGCATTTATGACAGGTACTATAGTGTTTGCGTGAAAACCAACTTTATGCCAACTTGTCAAAATGTCAGTTCTTTAAGATTGAGATCAAGTATCTTGGTCATGTGATCTCAGGGGAGGGAATATCTGTGGATCCTTCAAAGATCCAAGCTATTCTTGATTGGCCTGTGCCCACAAATGTGGCAAAGATCCATAGTTTTATGGGGCTTGCAGGATATTACAAGAGGTTTGTTCAAAGCTTTTCCAAGATAGGACATCCTATCACTTCTCTTGAGAGGAAAGGTAAGAGGTTTGGATGGTCAGAGCAGTGTGAGTCGACTTTTTAGATTCTTAAGGACAAGCTGATCAATGCACCAATTTTAGCGATACCTAATCCCACAGGAGATTTTGTGGTTTGTAAAGACACATCCTTAGAGGGCTTAGGAACAGTCCTCATGCAGGAGGGTCGACTTATAGCTTATGAGTCGCAGAAGCTTAAGGATCATGAACTGAATTATCCCACACATGATCTTGAGTTAGCGGTAGTAGTCCATGCATTGACCAGATGGAGACACTTTCTTCTTGGGCACAAATTTGAGCTACATAGTGATCACAGGAGCCTTTAGTACATTTTCACTCAGTCGAACCTTAACGCTAGACTTTGATGGAGTTTCTCTGTAAGTATGAATTCGAGGTGAATTATATTCAGGGGAAAGATAACGTCATAGCTGATGTACTCAGTAGATGTAGGCATGAGATATCCGAGTTGACTCTTATGGTAGATTTACGGATTCAGATTCTTGCTACTCTTCCAATGGACAGTTGGTATCAGGATGTGAGAGCAGAGATTGAGGTAGGTAGACCTCTAGAGGGCAGGTTCATAGGTTATTCACTTGAGGCAGATGGTTTGCTGAGGCATTCAGAGCGTATTTATGTTCCTTCAACAGGTGACCTTCGCAGTTTGGTTTTGATCGAGGTACATCGTGCACCCTATTCAGCCCATCCTGAGGTGAAGAAGATGCACGCAGATTTGCGCCAGTTGTATTTCTAGCCAAGGATGAAACATGATATTGTAGACTTTGTAGTGAGATGTTTGGACTGTCAACGGGTGAAGGCTGAACACCAACATCCAACAAGAATTCTACAACCACACCTTGTACCTAAGTGGAAATGGGATATTATCTCATTGGACTTCATTGTTGGTTTACCCAACTCCTCACGACGACATGATGCTATTATGGTGACAGTTGATAGGTTGACGAAGGTAGCACACTTCTCGCCTATGCGCACTTCCTATAATGCGTCATCAATTGCTAGATTATTCATGGAGGATATTGTGAGGTTGCACAGTATTCCATGTCGGATTATTTTTGACAGGGATCCAGTGTTTACTTCAGCTCTTTGGATGTCATTACAGCATGCGATAGGGACACAGTTGAACTTCAGTTTAGCGTATCACCCAGAGATAGATGGACAAACTAAGAGGGTTAATCAAATCCTCGAAGATATGTTACGTATGTATGTTATGGACCAGCAAACATGATGGGAGGATTATCTTTATCTAGTGGAGTTTGCATATAACAATAGTTACTAGAGTTCCATTGGCATGGCACCTTTTCATACTCCTCTGAGTTAGGAACGACTTGAGGATAGAGTGTTATTGGGTCTAGAGATGTTGCAAGACATGGAGCAACAGATGGATCGGATTAGAGAGCACCTAGTAAAAACATAGGATAGGAAGAAGAAGTATGCAGATGTGCATAGAGTGGATCATCAGTTTTCTATCGGTGATAGAGTATTCTTACGAGTGCATCCATGAAAGAGTCCAATCCGATATGGAAAGGGTTCTAAGTTGGCGCCTCGCTTTGTCAGACCTTTCAAGATACTCAAAAATATTGGTCTAGTTGCTTACCGACTTGCTTTGCCACCCAATCTTGCATGTATTCATGATGTTTTCCATGTTTTAGTTCTTTGGCCATATCATCCAGATGTTACTCACATCCTTGATTGGAATTCTTTACAGGTAGAGGACGGGCAACTGGCTTTGGAGTCCATGGCTATAATGGAGTGCAGAACGCTCGCTCTTTGAGGGCGAGATATTGATCAAGTTAGAGTTCAGTGGGATCCCAAGGATGATGCTTCATCCACCTAGGAGGATGCAGTTAGGATGAGGGAGTTATATCCCTACTTTTTTTTGGGCTTCCAGGAGTAAGCCTGGTCTTTGGGGGGGAGAATGTAACACCCCTCCGTTTTGCTTCTTTTTCAGATTGTTTTATGCTTTGTTAGCTGCAACTACTTTGATACTGGATATATTTTGTTATGATGTTTTGATCACTACTATTGAGCAACAACTATTATTGTGCGATGTGTTTATCTGATTTTTATTTCACATGCTTTAATGGTTTAATGATGTTAGTAGAGTTAACATGAGATTTTATTATGAGATTATTGATTATGATGTTAATGTCAGTCTTTGATGAGTGTATTGGTGAAGAGGACGGTTTCACATCACTCGCTTGCAAGCGCCCTGCGAATCCATGATTTCTTCTTCACGGTGTGTATTATATGTATGATGTTTATTTGGTTTTCAGGTTGCAGGTACGTGACATCGACTCCACCTGGTTTAACAGGTTTGAGCATGTCGATCCAATGGTTAAGTTGAACGAGAGATAGTAGCTAGGTAACATGTGTCAAGTCTATGCCCTAGCCTTAGTGTGTCGTCAGTTTAGTTTGTTGAGTCATAGTTTACCTTATTTTAATGTTTTTGATTATGAATTGTGTGTGATTATTTAATCAGTTTTTTAGAATGTTTGCATTGGTTAAAAGTAGTGATTATTTTATATTAAATTAAAATTATGCTTTGAGGTTATATTTAAAGTTGATAATAAAATTTAATTTAGTTTAATTTAATTTATTTAATTAATTAAATTTAATCTCAAAAGGGTTGAATTTAGTTATTAAATAATTAAAATAAATTAATTAAGTTTTTTGGCTTTTAATTTGTTATTTAATAGTATTCGGTTGTTAAATATAAATTGTTTATATTTTATATTAAATATTAATATATAATATTTGATATAAATATATTTTTATATTGGAAAATTGGTGTTTGACTATGAATTTTCAACAAAATTAATTAATATGATATCCTGGTTATTTATTATTATTATTTTTTAAACTGAGGTTTTATAAACAATGTTTTTGTAAGCTTAATTTTTTGAAAATATAGTTTTGTATATATATATATATTTAATATGTTGTTTTAGGAATATGATTGCATGCAAGTTTTTAAACAACAATTTAAATTGAAACAAATAGTGTGCATGGTTATTTAGATAGAGCAAAGATATTTATTTTAATGAAAGAGATTATTATGTTTTAATGAAAATTTTAGAAGGATATTATTTTAATTTCTACGAGATGCATTAAATAGGAGATGGATTTAAGATATCCAAATATAGTGTTTTTCATTACTAGTGCATTTTAAGATTAAATTTCCTTATGTTGATTACTTTGGAAATGGGTGATTTGTGTTCTTAATTGTAAGTCTTCCAGAGGTTATGGGTTGATTCTTTGTTAAGTCAATCGTTCATTTACCCTTGGGTAGTGCTTTATGTGTTTGTTTCCTCCAAGTATTGGAGTGGGTTTCCTTAATTGCTGCCTCCTAGAATAGGAGAGATTGTGTTGGTTAAGTTCAGTAATCACTTGGGTTACCCTTGGAGTCTAGTTTTTGTGTAGCGTGTTATCCATTAGAAGAGTGGCTTTTGTTAGGGGCCAGAGCCGAAAGAGGTAAATCGGGTAACCTTCAGAAGTGATATAAACATGTGATAATTAAAGTAATGTACTTAGATGATTAGGATGCATTTCACATTAATCAAGATAATTTAACCTCACTCATAGACGCAAGGGCTTGTTTAGACTTGGGGTAAGTGAGAAGGCCTGGAATGGCAAGGTCGACTATTTTGTCCTCACGAGAGATAGTCAATTCTGCATGAGTAAGTATAAGGGCTAAGATTCGGTTGAGGTCACTAGGATTACCAGAGGCTATGAACAATGCCCAGAGGAGATCTCATGACAAACCATGCGATGACACTTTGTCTAGGTTAACATTGAATTGTGTGCTTTGTGTATGGGTTCTTTGTCATACTTGATTAATATTATGTCTGGAAGCAATGTGACCATGATAGTGTTAGAATTATATTGTGCATGTGTTTGGTTGAGTCAGTATGTGTTAGTATGAGTCTTCCTTTGGTTAGAGGTAGTAGATTCTTTGTCCATGTTGCGTTGTTACTATCTCCTAGCATGGGGGGTGGGCCTTCGGGTACCACTTGGTTGGGTGGAACATGCACCATAAACCGTTGGTTCCCCCTTGATCTTCAGTACATGGAGGCGAGACATCCAGCTGGACATCTCGCGGATCTTGTTTTCTTTTCAGGCACTACTGTATTTCAAAATGTAATAAGTTGGTTTTACCCCTCTTGTATTTATGAGGTGGATTTATGTAATTGTAACACTTATGTATTTATGACTCATTCTGGAAATGAGTGTTGTAATCAGTTGTTCATGTAATGGATATATGTTATGGATGTTATCTTCTTATCTTGTTATTTATTTATGTAGAATGAATGTTTATTACTTGAGTTGTTTAATGCAATGAATTTTTATTGTTGTATGTTAATGGGGATTTAAGTAATCTCAGTTGCGTAGCCTTAAGGGATGTTGTCAATTATAGATGAACATGTATGTTTAATTCACTTTAAAAAAAAAAAATAGTACGCTTTAATTTTGAATTGAAACTTCCTCTAGGGTTACGTGGCGGGGCATTACAATAAATTGTAAAATTTCTAAACATACATATACACTAGTTTACATTTTCAATGGTATAGTCTGAAATAAGACTCGTGGATCATTAAGGTGTTGTAAAGTTGTTTTATTTCCTTTTAGATATCATTGGTATTTAAGAATTGTATATTAAATACATGAATTTAATTACCTTTAACTATGTGGTTTATTTTATGAAATGATAAAATAGGCAAGTACTACATAAGTACATGCATATGCAAGATGCATACAGATGTATAGATGTACATACAATACCATTGCATAATTATGAATAAGGGTAAAAGTACAAAATTGTTTCGCACTTTATAAAGGAAACAACCAACACTGATCCAACTTTTAAACTTGAACCATTAAAAAGTGGCATATATGTTTAAAATCTTGAAATGATGTAAACTAATAAAATGTGCATTTTTTAGTGTAATGGAGTGAATTTGCACACCTACAAAAATTTCACATTTAATTTTACCTACCTTAGAAAATGTAAACCTAATGATGTAATTTCACCACCACCACCTTGCTCATTCCACCTGGATGCATTTTTTGTGTCAATGGAGGAATCTCTATTGGGGACATGTGCATACCATGCAGACATCCAGACATCACACTACCATCCTGATAGGATTCCTACCTCTGAAATTCACAGAGGAATTACACTTCTCCATTGTTTGCAAAGCATAACATCTCCTACTTCCTTAATCAACAAAAATTGATTCTTTTTCCTCCCTTTTTTCTAGGTCAAATCCATCAACTCACATGCTTTCACTCCTTAAATATCTTCACTCTCTCCACCCTCTCACTCATTCTCACTTTCTAAGCTCATTCTACAGCCTTCACACTACTCCTTCTTTGCTGCAAGATGTTGGTTTTGATTCCTACATCATGCTCTTGTTGCAACAATTTCACCATTGAAGACTCCAATGATTCTTCCTTGTACTACTTTCCTTGAGTGATCATAGCTACAAAGGTGATATTTCTCTTTTATTTTCCTTTTACATCATCTCATTTATGAGTAGCATACTAGTTTTTTATGCTCTTTATACATTGATTTTACTCTTCTTTATCACTTTCTACACTTTGTGGCTATCTGATTGTCCATGGAGGTGGGAACACCAAAGCAAGGAACTCACTGGGGCAGTCCTCTAAAATAACCCCAACATTTTTCATGTCTTTATGTGTGCAGGTTTTTTCGAGTGAAGCTATTTGAAGATTCAACTCGTAGGTAAAGAGTCATGTTTTCTCACCCTCCCTGTTATTTTTCAAATAGTTTATTCCTTAGTCTTATTTTGTCATATTCACTATTTTTTCCTTTATATTCTTTGTCAAAGTATAAAAATCACATAGTCAAGTAGTTAGTAGATTTCCCTATGGTTTTTACCTATTTTTTAGACTCCTATCTATATGGACTCTAGCGCATCCTTGAGACACTAGTGTGCCACCCTAGAGTCCGTGATCTGTTCTACCATCCTTAGATAGTGAGTTGTTTGGGTAGTAGGCTAAACCTTGAAATTGGCTCTTCTGACCTCGTGAGCATTTGGTTTTAATAGAAGGAAAGTGAAAATATATCTTCCCTTCCTCTTCAACCTAAGTTCATTGTCATTTTTGATAGACTTAGAAAAATTGAGGTAGTTTAGGGAAACCTATTCCTTGGGGCTCTCTTGTGACCTAGAGTCTCAGGGGTGGTGGGCCCCCCTTCTCTACATTCTGGTGAAATCTTGATGAACTATTTGGATTTCTTCCCTTGATATCAAAGAACATTCTCTCATGTCCTCGGTGTGTTGTAGGGCATACAACCTGTAAACCTAATCTATGACCCCTAGTTTCATAGTTAGAAGGGCTCTTAGATATTTAGGAATAAAATTTAGATAGGTCACTATCCTATCTTTCAATCTTTGATATCTGTTGAGTTTGTCCCACCTATGTACATTAATATGGTCTTGTTTAGATAAATTCTTCCCTCTGAACCTGCAAATGGATCACCAAGTTCTACATAAATTTTACCTCATAATATTTATCAATGAACAAAGAGACTTCTCCTTTGTACATTCTCACTCACTTCAATGGGAACATTGTGACTGGTGTCCTAGCTGACCCTGTGAGCCAAATGAATGTTATAACAGAAGAAACGCTCTTAATAAAAAAAATTCATAGGTATAAATATGAAGATTTGAAGGCCACTATACACACAAACGATGGACTCTCAATACCTCCTCTTACTTCTATTACTCTTTCAGACTTGGTATAATCCAATGCCATGGATACAACTTTTGTCATAATTTTTTATTCAGACCTATTCAAGATGAGACTGGGCATTCCATAGCTAGTTTCCATGAATTGCGTCACTTCGGTAATTCATAAATATGTCAATTTCTCGCATGAAATCTTTGTGCACATTGTGCACATCACTAGTTACAAACCAGTGGTGTCACATGGGGGCTTCTCTTTAGATCACTTTTGGCCCGCTCTTATTAGTCTGATCCCTCTAAGGACAAACTTGCTATATCATGCTTATGTCAAGTATAATATTGGGGACACGATGTTGAAAGTAACCTATCCTACACCTCCCTATTCTACTTCAATAAAAGGTTGCATGATTACGTAGCAGTAAGTTGCCTCCTCCTCCCAACAAAAGTGTAAGGGGAAGCTTTCTCATGACCATGGGGCCATGTGCCTTCCTCTTTTTCCTCTCCTTATCCATCTACTTTTTCTTCTCACTCTATTATAGTTTCCTTAACTCCTAATCATGTGCCTTGCATGGGGAGCCCGTATGTGCCTGCTTGGTGAAAATCTAAGCACCAGGTGTTTGACCTTCTCGTATTGCCTAAGGTTCCTAGACCCATTTTTTATGGCAAGGGGAAGGGTCTTGGTAGAGTTTCCCCCATTTCTCAACCTCTTATCATTCATCCTGCAGTGAATGGGAAGAGGCCCGCTATTGAGGAACTCTTGTTTGCTTCTCCGCCTGCGATTATTTTTGCTCCCACATTTCCTACTCCTTCTCCTATCCAAGAGTTTTTCATTCCATCGATGATGGTTATGGAGGAAACTCCTCTGATAGAACATGAGCCTCCTTTTCCTTCTCAATCTACAAATTTTACTATTTGGAGTTGAGCTAGCTAGCTTGTGTTTGAGTGTAGGAATAGGAGAAAGGATCTAACCACTGAACAAGTTGCCTTGCATAAGGTAGAAAGGGGAGCCATTAGCTCCTATCTCGACACTTCATGTTATGCTTCCTCCTTCTTCCCCTTCTACTTCAATTCCACTCATCTTAGTTCTACTTTCAGATCCTCCAACATGTGCTAATTTCCTCACCCCAAAAGGGTGTAGGTGTTCATTGCTCCTTCCGTGGAGCCTCTACTTTTGATTTCCCTTCCCAACATCCCTCTGTTTTCTCAACCCATAGACATGCTGAAAAAAATGGTGGTGTTTGTTGCAGCTCTTTCTTCTCCCTCCTTCAACTCTGCTTCTTATATGGGGATCTAGCATCCTCCACTAAAGTGTAAGCCAAAGAATGACCTCACTCTGAGTGGTGCTCGAAAGAAGGGCTCACCTTTTTTGGGAGATAAGATTGATTTGGCTTGTGTTGTCCTTGTGATGGAGGCAGCCCCAACATTCCTTGAGTTTTTCATCGCCCCTCTTGATGAGGTCAAATTTTTTTTTCAAGTGCCTCATTCTTCTCTCACTTGGTTAACACATGGTACTCTAGTTAAGTGCATGTTTAACTTGGTGGATGATATCCCATCTTTTTTAGTGATCTTTGTGAGATCGATGACCTTCACCTTACAAGAGCTTAGTGAAGAAGACCTCAAGGGGCCTTCTTCCTTGGCTCTTATTGTAGGAGATTCCAAGGGTTCTCCCCTAATTACCCAGCCCTTACAAGTTCATCTTCCCTCCCTATATAATGATATGGATTGGGAGTAGGACAAGTTTTTGGTCGATGAGGAGTAAGGGAGCACCTCTTCTTTATCTTTAGATTAAGTTTGTGTGTGTGTTCTATTTCTCCCGTGCTTGGATTTATGTGTTTGTGATCCTTCCTAGAGGAACCTTTCTACCCTTTTAGGTGCTTGGATATAGGTTTAGAATTTTTTTTGTAAAATTCCTCTATATTTTTCATCATTCATCTATATGTTGTGACTTTTATTTTTGAAAATTGAGGATGATGCAACATGTTGGGGGGCATTTACTCCTTCCTTCCATCTTGGCCCATTTTTTTACTTTTTTATTTTGTTTTCATGCACTCTTCCTCATGATCTAGGAACTTTGGGGATTGATGATCTTTTTTTCATACATCGCATGTTACCTATTTATATATATAAGATTTTATTTGACCCCAAACTCCCATATCCCCTTTTCTCTTGATTTATTTATCTCTACTTGTTTCTTTCTTTATTTATCATTGTTTGTCCCTCTCTAGTTGCTTAGTGATGTTTTGGTGCAATACCCTGTATGTGTGACAAAATTTCCACATTTACATCTTGCAATGTATCGAGGGAAACAACATCTTTGATTCTTATTTCTCTCCTTAGGATGCCATGTGCCGCTCTTCTTTGCATGCACCATCTTAAGGGGGGCTACTATCCCTCTCTAATTTTCAATAAGGTGAATTTGGTGGTCAATGAATCTCTTACCATTTTTTTTTCATTTTTCAAAAATTCATTCTTCAACAAGGCCCCCCTTAGTGAGATTTTTCTTTTGGAAATTAATTGGTAACAAAATAATTTGAAAATTTTCCATCAAAAATGGAGTACTTTTTTTTATGAAGAAGTCTAAAAATTTACCTTTGAGAAGGAAAATTCTTTTTATCAGATTCCTTGATGGTAGAATCATTTGTAGAAAATATTTCTTTTCAAATCGGAGTGTCCCTTTAAGCAGATTCCTTAATATCTTGAAGGTTTCCCAAGGGGATCCCTTTGAAAACTTCTCCTTCAACTGCTTGCTCTGTGATATGTCTATCTATTTGAGCTTTTTTGCCTAACATGTTTTTTTTGCAGCTTAGCATGTTGCTTTGTAGTCCACCGAGCACATGTAAAGTCTCTTTTACTATCAATCTTACAAGACTGAGCACCTCATCAAGCTTGCCTTGCAGGACCAAGCACCTATAAGGGCCTTTCACAATAAACTCCTTGGGATAGAGAACCTTTGGATTCCTTTCATGTCAATCTCTGCAAGACTAAGAACCTGTGGTGCTCCCTTTGCAAGACTGAGCACTTGTGAAGCTCCTTATTTCTACAAGATTGAGAACCTATAGAGCCTTTCTTTAACTCCTACAAAACCAAGAACTTGTGGAGTCTTTGTTCTATTTATACAAGACCAATAATCTGTAGATCCTTTCCATAGGATCAAGTACCTATGGAGTCATCTCTCTTTCTTTCACATCAAGGTTTCCCTGCAAGAATGAGAACCAATAGAGCTACCTCCTACACATCCAAGTGTGGCAGATCAAAGATCTACTTCCTCGATGGTTAAGGTATATTATATTCAACCTCTTTATACTTTAACTCACATTTTCATTGACACATATGCTTGCTAAATTGGGGGAAAATGTAATGGATAAAATTTACACCCATAGGAAAATTCCCCATTTAATTTCCCCTACCTTAAAAAATGTAAACCCAATGATGCAATTTCACCGCTACCACCTCGCTCATTCCACCTGGCCATGTTTTCTTGTGTTGGTGGAGGAATATTTGTCAAGGACGTGCATGCATTGTGCAAACATATGCATCACACTATCATCCTAATAGGATTCCTTCCTCTGGAATCTGCAAAGGTGTTACACTTCTACATTGGTCACAAAGTGTAATGTCTCCTACTTCCTTGACCAACAAAAAATAGGTTTTTTACCTCCCTTTTTGCTAGTTCAAATCTATCAACTTGCATGCTTTACCTACTTGAATCTCTTCACTCTCTCCACCATCTCTTGCTCATTCTCACTTTCAAAGCTCATTCTACAACCTTCACACTACTCCTTGGTTGCAAGTTGTTGGTTTTGATTCCTACATCATGCTCTTTTTGTAACAATGCCACCATTAGAGAATCTCAAGCTTCTTCCTTCCACTACTTGCCTTGATTTCTCATAGTTGCGAAGGTAAAAATTTTCATTGTTGTTTTTCATTTGCATCATCTCATTTATTGAGTAGCATACTACTTGTTTATTATCTATATACTTTGCTTCTACTTTCCTTTATCATTTTCTACACTTTGTGGCTATCTGGTTGTCTGTGGAGGTGGGAACACCAAAGTAGGGGACTAAATGAGGTAGTCCTCTAAAACAACTCCAACATTTTTCTGGTCTTCATGTGTGCAAGTTTTTTTGAGTGGAGCTATTTCAAGATTCAACTCGCGGGTGAAAAGGCATGTTTACTCAACCTCCTTGTCATTTTCGTAATAGTTTATTCGTTAGTCTTATTTGGTCATTTTTTGCTTCTGTCCTTTTATTTCTTTGTCAAATTATAAATGCCACATATTCAGGTAATTAGTAGATTTCCCTATGGTTTTTACCTCTTTTTTGGACCCATTTTCATATGGACACCAGTGCGTCCCTAAGACACCAACATACCACATTGGATTTTGTGATCCGTACTACCATCCTCAGACAATGAGTTATCTGGGTAGCAGGCTAAACCTTTGAAATCGATTTGTGAGAATTCAATTATAGTATAAGGAAAGTGATGAGCTATTTTCCCTTCCTCTTGAGCCTAAGCACTTTGTCCTTTTCGATACACTTAGCAAACCCGAGGTAGTTTAGGGTAGACCATTCCTTGGGGCTCTCCTATGACCTAGAGTCTCGGGGGTGTGGGATCCTCCTCTACATTTAGTATATTTTATGTTTGTATTTTTTTGAAAAAATTAAAAATATATTTTAAAATAGCTTTAAATAAATTGACACAATTATTTATTTTTCAATAAAATTTCTTTAAAATGAAGTTAAATGAGATGCTAATCTTTATAAAGTAAATTCTATTTTTTTTTCTTTTGAAACTTTATATGTATTTATAACTTGAAAATTTAGTTCATGGATATTTTTTTCCCAATTTTGATAACTATTAAAAAGTGTGTATTAAAACACAAATTTTTCCATTTGATGTCAAAATTTATATTAAATATTTATCCAGAATAGAAAAAAATGTACCATCTTGATATAGATTCATTTATCTAGTGCATCATATTTTTTTCAATTTTTTTAACTAAGTTTTGATATTTTTCCTTAGCATGGTAATCAACCTAATATTTTATGTTGATAACCTATTTTTAGTAAAAATACAAATAAAATACAAATAATTGAAACCTTAAAAATTATCATTCTTGTGCGCTTTAGGGAAGATAGAACTACCAATTTCCTACAAGTTCCATTCAAGGAAACCTTAGAGATCTCAATCAAGGGATGGAATGAGCGAAAGAGATCTGCAATAAGGTGTACTAGGGTGTGATTAAAGGCTAAAAGGGGGTTCACCACCAAGCTAGGGCTTGGAAAGACAAGAAATTTAAATGATATGCAAGACTTAAGAAAATGACCTATAAATGAACTCAAATCAAAATAGTAAACTAAGAAGGTACAAAGGAGCACTTGGAAATTTGAATGTGCTCAGAACAAGATTTGAAATCTTGCAAATATGAATTTTGAAGCACACTAGGACTCATATGCTAGTAGAAGCGATTTAGTCCTAGTTTAGGGTTTCAGGTCAGAACCAAAGTCTAGAATAGGTAAACCAGGATCTATAGAAAATCTCTACAAACTGGTATACTAGGACTCATACACCAGAAGTGGTGATTTAGTCCCAGTATTAGGGTTGATCTGAAACATTGAATGGAAACCTGTAGGTGACTTTTTGTGATCTTGCAGTATAGATGGCAAGTTTGACAGCTTGACAAATTTTCTCTAATCTTCCTCCTTAATGGATCTTCAATCTAGATCTACAAATAACACTTCAAAGAGAGGGAAAATTTGTGTTTTGTTAGTGGATAGGGTTTTGCCTTCATCAAATCCCATTTTCGTAATCAAACCTTGAAATGAATAGAAATAGAATGGAGGAATGGTGAATGAACAACTATGCAATGTTGTAACTCACCAAACCCTTGAGTAAAATGTTGAAAACATGTATGTAATGGCTAGCATAAATGTGGATCTTGAATCTTGCTTGAATCTTGTAGATATTTACTTGAATGCTTTATTGAATCATGAAACCATACATCACAAATGTTAGCTCAAAAAAAAAAAATGATGCATGATGACTTTGACATGATGCTTGATTCTTGAATATTGCTCCAAAATTCTTGATGATCACTCTTGAATTCTCTTGTAAGTGCTCTTGGTCAAAAAATTTCTATAGTGCGTGAATACTTGAAAGCTTAGGATAAAATATGTGAAATAACCTTGTATTTATACATTTTTATGCCAAATTTCCCAAAATTACAAAACTACAAGCTGACATCAGATCTAGCAGAATAAAATCTTCCCAAGAATTGAACTCAAAATTAGTTCCAAGCTAAGTGAGACTCATATGCCAGTTGTGGCGTATAAGTCCCATTAGGCTAGGCTTGAGACACAAATTACAATAAATGATGTTTTATGCCAAATTTGGGTTTAGGACCCTAAGACCTAGGTGGGACCCATATGCCCAACATGGTGTATAAGTCCTAGATCACTAAATTTGGGCTACAAACCAAAATCATTAAATTTTTATTGGTTATTTGATATATGTCAGGATTATCCATAGAAAGATACATTAATTAAGGCTTGTGAATATAAAATTAGACTAAATAAGGCATAAAGAAGCCCAATTTTAATGGAGAGGGCCCAAACAAGTGTGAAAATGTAAAGGACTACATTTTTATACACTACATTTATCCCCCACTTTAGTGAGAGGATGAACTTGCTTCAAACTCACTCTAGAGTAGACAAACTCACATCAAGAAGGGTCCAAGTGTGCTAATGCTAGTAAGATAGGACAACAATGATCAAGAGGGATGATCAAGCCACCAAGATCAAGATCCCATGACAAACAAAAATAGGCACAAGAGAACACACATGAAAATTATGTAAGGAACAACAACAAGGCACGAGCATACACTTCCAAAGACAAAGATAAAAAGAAAAAGAAAAGAAAAACGGGGTGGGTCAAGCTTCGACCATTTTTCCTACACGTTGTGGATTAGATGTAAGTTATGTGTCCTTAAAACATTTACAAGTGGAACACAATGTCCACTATGCAAACCAAAATCATGCTCACAAGGGCTAGTGGAACCTTAGGCCATCCACTAGGTGAGCCACCAATGAGACACATACGCACACAGTCGGTATGCGCTCACACAGACTAGAAATTGGCTATGAGAAAGTTGTGCCTAAGTTTGGATCCCATATGTACAACCATACCAAAGCTATACCTACTAATAAATTTGATAAGGTACCACCCAATAATGAACTTTGAGCTCCATGAGGCAAGCAAAGATTATGTTTGATACCCATGAACAAATAGGATGGCTCCACAGGAAAGTAAAGTGTGTCATGCAAGGTGGCCATAAAACTAAAATTGCAAATGCCAAGATAGTGTAAGGAATGTTCAAAGGAGTTTTGTTTAGTTCATGTAAGATCTTAACTTAGGGAACATTGTGCCTGATGTCTTCAAGATAGGACCAATCAAGGAATAAAAGATTCACAACTTGGGGGATGCATCAATCCATAAAGAGGAACATAATATGCTAAGAGTGATCACACTCTTGAAGGACATCACACCCAGTGTCACCATAAAGTGAAAGATGCATTGCATGAAGTAAGAATACTACACAATGAAACATGAAATGCAAAGAGAATAATTCCAATATATGCCCCCACTTTAAATAAATTGCTAAAAACCATGATGTGAGAAATTACTGTAAAGTAGCAAAAGATAAATGATAACAATAAAGAAGACATGAGATCTTGTTTGGAAATCCCTATTCCAAGTCATATGTTTCCAAATAAATCTACTCCATGAATAGGGGTTGCCCCCAAAATTAAATCCCAAAATCACATAATGGATCCATGGATTCGAGGTCAGTATGTCTTTGCTACAATGTTTTTAGAGAGCTCAAAACTATCATCATTCCCTAAATACTCATGGAACAATAAGAATGATACATAGAGAGAAAAACAAATAAAAATCCTTTTGGGTCAACATGGAAGATACCTAAATTTCTTGATGCCTTGTGTCATCCCCAAAATGAAAACACAATACAAATGAAAAGATAAAATTTTATGACGTAGAGAAGAATGTAGGTACAAATAGAGAAATTTCACAAAGAGAGAGAGAGAGAGATAAATCAAATAAAATGGTATGGGGGATCACATTATGCACATGCAATCACACATGAGAAAAATGTAAAAGACTAGTAAGGCACATGCGATTCAACCTATATTAGGTGGTTCACATCCCAATCTTGTTCATCATATACAAAAGGTGGACAACTAGCCAAAGGGACAATAGCAAGTGTCAAACTATGGTCATCACCAAGTTCAACACTCTTCTTAGGATAATTATCGTTTAATCTCATAGAAGAGGAAAATAATGTATTCAGTTCATTATGCACTTCATCAATTTTAGCAACCTCATCATTGTCATCCAAGTTAATCACAATGGGAGTTTAAATGACAATATCCAAAGGAGGATTTAGTTCCTATTGCGGTTGCAATATAGGATCATTTTTTTGTGACATTAAAGAGGGATACTCATCATGTATTGATTCAGTCAAGTTTGGATGTTGATTTTATTTGTTATTTTCATTGTTTAATCTTTGAGCAAGAGCACGACATCTACACCTATGCTCTCTAGAATATTTGTTTACTCTTTGTTCAATTTTAAAGTTGTGTTTGTGTAGGAGCAGGTCTATCAACCATAGGTTTCTTTTCTTCCCTAAGGGGAGGAATGGGAGGAGCCATGGGATGTTCAACCACTTTCTCTTTATCTTTGTAAAATTTTTTTATCTTAGGAGGCATGACGGGATTGTTTTGGTTATCTCTTGGTCTTTTATAGGAGATGTTTTGGTCTTGGTTATTTGGAATGTCTTTAGGTTCAATCATGGTTTTGTCAAGGATAGGATGCTCAATCATAGGTGGAGGGATGTTTCTAAGGCATAGTTCTACTATTCATATGACCTTAAACTTTTGATAATATTTAAAAAAGAAGTCCTCATGAGGTTTAATAGGTTCCATAGGCTCGGTCCAAAATAAATCTAATGAAAAGTTCCCACAGGAGGACATAGGATTAAAGCTACTATGGTGCATAGAAAAGATTTCATTATCAAAGGGAAAATGGAATAATTTATGCACAACCAACGAGATGGATTTCATGGAGTGTATCCATAGATAACCAAGCTTCACACTGAATTGATCCGACATCGGGATGATGTAGAATGAGACATCTACTTTTTTTGGTTTGATTTTAAAGGAAGGGTGATTGATCCCATCATAGGGCAAGTGAAACCATTATGTGTTTTTATGCATGATTTTGGTTTATCATATTTTTCTTGGTAGATTTCATGCAAAAGTAAGAATTATTCAATGATTTCATTCTCTCCACAGATGGGACCAATTAATATCCCATTAGTGGGCTTATCATTGATTCAACTGGCTATGTAAAGAGGACAATCATGTACATTTCTAATGGTATCTTTAGATGAGAAAGCAATATCAAGAGGCTTTTTAGTTTGAACCTTACGAGGTATAATTTCCATCAATCCAACCATATCATTCATAGGATCTTGTTCATCAATATCCATAGGACCTTGTTCAACAATATCAGTGTTGTCATCATCAATGTCAACATTCATCACATCATTCTTTGTTTCACTAGCTTTAAAAATGAAATAGTGTGTTTCGAAATGGGATTTGTAAAGATTTGTAAGTTTTGGTTGGAAGGGGAAATATACTTATTTCCTTGATTATTAACACCTCCAATTGAAAGTCGATTGAAATAAATGAGGTTTTGCACAAGATGTATAAGACGCTTACAATGTTCCATGTCTTGTAAATTTTTTTGGTGATAATGACAATAAGAGTTCAATCAAAGTTCAAAGTTAAAGGCTTATTAGGATCAGGATTTTTAATGGGAGGTAAGGTTATCATTTTTTGTTCTAAAATTTGTGACATAGTGTTGTAGAGGGTATTGGGTAGAGGAGTAAATTGTCTAGTTGGATCCCCAAATGTAAAAGAATCTATCGTCTTTATAGCAGGCACTTGGGTATCGACATGTTCAGTTGGTTGAGGGGGATGAAGTTGAGGAAAACCTTTATTTTTCTTCCTAAAAGGTTGATAAGTTTTTTGATTTTCAGATTTGAACTTTTTAGGATGGCTAGAGGTGGATTTTGTTTCATGACTAATCACTGAGTTTTGATAATGATGGAGGGTAGTACACTAGTTTACAAAGGAAGGAAACTTCATCATGCCAAGCTTATCTTGTATCTTAGTTTGTAAGTTTTCAATGAACATCCATTGAAGGTGGGGATTGGGAAACTTTAAATAGATTTGGGAATAAAGCGATTGGTAGCGTGAAATGAAGTCAATAACTTTTTCATCATCCTTTTGTTTACATCTCATCAATTCAGCTAATTTCATCTTGGGAGTCATGTGCACTTGGAAATTGTTAATAAAGGCCTCAACAAGTTCATTGAATGAATAAATTGAGCTATTCGGTAACAAGGAAAACCATTCTAAAGCGGTATCTTTCAAGGACCTAGGGAAAAGCTTAGCCAAGAGCTTATATTTAAGGACGAAATCACTACATAAGTTGCTATAAGTGGAAACATGGTTAGAAGGATCTCCTTTCCCTCCATATTTCTCAAATCTAGGAATATTTATACCTTGTGGTATTGGAATCCTAAATATCTTCAAGGATAAGGGATTTATTTGTACATAGTATGATGGTTGGCCATTTTGATTTTGATTTATGGTATAAATTTTCTTTTGAATGGATGAAACATTTTGTAAGAGTTGGTTAAGGATGGTTTCATTGGTTGTATTTTGAGATGGAGGTGAATATGGTGGAGGTGTACATGTGTTCGAGGGGGAAGTGAATGGAATTTTTATGGGAGGAAAATTGGTAGGAGATATGACGTGCGATCCCACAAAGGTATGATGATTACTAGAATAAATACCCAAGGTAGGAATCACATTACTAGTAGGTTGCATCATTATTGTAACTTGATAGTTGGTATAGGTAGGAATAGAGGCAATGCTTGTGAGAGGAGAATTTTGAGTTCCTCCTTGACTTTGGATATTGTTTGAAGGTAAAGCACAACTATTTGTTGAGGTAAGATGTTTTCCAAAAATTTGAGCTTATGCACAAGTTCTACTCCTTCACTTTCAATCATGCAGTGTATGTTATCTATGGTAGGAATAGTAGTGTTGGAAATGTTTTCAGTACTCAATTGATGTTGTAGGTTGTCTAAGTCTTCATGTATTTTGATTATTTTTTCTTATGGATACTAGCAACCATTATTTCAACACTTGTCACACTACTTGAAGGTAGAGATTCATTAAGGTATGATCCATACCGAGTGAACTAGTGTCAACACTAGGAGTGAAAGAGCTAGATAACCCAAGATCCATGATGATTGTGCTATCATGGGATGACATGATTCTCGAACTTCATCTCACTATAGTATTAGAAATAGGACACCAAGTAGTAAAGCTCATGCAAGGGATAATGAATGAAATGCAAGATAAATGCAATGAAAACAAGATAAATGGTATTCTCTAATTAAAATTCAAATTAAATTAAGCTAGATGCAATGAAATGAATGAAACAAAAACTCTGTAAATAGAAATAAAAATCTAACAACCAAATGAAATACAAAAACAGAGTTTTCAATACTATAAAATGCAGTTTCGGGTCTGATATGGGACTAAATCGCCTAGAGGGGCATATGAGTCCCAATCCAAGTTTTTTAGGGATTCAAATTTTGATAAAAAATCAACAAAAAATACCTAGAAATCAAGAAAAACCACATATACTAGGACTAAATTTCCCAGAGGGGCGTATGAGTCCTAGATTAGATTTTTTGCATAAAATTCAAAAAATTATGAGTGAATACTAGGTTTTCTAGTTTGAATGATGTCTAGACTAAATGAAATTATATATTTTAAGTGAAATTCAATGATGCAAGATGCAAAAGTGCAACTTATATGCACTTTCACTAATGCAAGATTTAGAAATACTAGATGCAAATTAACTAATGCAATACCTAATGTAAAGTTAATGTACACTAGATCTAGGACTATGATGCACTTAAAATCAAAGAATAAGGTTTTTTAAAGGCTAGGTTCACCAAAATGAAACCTCAAAAATTGTCTTTCTTGTGTGCTTTAGAGAAGATAGAACTACAAGTTTCTTACAAGTTTCATTCAAGGAAACCTTAGAGATCTCAATAAAGGGATCAAATGAGGGAAAGAGGTCTACAATAAGGTATCCTAGGGTGTGATTAAAGGATAAAAGGGGGTTCACGACTGAGCTATGGCTTGGAAAGACAAGAAATGTAAATGATATGCAAGACTTAAGCAAATGACATAAAAATGAACTCAAATCATAATAGTAAAATGAGAAGGTATAGAGGTACACCTAGAAATATGAATGTTCTTGAAACAAGGTCTAAAATCCCAAAAATATGACTTTTGAAGAAAATTTGGACTCATACATCAATAGGGGTGATTTATTCCCAATTTAGGGTTTTAGGTTGGAACTAAAATTTGGAACTGCTAAACCAGGATATATAGAAAATCTCTAAAAACTGGTATACTGGGACTCATACACCACAAGTCGTGATTTAGTCCCAATATCAAGGTTGATATAAAACTTTGATATCCTCTGATGTTCTCCTATAGCTTCTCTCTTATCAAATCTTTATTTCTGAAACACTGAATTGCAACATGTAGGTGACTTTCCTTGATCTTGCAATGTAGATGAAAACTTGACAACTTTTCTCCAATCTTTCTCCTTAATGGATCCTCAACCTAGATCTAAAAAACACATATCAAAGAGAGGAGAAAAAAAAAATTGTTAGTGGATAGGGGTTTGCCTTGGTCAAACCCCATTTTGGTAATCAAACCTTAAAATAAATATAAATAGAATGGAGGAATGATGAAAGAACAAGTATGAAATATTGCAACTCACCAAACCCTTGATTAAAAGGCTACAAGCATGTATGTAATGGCTAGCATTAATGTGGATCTTTACTCTTACTTGAATGTTGGAGATCTTGACTTGAATGCTTGCTTGAATCATGAAACCCTATATCACAAATGTTAGCTCAAAAAAAAACATGATGCATGATGACTTTCACATGATTCTTGATTCTTGAATATTTCTCCAACATGCTTGATAATCACTCTTGAATGCTCTTGTTAGTGCTCTTGATAAAAAAATTTTTATAGTACTTAAATACTTGAAATCTTAAGAGAAAATATTTGAAATAACCTTGTATTTATACTTGTTTATGCCAAATTTCTTGAAATTGCAACACTACAAGCCGACATAAGATCTAGGAGAATAAAATCCCACCAAGAATTGAATTAAAAATTAGGTCCAAGCTAAGTGGGACTCATACACCAGTTGGGGCGTATGAGTCCCATTAGGCTAGGCTCAAGACACAAATTTCAAAAAATGTTATGTTTTATGCTAAATTCAAGTGTAGGCCCTAAAGACTTAGGTGGGACCCATATGCACAAGGTGGTGTATAAGTCCCAGATCATTAAATATGGGCCATACAAACCAAAATCCTTAAAGTTTTATTGGTTATTTGATATATGTTAGGATTATCCTCGGAAAGATGGATTAAATAAGGCTTGTGGATGCAAAATAGGACCAAATAAGGCCTAAAGAAGCCTAATTTTTAAAAGGGAAGGCCAAAAAAAGTGTGAAAATGTAAAGGGATACATTTTTCTACACTAAAATAATAACTAAACTATTACAATACATATATTTGAAAACTACACTTATGGGTCTACAAAAGGGTATTTTTTTATTTTAAAAATAATGTTATTTACATGAGTAGGAGTTATTGAAACATCAAGTTTTTCAAATAATTTTTTTGTTGTTGATAAATTGTCCTCAAAATGGTGCTACATATACATTTATCCAACAATTTTAGTTGTCAAAGTTGTGTAAATATCTAACTTATTTATAATGAATCTTACTAGATCATATATTTGACCAAAATTGATTTTTAGTTAGATATACATGAACTCACTTGTGCTGATATGTTGGTTGAAAGTGTGACACAACTTTGTACTTTCACCCATAAGGGTATAATAAGCTTGAGATATAAAAATTAAAATGAGTATGATTTGATTATTTTTATATATACACATGTATAAAAGTATAAGTACCTACAAGGGTATTTATATATACATATGTACATGTATAAATACATACACACCTTGCATGTGTCAATTACTATTAAACTACATGAAATCATGTATAGAAGAACTAAAACTTAGGAAAGGAATAAAATTTATGAAATAAATTTTTTTGTATATATGTTCAAAGACCACAATATTCAAAATAAGTAATGTGCAACTTATTATTGCTAACTAGTTTGAAAAAGAAGTGTGTGATCATAAAAAATGTTATCTTATGATACATGATTATTTATATTAAATATTTTTCCAAGTAATTCAAAATCATTTCTTGCATTATCAATTTATAATGTATAAAGCTACAATTAAATTAGACATATTGTACTTAGCTAGATAAAATCTAGAGTTGCATGATAGATTATGTGTATTAGTGCACAACATAGGTTCTTAAATGGCATGATGGTCTAGGATCTTCCATGGATATGTTAATCCCATGAATATTAGGGCCACTATAGATAGAAGTTGTGTGGGGGACCATTAGTCTATGGTCAGAGGAAAATAACTTGAGTGATGCTCACCCTCTTGCAAATAAGATGTCGAAGACTTGGTTTATTAGAGACAATACTATTTATTTTAGTTGGTAGTGTACTATTGTTGAAACATTTTAGTACTTTTCAAATATTGTCATGATTGTATTTACTTGTAAACATACTATCATTAATACATTGTAAATTATGTCTATAATATGGCATTGACTACATTGTGTTATTTAAACAAACAATTATAATTCTCAAATTATTCAAGATGGAAATCTTATTGGGAAACTAATTTTTTTTCCTTTAGGTATCTTCTAATCATGAGTTAACAAATATTATTTAGTTAAACTATCTTATGAAGAATTATGGTCTATGACTAAAGGAATATATTTAATATTATTCACTCTTGATATTAAAGAATGAAATTGTGCATATAAGGTTGGATACAAAAAGTGGTATTTTTATTTAATGGACCGGTTGGGTTCATTAAAAAATAATATATTAGAAATAAGATCTCCAAAAAACTAAGATACATTACATGGTACAAGTCCCATAATTTACTATCCAAACACTCTTATCATCTCAATGCAACATACCAATGCACAAATAACCATGTAGACAAGGCAACCTAACAAAGTTCACATCAACATTGAATTAATCTCGTGGATATAAAAAAACCACATCTTATTCATCTCACTGCAACCAAATAGGTGATCAACCCACACAACTACATAATGCAACATGCAAAATTATCATCACATCAATAAAACTCAAAGAAAATATATTAGAAAAGATAACATGTAGATTTCAAGACTCAAACACCAAATTACCAATTGTAGTGTAGAAAATTGTACCTTTTTCTAGGTGATAGTACAATTTCACACTTAATTTAGACCTATTTTAGTGACCTTACATTTATGCACTTTTACACTTCATAAATAGGTCCCTAATTAATGACCCCAAAACACATTGGTCCTAAATTTTTAGGCCAAGACCATTCGACCTTGAGTGAATGGGTCTCATTTAAGTCCCAAAACCAAAATTTAAATATGTTTTTGGCATTATTTTAAAGTTATAGATTCAATTTTCCAATGTCAACTATCAAGATCTAATATTCACGAAATTAGAGAAGAAGCTTATAAAGCCTAGTCTTTTTATCATTTTCAAACTAGAAAACATCAAGAGAGAAGAGATTGCGAGATCAAGAAGAGATTCAAAAGTAAGAAATCCAACAAATTTGAAGACTTGGAGCAACATTTTGTTGTATTTGTAGGTCTTCAAGCTCATTTTGTCAAAGATTTGATCAAGTATTTCTCGTGCTTGAAGGTTGATGCTTATTGTGGATCATGATGGATTCTAGGTTTGGGAGATGCATTTGGCCATTTTCCCTAACATAATGACTTGTTTAATATTGATCCCATCTTCAAGATTTATTCTATTAAGCTACCTATAGCATGGTATTGCACTATTTCAAATTTATTAGGGTGCTTGGACTTCTCCCTAATTGAATCTTTATCATTTCTCATTGTGACATAAGAATCATGCTGTAATACACTTGAGTAGGGTTTCTTTGCATATTAGCTCATAACAACCTTAGATACACTTAATTTTAAGGCTTTCAAACACTTTCATGTATCAAATCTATATCATTCATTAAGGTTTAATTACCAAACTTGGGGTTTTACTGAGGCAAACCCTTATACACATAAAACAACATTTTAATTTTGTAGATTTTCTATAGGTCTAGATCTAGGAGTCAATATATTCTGGTGCAGGAGTGAAGTGTAAATAGAGGACTACATATTCAACTTTTGAAGTTTCAAAAAAGGACACAAGGACCCATTCATTCTTGGTTGAATGAGCGTTACTACAGAGTGAAAAACCCAATTTTCAAGCCAGGTGCACACCATTATTCCCTTCTCATATTTTCTTGTAAGTTTTTTCCATTTATTCTATGATAATACTCTACATTTCAAGTATTATTTCATATAATCAAGTTTTTTAATGCATTTAAATTTATCTCCCAAAACAACCAATCAGTCATTTTTAGTCATAAGAAAATAATAGATCCTCTCGATACGATTGACTCACCTCAAGGTTGAAATTCAATCCTATACTTGGGAGATCTCTCTTTCTAATTAAATTAGGTAAAAGAGGGAGTATGTTAGTCCATTTCATTAATCCCCATCTTTCATATTATTCCCCCATTTTTCTTCATTTTATTTTGGCGAACTCAACATTGTACATCATAAATTTTGATTTGGAAGTCTCTAAAACCCTAGATCTGGGATTTACATAATTTTGCATTCCATCTCACTCAGAGTTTCAAAATTTCATTATTTTTCATTTCTTTTAGAGTTTTAAATTGCATTTTGCATCATTTAAAATCTCAAAAATCCAAAATTTTGCATTCATATTGCATTCATTTTACATAATAATATGTATATCAGTGTCTTTCAATTATTTACATCAGAAAATTCAATCAAAATTACATTCAAAAAATTTTCATCTTTGTTCACTTTTTTCCATTTCTTGCATTTCCATTTAGATAGTAAAATATGGAAATTTAGTCACAGACAACAGATTCTACAAGCTAAAGTAGTAAATATAGACAATAGTATATACATTTCATTCTAAATTTTTTGGAACCCTAAGCATGTACTCATTTTCCCTTGGGTGAATTTGTCCCTGTACAGGTGTCCTAACTAGTTTTTGGGTGCATTTCTACCTTTGTTCCTACTTTTTGTTTTTGTTGTTAAAAGTGGAATTTGATATTCTAAAATAGTTTGATGTGAAAATTAAAGAAAGTTGTTCTTTTAATGAATATTGAGGAAAATTGAAAGAGTTTTTTTCTATTTTAGTATTAGATTATTTCATATTTGTGGTCATTTCCTTTACTTTTTACATTATTGTGTAGTTTAGATAGAATTAGTTTTCATTTTGCAAACATTGGAAACCATAAACTATCCCAAAACATTAAACAAAAAACCAGACACTAAATGATAAACCTTGGAGAAAGAATAGTTATCTGATCATGCTAGATCTCTCTCTACAAGTTAATATATATCCCCCAAGCCCTCTAGTAGTAATTAATTTGACATGTTAGATGAATACCTTGAGGACTTCATCTCATAAGGTTCATCCACTAAGGCTTGTCATAACAAACCAAAACAAATGGAAGTTAATACAATCACACCTCAACTTATCATTTACCCACCTTCACAAAAATCATAAGTCCAAAAAAAACCTATGCTTATCATAGGACCACTTAAAAACAAACCATTACCTCTAAGAGCTATCTTAAATTTTGCAGAGAATCTCACTAGTGACAGTGTTTCAGAACAACCAAGTTATAATACCATCGTTCACACATAGAATACAAGGAATAATAAGCAACCATAAACCATACCTACTTCATTACCATTACCTCAACCTATTTTTCCTAGTGCTCCTCATTTTCCTTTGTACAATGGAAAGGAGTATGATCTTGTGGAACAAGTTAGAAACAATCTAGTTAAGATTTATTTATGGGATCTCATTCAAGCATCACCTAATTATCATAGAATGATTCAAAGTTCTTGACAAAAAGTTTTGGTCCCTCCTAGTGCACAACCAAATGATGTAGCAACCCTAATTCAAGGAATGAATTCAGTTAACATAGGAATTATCTTTCATCAAGATGAGTTAGCTACATTATAAGAACAAAAAAAAATGAGGCTTTGATGATAATGGTGGTTATTAACAAGTGTGGAATAAGGAAAACCCTCATTGATAATGGTTCAATACTCAATGTTTGTAGTGTAAGCCTTCTAGACAAGATTAGAGTAGAAAAGAGTCAAATTCAACCAAATTATTTATCAATCTGTGGATTTGATAATGTGGGAAAACAACCACTTGATGTGATAACATTACCCGTTAGAGCGGGTATGGTAACATTGCAAACTCCTATTCATATTATGCCTCAAGAAATCTCATATAATATTCTCTTAGGAATACCTTGGATTCATGAAATGAATGGTGTTCCTTGCATGCTTCATCATCTAATGAACTATACCTATCAAAACAAGTTCTACACAATCAAAGTTGAACCTCAATCTAAAGCTTGTTTGCAAGCTGAAAAATAAATGAAAAGTCCTTTGAGAACATTGATACCCACTTCAAAAGTTGAACCTAGGCAAGAGGAAGAAAAATAAAAGTATTTATCATTAGTCACAAAAATATTGGATGATGATTGGGTTTCATTGGATTTTAGACCTAAATTCATGGGAGAGTATAAGATCACAATGAGAGAATAAAAAAGGATAAATTTTTTTTGGTGGTTTCAACAAAACATGAAGAAGAATCATCACACACATCCAATTTGTTAGATCTTAACAAATAATAATACACAAATTACATGATAAATTATGATGAGATTGATCATGAACAACCACCATCCTCAAAATCAATGGAATCTCTTTATGGAAGAGGATATCAACTCTTGAAACAACTTGGCTATAATGGAAAAGGATGTGGCATGAATGAACAAGGAATTTTTGTCCCTATAGAGCCTAAAACACAAGAAACGAAAAGTGGTCTTGGATATTTTCCTTCAAAAGGCATCGAAAAAAACTTCACTCAATATCAACACTATCATGCAAGATTCTCCTAAGACAACTCTCACATTGAAGCATCTTGACTTAATATATACCACAAGTGAGGATGAACCATTGGTTTATTTTCAACATGATGAATCTTTAGCAAACATTTTGGGAGTTTATGATAATTTACCAACTCATCACCAAAAATGAAGATTCACTTGTACCATAAACACTAAGGGATACTTTGGTGAAGAAAACAAAATAAGTGATATTGAACAAGAAGTTGATGAAAAAATTCCCAAAATTTTGGATAAAAGTACATTACTTGTGGGAGATACAATAAACATACCAATGGATACATCTAACAAAGAGAAGGTGATTCAAATATGAAATTTTATTGATGTTAAAGAACAAGAATATCATGCAGCATTATTATATGGTTTTCCTAAAATATTTGCTTGGAATTATTCAGATATGTCTAGTATTGATTCTAAGATAGTTATGCACAACATTTTTCTTGAAAAAGATGATAAGATTGTAGGAAAAAAGATACGAAAGATGAATCCTAAGATAGGCTTATTGGTGAAAGATGAAATTGAAAAACTCTTGGATGTTGGTTTCATTTTTCCTATTGATTACTCACCTTGGATATCCAACATTGTGGCAGTGGAAAGACTCGATAATCATATTAGGATGTGCATGGATTTACGTGATTTGAATAAAGCATCATTAAAAGATGATATCCCCTTACTAATAGTAAAATGATAGTGGATTCAATTGTGAGCCATGCTTTATTTTCATTCATTGATGGTTTTTCAAGATATAATCAAATTTTCATTAACCCTCAAAATCAATACAAGATAGCTTTTACTACACCTTTGGGAAAAAATTTATGGGTTGTTATACCTTTTGGATTAAAGAATGTTGGAGAAACATATCAAAGAGCTATGACACTAATATTTCATGATTTCATCCAAAAAAATTTGGAAGATTACATTGATTCTATTTTAGCTAAATATTTAACTCTTCAAGATCATGTCATAATTCTTCATAAGATCTTTGAAAGAATTTTTAAGTACAACATGAGGTTAAACCTGAAGAAATGTGTCTTTGGTGTGGATGGTGGAAAATTATTGGGTTTTATAGTGTCACATAGAGGCATTAAGTTGGAGACAAAGAATATTGGTGCTATCATAAACATGCCACCTCCTAAAAATATTTATCAATTGTGTAGTTTATAAGGAAAGATTGAAGAAATCTATCAATTTTTGGTATCATTGGCGGATCAGACTCTCCCCTTAACTGAAATTCTAAAGAAGGAATCATAATTTAAGTGGAATGAGTATTTTAAACAAGATTTTTAAAATTTGAAAGATTATCTAGATAATCTTCCTATCTTGCAACCCGATATTCAAGGAAGGCCATTTATTCTTTACATATCAACATACAGTCATGATTTAGCAACATTATTGGCTCAACAAGACGAAAGTGGCAAAGATCGTCCTATTTATTACATTAACAAAACTTTAATTGATTATGAAACTCGATATACAACAATATAAAAAAAAAATTGGCTCTTGTGTTTGCTACTAGTAAATTGAGACTTTATTTTTATTAAATGTAGAGGTGTATGTGGTTACAAGGTTTGATCCTTTAAAACATCTTTTTGCTAAAATAGATTTTTCAAGACATTTAGCTAAATGGGTTATGTTGTTAACTAGGTTTGATCTTAAATTTATTCCTCAAAAGTAAATAAAAGGACAAGACTTGACTGACCATTTAGTTGAAACTCCCTCACCATTAACATCACCTAATCATGACTCATTCCCTGATGAAAGCGTGTTGAAAATTGAAAAGAAACATGTTAATTGTATTTCGATGGTTCTAACTATCAATTTGGATCTAGAGAAGGTATTATATTAATACCACCTTCAGGAAATCCTATTCCCTTATCTTACCATTTAAACTTCCTATGAACAAATAACATTGCAAAGTATGAGGCCATAATTGAGCTAGAATATGTGTGGCCTTATCCTTAGGTGTTCAACACATTCATATATTTGGTGATTCTCAATTGTTCATTTAAACAAATAAATAGATTTTATCAAGTGAAACATGACAAGTTATCCCAATATAAAGACCTTAAAATGACAATGATAGAACACTTTGAATCATATACCATTCATAATATTCCACAAAAGGATAATCGACATGTAGATGAAATAGCAAGTGTGTATTCCCTTGTTTATCCTGAAGATCTTTCTATTGACTTTACATTTGTATTGCATACAATCACAAAACCATCGATAGATGAAAATATATAAAAAGAATTAGTGACCAATACTGAAGTATCTAGTGAATGGTACACATAGATATTCAATTACCTAAAAGAGGGTACCCTTCCTGAACCAACCACTAAGAACAATAGAGCTTATATTCAGAAACTTGCAGCTAGATACATAATCTTAGCTGATGTCTTTTATAGAAAATCCTTTGATAGTATCTTGCTTAGATTCCTTAAACAATCAAAGATCCCTGTAGCCCTTGAGGAAGCTCATGTTATTTCTTGTGGGGGGCATTTTGGGAGAGAATCGTTAGTTCAAAATTTAATCTGCATGGTATATTTTTGTTGAAATATGAAACAAGAGGGTTTTAATTATGTTAAGAGATGTCACAAATGTCAAGAACATAACAATTTGATGCACGCTCATGCTTCCAAAATTCATGCTCAAATTTCTATTTGGCCATTTTCATTTGGGGTTTGGATCTCAGTGGAAAAATATCCCCACCTTCTTATGGAGATACGTTTATCATTATCACAATAGATTATTTCAAAAAATGGGTACATAGGTTATTCCTCTTTGCTCCACCACTGTTGATACAATTTTTTATTTCATATTGGAACACATTATTCCTCGCTTTAATATTCCTTCCACATTAGTTCTAGCCAAAGGTAGACCATTTGAGAATCATGATGTAAAGAAAATTTTGGAAATATTTCACATTCAAAACCATTTTTCAACACCTTACTGCCCATAGTCTAATGGTCAAGCAAAAGCAACTAATAAAAATCTTGTGAAAATCTTGCAAGAAAAATTAAGCAAGCACAATAAGGATTGGAACACTTAATTATCTAAGTGTTGTGGGAATATCACACAAGTATTCAATCATACACAAGAAAAACACTTTATAACCTTGTTTATGGTGTTGATGTGATAATTCCTTTAGAGTTATAAATTCCTTCATCGAGAATTTCTCTTAGAGGCCTTATTAATGACACCACTTATAAAGAGAAATGCTTACAATAACTTGAAATTCTTGATGAAAAAAAAATCAACGCTCTTGAGCATCTTCAAGACTATTCTAAAATAATGCAATGAAGTTACAATCATAATGTGATTCCTTGTTCATTTAATAAAGGTGATTTGGTGTTATATGAAAATCAACGTCATGTTAATGCCTCCCTGGGTGAAAAAGGCAAGTTTAGTTTGAATTCATGAGGACCCTATGTAATTCATGAAAGATATGGATCTAGACCATACACATTATTGGAAATAGATGGTACACATCTCAAAGAGCCTATCAACACTATGAATTTGTGTAGATATTTCACTTAACATCTCTTTTGAATAGTAAATGCATATTAAAGAATGTTGTTAGATTAAGTAGATAGTTATCAATTTTATCTCACATTGCTTCATTCTTGACAAAAAAAATTGGTGTCTTGAATTATGCAGAGTAATTTTTCATTATGTTGAATTATTACTTCCTTTACATGTTATTCAAACCCATGTCTGTGTTGTGTTAAACTAGTTCATTGCATGTATTTAATTTTATAGGTAGATCATAAGTGCATTTAGTTTAACACAAAACACTTAATCAAAATGTAGTATCTAAAGTAAACATAGGTATTTATGTTAGATCACATAAATTAGATCATGGAGACATTTATTAAATAATCTTACTAATATTGTTTAATAGATCACATTGACATCTAATTCAATAAAGAACTCATAAAAAAACACAAAAATAATCATATATATATATATATCATAAACAATTATGTACATAATCACCTCTTGTGGCATAATACACCATATAATATCTAGTGTGTCCTATGGCTACCAAACTCCTCAGGGCCTGGTGGTGGTTCTCATTGAGAGACAGTCGATCATGATTTTCTCATGGAGCTCATCTGATCATGTAGGCCATGTACCTCACGTAAATTCATCCCCTTTCGTATGAGTTACACAACACACTCCTAATCTATATGGTCCCTATCGACATATACTCTAGCTAGATCTATTTGAACTCTCATGAGATCTCCTTGATTGACATCTAGTTCAATAAAAAACTCATAAAACCAAACAAAAATTCTCATATATATATATATATCATAAAATTTTATTTACATAATCACCTCATGTGGTATAATACACCATATAATATCTAGTGTGTCTTATGGCTGCCAAACTCCTCAGGGCCTAGTGGTGGTGCTCATTGAGAGATAGTGGATTGTTATTTTCCCATGGATCTCATCTGATCATGTAGGCCATGTACCTCAGGTAAATTCGCCCCCTTCCATATGAGTTCTACAATGCACTCCTAATCTATACGGTCCCTATAGACATATACTCTAGCATGATTTGTTTGAACTCTCATGATCTCCCTACAACCAGTTGAGTTATGACCACATGAAATCCTATGACTCACTCATGGTCAAGACTCGAGTAGATTGAAGCTCCTCGTATGTGACCTAAAGCTCTACAAGATTGGCTATAGTCTACTCCTCTATAGCTATGGATAGATCAATGATCCTCGTAGTCTCCTCATGCACTATCCTCCATCTAGCTAAAGGCTCAAAAACGCTAGCATGACATCCCACACTATGTGGTGGAATTTTCTCCACTCATGTGGCCTGATGTGGGGGCAAGGAGGGGGGAATATCTATAGTGACTCAAAAAAAGAGGTCTCGCCACTCTTGCACACACATTACAAGATGATAATTATAAGGAATATTAGAACAAGACATGATATATCAATGTAATAACCATAAAAATAATAAAACTATAATAACACATCATTACCTAGATCTCTAGCTTACCAATTGGGATGTCGATGTGGGATAATAGGTTACTCATGTGCAAGAATCATGGAAGGTGTAACACTAAATCCCTCCCCAAACTCATGAGGGTTCATGCCTGCTACAACTATTGACTCTACTCAAGTGACTCATAGGTGAGATGAAGGTATCTCCTTGGGGCATCTATGGCCTCCTCTAGTTCATTAGGATCATCACTCATAGGCTATGGATCCTCCTTATCATCCTCCTCATCCTCCTCTACCCTATCATCATCATCAACATCATCTATATCTCCATCCATAGCTCTATCCTCTCTCATCTCCATGACCTGGAAGGGGTCCAACATCACCTCTAGGGTGATGGATAGAGAAGACATATGTAGGTTGTGCTCTCATCCACTAGCGCTTGTAGGCTATCGTGATACCTACATCATCCAACTCTGATGTTGGGGGAACATCCTGGTCCTCATCATCTTACTTGCTAAAATCAACACCATCAACCATGGGACATCGGATGTCTCCTGGTCTAGAGCCACTTTGTTCTACTCTTAGGTATGTAGGTTGTGGCCTAAGAGACATTTGAACCTTTCCAAACTTCCACATGACTTGATCATAATAAAAGGGCATAACTATATAGTCATATCGACCAAGAAAAAATGTATCTTACTACATCCTAATAATCTTTCATGTGAGATCTGGCCATTAGGGTATGGTGTGGTAAGGTCTCCATACTATCTCATCCTCCTCCAGATGATCAAACTGGACCCTCCAATATAATAGATTTTTGACCTACCAAACTTGTCTAACTGTGTAGTTTAATGCTTGTGGATAACCCACGACCACTACCATAGGATAATTTGTAGGCCTAGTACATGTGATATTCTCAAAGGACCAAACCTGTAATAGTGTACAATATACTATGTTGTGTAGCTCTTGGTAAACAAGCTGCCCAAGATCATAATAAAAATGAGCCAACATATTGTGACCCTAGGTATATAGGATCTAATGTAATTGCATCAGGAAAATAGTGTGAGCAAAGTCTCCATCTAGGTGTGTGTGTCATCCATCAAGAACAAGTGCTAGAGGTGTAGTAACAAACATAATCTATCATAGAAATGGTGAGCACACGTATAGTACCCATTTTAGCTTGATGTGAGCCTCGATGTCCTTTGGTGGAATAGAGTGACCCACACAATACTCAATGTCACGTATCATTTTCCTGTGTGTGAGATCCTCCTCTAGATGGACGATCTCACCTCAGATGAGTAATCTCAAAATATAGTGTACATCCTCTAGGTTCACCATCATCTCTCCTATAGGTAGATGGAATGTGCATGTATCTGCATTCCATCTCTCTACTAGTTCCATCAGCATAGAATCGTGATACCTCATGGGTCACATGAGGTAGATCTAGAATAACCCAGTATGCACAAGATGTCAACCTCCTCCTCGATAAGTTAGGTAACTTGCTCCTAGAGAAGGGTGAATAATCTTCCTCCAAAATGTTGTTGAGTGTATGGAAGAACCTAAAAGAGATGGAAGAAATCATTAGTAACATGTTAAAAGCATTAACCAGTCAATTAAAAGTGAAACAAAGTTTCCCTATGCTACTTGGGCCAAAACTGGACACTTTGGCCATTTTTGGATGGGAGGTCCTAGACACTTTAGCCTTTTTGGGACACATGGGCCAAAATGGGACAGGTGCACCAGTTTTGGATGGGGTCCCATAACCTTCTAAAAATGCATAAAAATGGTATAAAATTAAAAACATAATTACAAAGCAGGGAACAGTGGACTCACTGTCTGCCAGAGCTCACTGCGTGCCACCTCATCTCACAAGACATCCAATCTAGGGGGCATGTATACTCATCGACTCGGTATTTTCACTCTTCTACAACAAGTTAATTTTAAAATGGTAAATTTCAAAATGACTGTCAAAAAGAATAATTTTTCACTAACATATAATTTTTATTAAAACACATCTCATTAGAAACATCATAATGGGGGTTAGAGAGTTTTGTTTTCCATGTCATTTGTTACGTTGGATTCATCGTTCCATCTCTGATATTATTTAATTTTTAGAGATATGTGGTGTTATAACCACAATACCCTATTGTAAGCATTCACATGATTAAGTAAAATCAATTCGATGAGGCCAGATTTCTACCCTAATTCCACCTCCATAAAACAAGTAGAATCAGGGAGCATACCTCTACCCTCAAATTTGATTCTTTGTAGAAGTTTGATGATTTTGAATAGCTAACAAATTGGTTTTTCAAGATGAAGTTCCTAACATTGTGGTTTAATAGATGACTACATAGGGGGCTTCATTCTCCCCATTCATAAACGAATTACAATATCCATATGAGTATATTTTTATAAAGTGTAATTTACTTTCGATACTTTATCTTGCATATGCACGTAGTGTCATATGGCCGCTCAAGTGGGGCCTAAATGTAATGTAGAAAATTATAATCCTTTCTAGGTGATAATGTAATTTCACACTTAATTTGGACCTATTTTAGTGACCTTACATTTATGCATTTTTACCCTTCATAAATAGGTCCCTAATTCCCTCTATTATGCATCCTAAGGCCTATTTTTATCATTTTTCGACATTGCAACATGCATTGAATAAATGTATTAAATTAATTAATGGCCCCAAAACACATTGTTCCTAGATTTTTAGGTCATGACCCATTCGTCCTTGGGAAAATGGGTCCCCTTTAAGTCCCAAAACCAAAATTTAAATATATTTTTGGCAATATTTTAGAGTTCCAAATTCAAGTTTCAAATGTCAGCTATTAGGATCTAATATTTAGGAAATTAGAGAAGGCTATAAATCCTAGTCTTTTATCATTTTCAAACTAGATAACATCAAAACAGAATAGATTAGGAGATCAAGAAGAGATTCAAAAGCAAGAAAGCCAACAAAGTTGAAGTCTTGGAGTAGCATTTTATTGTATTTGCATGTCCTTAAGCTCATTTTGTTAAATATTTGATCAAGTATTGCTCATGATTGAAGGTTGACTCCTATTATGGATCATGATGGATTCTAAGTTTGGGAGATGCATTTGGCCATTTTTCCTAACCTAATGACTTGTTTCCTAGTGATCCTATCCTCAATCTTAATTCTACTAAGCTACCTACAACAAGGTATTGTCATATTTTAAATTTATTAGGGTGTTTGGACTTCTCCCTAATTGATTTGTATCATTTATAATTGTCACATAGGAATTATGCTCTAGTGAACTTGAGTAGGGTTTCTTTGCATATTAGCTTATAGAAACCTTAGATACACTTAAAGTTAGGGATTGCACACATTTTCATTTATCAGATCTATACCATTCATCAATTTTTAATTACCAAACTTGGGGTTTGATTGAGTAAAACCCTTATACACTCAAAACAACTTTTTTTTTTGTAGATTTATTGCGGGTCTAGATCTGAGATTCAGGATATGTAGGTACAAGAGTGAAGTGTAGATAGAGGACTATAGATTCAAATTTTTAAGTTTCAAAAAAGGACATAAGGACCCATTCACCCTTGGGCGAATAAGTCCTGCTATAGAGTGTAAAACCCAGTTTTCAAGCTAGGTGCACACCATTAGACCCTTCTCAGATCTTCTTATAACTTTTTGTTTCCATTTTTATATCGTAATAATTTTCATTTCAAGTATCAAGTCATATAATTTATTTTGTTAATTCATTTAAATTTATCTCCCAAAACAACCAATTAGCCATTTTTGTCATTTTTTGTCATAAGAAAAGAGTAGACCCTCCTAATAGGATTGACTCGCCTCAAGGTTTAATGTCAATCCTATCTTTTGGAGATCTCTTTTTCTAATAAAATTAGGGAAATGAGGGAGTTTTTTAGACCATTTCATTAAACCCCATCTTTCACATTATTCCCCCATTTTTCTTCATTTCACCAATAAACCCAATTTTCTAAACAAATCTACAACTTAGTAGCATAGTCGAGGAACAAATCAAGAATTTTCATAAATCTATAATTATTTCCATCCATAAATTTCTAATAATTCAGCACAATATTTCAATAAATCTACAAACAAAGAATTTGTGCTAACATGTAAAGCCTACAAAACCATCTTTGTGTAAATCTCAATCCACTTAAAAACCCAAAAAAATAGATCATCAAATATTTCATCCAGAATAATGGAACACCTCAGATCCACACAAACCCATACCTTTTAGAAAAAAAAGAATACTAGTAAACCTTCAAAGAAACCAAGTTGTCCAAGAGTATTCAAGTAGTTTAATGACCTACTCCAAAAATTATTGAGGAAATAGGTTGTCCAAAATATTATAATATATGAAATATACCAACCTCAAAACCCACAAATAACCAATGGACAATCATGTAAAAACATTTTCTCAATCTCATTTAGAAATCTATAAACCTCTTCACACCATGCATGAAGCATACATGCAAAAATGCAACTATCTTATATCTAGAAATACTTTAAGGGAAACATTATATAGGACATAATTTATCTATAGATCTATAATTGTATAAGTTTTTATTAATCATATAAAACTTGTATAAACATTGCATCACTAACACACATAAAAAATCATATTCTTTTATCCTCTAGAAGACCCAAAATTCTGAAGAACACCATAGTAGTTGAACTAAAATAGTGTGATAACATAGATAAGAATCACCATAGATTTTGAATGGAAAATATACAAAACCCTTAGATGAAAGTGAGGCATGTAAGTACAACAAACCAAAAGGATGAAGAGGTCCAAAAACTCAAGGTCCACTTGTAGGCCAACTCCACAACCACCAAATTATGTGCAAGCATATAAAGGAGGTAGGCTATACCAATTTTTTTAAAATCATCCAATGATCAAATCCATATCCTACATGTATTTAGGGTTAATGAAACAATGCCTTCCAAATACAAGGACTAGAGACAAAAATCCTAAATAAACACATCAAACCATATTCATGACAAACCAAGTTTTGTATATGATTAGGGAGCCAAGAATAAACACACAACATGAAAACTCTACCATATATGACCACATAATAAAATAACACCACCTTGCATGAGGGTTATTATATAGTATCAAATAGGAGTTGCAAATCAATATCATATCCAATAAAACCACATGATAAAATCTATAAACATCAATATTTTTCATCCTTAAAAATTTCATGTTGTACCTTTGTTGATGCCAAAAATTAACAAGGTAACAACCTTATGGTAAACTTAGTTAAAGCGGGGACCTATTGCGCTAAACTGAGTGACCTCTAGGTTTTTAAAGAAGTTGGATTCTTCTATAATTGGGGGGTTGAAAAGGGTAGAAGGAAACAAATGAAAAAAGAAATCTAATCTAAGGCAATGCGCCAAGAAGTAGATATGGGCATAACAAACCTATCTGTTAGGTATGATTTAAGGGTTGTTCAACAATCCTTTATGTCCTAGAATAACAAAAATCAAAAGGAAACCAAAATAATTCAATCAATGACATAAAATAACTTTCATACATTTACTGAGAAGAAGAGTCAAAGACATGGTCTGAATCAGCAAGCTTATATTGAAATTATAGAAGTCTGTGAAAAAATTATTCAATACAATGATGGCAAAGTATAAAGATTTATCAAATATTCAAGAAACAAAAAGGTTGAACAATGGCACAGTCTGTGAATCTTATACAATAAGATAAAACAATACAAGAGGTTTGGTGTCTTTCCAAAAATTTCTCTGTAGATCCCAAACTCTTTCTTCAAAAGAAGAAGCGGTATTTATAGGTAGAAATCCTTCACAAATGATTCCATTGGTGGGGTCCACCAAAATTGAACATAGACCGATAATATCTGGCACTCGAATCCAGCCCAATAGGAAAGCGAAGGGAAGCAAGCCAAAAGGATGTGAATTGTCGACACGTGGAAGCATGGCGAAGCCATTTAGAAGAGAAAATGAAGAAATCCCTTCAAAGAGTGTCTAGTGGACATGTGGTATTAGTCAAACGAATCCTTTGCAAGAGGAGCCTGATGATGTTCAAAAGATGGGGTGCAGTCTGATACTTAGCAAAAATAAAAATAACCCGAAGGGAGCTTGGAGAAATTTATGTTCACATATTTTGGCGACTAACAAGGGAATTCTTCCTATGGAACGATTAACCCAAAATCTTTTGGTTCATAGTCTAGATTCCTATTCATTAGGTGACACAATCAAAGCTTGGAGAGAGTAGTCTGTAGAGGTATCTAGTCGGCCTCAAATGGTGTTGATATGTCGCGCAGGTTCTCTTGTGCTCCATGCAGATCGATCATTTCTTTGTATGGTAGCATCATCGATATAATGGCCCAAGACTTGAGTTGTAAAAGCACATGCTCTATCAAATGCGTGACTTCCTCAATATCCTTTGTAGTAAGGGGCTAACTGAAGCTTTGAAAAGTGGATGCATCTTGATGATTCTCTTCAATCTTAGTCACAATGTTTACGGTTGTGGCCACTAATTAATCTAAAAGAAACTAGGATAGTAAGCCCATCTGAGTTATGTCATAGAACCCTACTCACATGCTATTCATGGTTTGGTCCAATGTGTCAGCGCACTCGCTAGCATGGAGGATGGATGTGTGGTAGTGGATAACCTATTTGATGTTTTGGTAGCGGTTTTCTAGTCATTGATCCCTGTGTTTGCTAATTCTTCATCCCAAACCATGTATAGCTTATCCAACAATTTTTTCACCTTGGGAACTCTCTCCATGATGGATTGAGGGAACCACTCAATTGCTCCATGAACCTCCCTTCCTAAACTTGTTGCCTTCAACATGAATTAGAGTGTCAATTGGAGAGTTAGGTAGAAGACCTTAACCCTTTCCTAGTATGAAACATAGAGCCACTGAGCTACTTGAAAGAGGTTCGACTAGGTAGCAGAGGGTTGGGGTAGATCCTTTATAGCGCCAATCTCCACATCCTTTGAATCAACCTCATGTGTGAGCTCTGCAATCCTTTTGTTTGTGACCGAAAGTTGTCCCTGTAGGTATTTTGACTCTATGAGCCAATTTTTTTCGGCCCATTCCTTGTTTGTTGCTTCCCTCTCAAGGGAAGACTTCATTTCATAGACCTCATTCTCCAGTTGAGTCTGTCAGGCCCCAAAGTTTGCGTCTTTCTACTGCATTTTCTGCTCCAATTGGGTGTGTTGGCAATCAAAATCATCATTTTTTCATTACATCTCCTGTTCCACCTAAGAAAATTGGTCCTGGTTGTAAGATCCCTCCTCTAAATACTTGAGTAAACTCAAGAATTTACTAGAGGGTAAATTAACTTAGTAAACATGAGAGATCATTTTTATTTTTAATCTATAACATTTGCATAAGCACAAGAAATTGAGTAGAACATTTCTAGTTAATTTCAAACTTGAAATCATATATAATCACAACTAGAATCAAGAGAAGTGTAGGAGTTGAGAAAATACAACACCACAAACCCCGAAGATTACTTGCAGGCAAATAACCTATCACAAAAGAAGAGATGGAGACAAACAAGCAAGGGTTCTCTGAAAACTAAAAATATATATATTAGAGAGAGTGAGAGAATGAATTGATATGAAATACAATGAGATCAATCCTTATAAAAAGGAGATCATGCAAACCCTAATAAAACCCTAATAGGAAAAACCCTAATAGAAGCCCTAATAGGAAAACATTTAATAATTAATATAATTATTAAATGTCACTTTATGAAAACTAACATGAAATCTTAAGAAGGGAATACAGGTAACTTAATCAACATAATTAAGTTAAGACCTTTACTCTAACACCCCCCCTTAAGATGAGCAATAGTGCAGCTACAAAAAAATGCAAGAAAGCAAAGGTAACTACATTGCAAGAAGGCAAACATGGGTCCCGACAACTAGGCCAGATCAGGTACCCAAATACAACCAAATCTCTGTAAAATGGAGAAATAGAGAAAACCTCATGGGAAAAAGCTCTACTCCAAAAAGAGATGCAAAAGGCCAAAAAGAACATCACTAAAGCAGAAGAAACTGCAAACAACTATCAAAAGATGACTGCTATGGTGCTGAAGAACCTCCGCTGAAGATAGGATGATCAGGAACAAGAAGACAACAATTTGCATAAGTTCCCATATGACACTACTCGAATAAAATGGAAAACAAAGGCAAACACTTGGAACGAAGATACAGATGGCACGAGAACCAATAGTCTGAAACACTGATCAACTGAGAATGGAAGATTCCTTCCAAGGCGAAACCAAGGAAGAATTAGCACAAATAGTATAATAACCCCCCCATAATGCTGAATTGGGAGAGCCTGACAGATCCACTGAAATGATGTGTAACATGCTGTAGTGCATGAGGAAGAAGAAAAAACATCTGAAAGTGCACAAGAAAGCACCTGCAACTGAAAAAGTGGTGTGCAAAACAAAACACACATGCATGAGGCTGGAATCATATGGATCCATGGTCGTCATGGAGGGACACTCACCGGACAAAGGTGTGATGGCAAACAAAGGAAAACTACACAACCCCCCATGGTATGGATTCACTGTCATCGTGGAGGGATACTCACTAGACAAGGATGTGATGGAAAAACAAAGGCAAACTACACAACCCCTCATGGTACTTTATAATAACAGTGCAAGTACAAAATATGGCACAACCTTATGTGAAAAATCCCCAAAAGATGCATGTACAATAGTGTGGCACTTTATCTTAGTGCGTTTACATAAAAGATAGCTTACAAATGATGCTCAAAATGTCCAAAAAAGGAAAAAGCTGGAAATACATGAAGAATAGCCAAAAACAAAGCATCCCATGCAAACAAAAAGTTTCCAAGAGCAAATATGTCTAGGTAATCCACCAGAGTGTGAAAACACAAATAAATGAATAAAATATACCTGGAGTGAAATCTGGAAAAATTGCATGCATGAAACTGAAGAGCTCTGAAATGTGGTTCCAACACCGTTGAGATTGCGAAAAACGGAGAAACTGATCAAAAGTTATGAGCTTGGGATTGAAAAAATCCCCTTTGTCTTCAACTAGCTGTAGAATGCACCAACAAAAAAAGGAAGTAATGAAGCCCACACCAATGGAAATATTAGAAAACTAGCTTTCCGACGATATCTCATTTGCCAAAGAACGATATCGTATACCCAAGTTACGGCCTCTGGAATAAAACAGCTCCAAAGAGGGAAAAAAACCAGCACTGGGTTAAATTTGACGGTCATAGGCCATCGCAACAAAAACAGTAGGTTAAATTTGATAGCCAAACGGCCATCACCGTAAAAGTGCGATTGGGCTGATACATGAAAGAATTGTTTTTATAAAATAAAAAATAAAAAATAAAAAAAAATATTACAAATTTTTTTTTTGATAAAAAAAAATTTGTGGTGGGGGAGGCACGTGGGCCCACCCCCACCGCATCCCTATGCAGGCACAGGCTCCCTGCGGAGGCCTGCGTAGGTCTGGACCTGCGCAGTACTCTACGTAGGTATGGACCTGCACAGAGCCTGCGCAAGGAAGTACCCGCCTGCGCAGGGAAGCCCGACACGATGCCTGAGCATGCCTTTAAAAGGCTTTTAAATTTTCATTTTTTTCTTTGATTTTTTTAATAAAAAAAATCAAAACAAAAAATTCATTTACAATTTTCTTTTTGCAATAAAAATTTTTGATGAATTTTTTTCCGAAAAATAGGCAGAAAAAAATTCCGAAAAATAAAATTTACCAGACAGGCGGACGACTGTACTGCAAAAAAAAATTTGCCTCAAATTTCAACTTTGTCCAAAATGGACGAATGAACAGTTGATTCAGGGGTGTTGGACCGCTACAGACGCAATGACAAGGTTCGTTTGAGCTGAAAATGCTTCAAAATTGCAGGTATGCCCTAGATCAAAAAAATAAACCCCAAACCCTTGAAGCTCCAAAAATCTTCAAAACAAGAATAGGAAGCACTAGGTCCAGAGCTCTAATACCATGTAGGAGTTGAGAAAATACAACACCACAAACCCTGAAGATCACCTGCATGCAAATAACCTGTTACAAAAGAAGAGATGGAGACAAAAAAGAAAGGGTTCTCTGAAAACTGAAAATGTATATATCAGAGAGAATGAGAGAATGAATTGATATGAAATACAATGGGATCAATCCTTATAAAAGGGAGATCATGCAAACCCTAATAAAACCCTAATAAGAAAAACCCTAATCGAAGCCCTAATAGGAAAACATTTAATAATTAATATAATTATTAAATGTCACTTTATGCAAACTAACGTGAAATCTTAAGAAGGGAATAAAGGTAACTTAATCAACATAATTAAGTTAAGACCTTTACTCTAACAAGAATTTCTTACACTGTTCTATTATATTGCATAAAATACAATTGGAAAAATAATAGTTTTACCTCATAAGTTTGACTGTCAGAAGCCATAACATGAAGTTCACTGCATTTGGAATATGGTTAACTATCTTCACGAGCCTCGGTGAGTCTTTTACTATAGAGGGAGAGCATCATTTGAGTTCTTTTCCTCCCAACCAAAGACCTATTGGTCTCTCGTGTTTCTTCAACTAAAGAAACTCGTCCCTTCACGAAGGGTATAGATATAAGGAACTATCAAGTTTCTCCATTTGAGTCCTGGTGATGTGTCCTACAAAACTCAATCAACCATACAACTCTAGATCCCTTCTAGCTAACTATGATCATCCTGATTGGTCATGCCATCTAGACACACACCCCTAACTCATCTTAGAATCTATCTCATCTTATAGTTTTACTTAATTTACTTGGTAATTTAGACACAAACTAGTATGTACATATAATCCATTCTAGCCAATTTGACTTAGAACTAATCCATAACCCAGGATATACATGTAATGTAAAGATTTAGGTTTTCTAACCTTTAGAAAATCCCTTACCGCATTCATGCAATTTTCTAGTGTTTATGACCTTCAGTCATTTTATACTCTAGATTAAAATACGGAATATCTTTGATGCCTTAAACCAAGTTTGAAATTATCATGGAATCTCTTATGGTATTATAAAGACTTCTTGTCTTGCTCAGTGGTTTTCTTGACCTTTCACTATCAATCAATATGCATATATATATATATGCAATGTCTTATCTGACATAAAAGTTATAGTTTCCTATATCCTCCTTGTTTCTATACTAGGGTTTAGCTTCTCTAACCCAGTACGTAGAATTATCAAACACCCTTGTTTTCCAAAGGTAATAGCCTAAGCGTAAAAAAACATAAGAACAAATACTTCTAGTCTTACCTAGACCACAGGGCATTGCATGAATTCACATTTTACATAATATGAATAAACATAGTATTCAAGGTATTTCCTCACCAATATAATATCTAAAGTAATACTATCATTCCAAAATGCTCAAGGTTAGATATTAGGAACCCATAGGTTAGTCATCAGAGTATCAGGTTTTGATTCCATCCTAATGTTTCACAGTCGCACCACTGTAGATCCACTCTAGCTATGTATGACACTACTAGAGACACTAGGCCATCTAGAGCAATGTGGGCCAACAATATATGGAGAGATGGACGCACTACTTGGCCAAAGATTTTCTTTTATAAAAATTATGCATTAAACGTTGTCGAATGTCCACCACCTTGACTAAACTTGTAAGTTGTCATGTCCTACAATAAGTTTAAATTTACCTTTTACACTAGGTCAAAAGTATGTGGAATCCATTCGATTCATAGTCCATACTAGGACAATCGACTCCCATCTTAGGTTTTTTTCGAGCAATTAGGTTACCTTTGTAACAAGGAACTTGTGACCCTTGCCAGCTCATTCCACTCTTAGTGATTACACAAACTGAACCACATTACCATTGTAGGTCTATCATGGTTCACAACATCCAAATAAATTATCATATAAGATAGAATCATATTCATACTATACTAGGCATTAGCTTCCTTATTTAATTAGTGTGATTTTTTCATGAGAGATGACTATTATTAGCCTTATGATCTTAGGTAGTATCACTACTCTCACTTAATAAAATAAGGGGTAGTTATCATTAATAGATCAATTCATTTCTAGTGACTTGGATAGCATGCAACTTGCCACTTAATATAACCGTATTCTTAATAATTAAACCCTTATAAAACCACATTCAAACTTTACACAAGTTGAGCCATATTTTAGTTTAGTGCTTTAAGCATTGGCTTGCTAAGTCCATATTGATCATAAACACGATCTTCATTAATCGACGTATACATGTTAAAGATAATGCAAGGACCCAACCATGATGGCTTTGAGCCTCAGTTTGATATGTGTTTCAAGTGTTTAGCTTGGCCCTTGTGGTCACGAGCTATAAATATAACTTGTTAAACAATGCTAAACAACTCAACATTCATAGTCATGAGCTCTTAGCATAGTTAAGAAGCACAAAGATTAAAAACTCAGCCACCCTAGCCTCAAGATGTAGCATAAAAAATAATTTCATACAATTTCGTTCGACCATCTAAAGCCTTAAGCTAGAGGTACAATAAAGGATAAATTTTAACGTCGCTCCACCTGTATGGTCTCGAACGGTGATAAAGATTGCAATAAGGAATATAAGAAATGTCACTCGGCCTACATGGCCTCAAGCTATGATAAAGATTGCATTGTAAGGTCACTTGGCCATGATGGCCTTGAGCAATGTCCCAAGAAGTGACTTAATATGGATTTGGCTCGGTCGTAGGCCTTGAGCACAGACTCATTCAAAATTATGCATTGCAAAATGGCTCAGCCTTGGCCACAAGCCTCAACTAAGAAAAAGTACATTTATAGTTACAAGCTTGACCTTAAGGCCTCGAGCTATTGCTAAGCATATAACAAAGGTAAGAGTCCATAGCGTTAGTCAAAACAGTATGGATCCATATGAATTGCATGTATGGAAGCTCGATATAACAGCAAATTGTTACCCTTAACGCACATAAAATAGCTTTCATTACCTGATTACAGTCCTTAAAAAATGAAGTATTCTTCCCCCGAGCTTCGTTGTCCTCCCCTCCAAGTATTTCCCCTGGAGTCTTTCACGTTTGTGTGATAGCTCCCCCATGGCGGTTATTTTTCCCCCACGACGCCCCAAGAATGGCTCTGCCCAATATTAAAAAAAAAACGGTTTTTAAATTTGTTTTAGAATGGTTTAAAAACAATCATTTATCACTTCCACAAATTGTGGAGATAGCCACAACTCCAATCATGGTAACACTTGACTTGCACATTTCTTAAGCATGCACCACCCTCAAGCATTTTTTTGTGGCCTTGCAATAGCTTTTTCAAAAGTGTTTCCATTGAATTCAAACTTCTATCACCTTCACATATTAAGTAGCGACTAAAAGGGTCTTTATGTTGGCATTTAGACATTAGTAAAACTGTATAAACATATATACTTTATGCCTTAACATTCTATTAAGCTTCTCATTAACAGGTTGATCAATTCAAATATAATTTTCCCCACTTTACTAAGAGTTGATCCGTTGTTAACTCTTGGCATATGTAGCCATTATAAATTGTCAACATATAGTTTAACATAAAAAAAACACATTTAAGAAGTATTAGTATCATCGGTAAGGTTGACGACATAGGTTGTTACATCATCGAACAAACGTATTTGTTGATTAGACGAACGAACTCAACGACGATTCAAAATGATCTTGATGTCTACTTGCAATATCATTCTGAGAACCAACAAGTAAAAGTGTTTAAAGTTCACATGCCACACATTGAGGAAAGTGTGAGGAGTTAGTGACTATGTAAGAGGCATATATTTGACTTCCATTCACCTCTTAGCACACTTTTTTCACATGCAACATTAGATGGCATTATTCATTATCACTCATTAATATATAATCAGATATATAAAAGAAAGAGTAAATGTACTACTCTCTTTGTATTATTATACACATATTTAAATACGTAAATGAACATACATACACCAACACTAGACCTAAGATGGCGATAACCTTTTCTTTTCCTTTTATCTATACTCTTCTCTTTGATGATGCTCTCCCTCCTTTTCTTGGAGGGTGAAAACCTATTTCCTGAATGCAACCCTGAGATAATGTGTTGCAAACACCAACTTGAGATTAATGTATATTAATCATTTCATAATCCTTATGAAATCATCACATCTTGAAAAATTATAAACCCATGAAAATTTTAGTAAAATAAACATAACTCATGAAAACATTGATTTCTCCAGATATTTTTACTAAACATCAAATCATTAAATCATATGCAATCATCTACTAATTAATTCAAAAGTAAAAAGTGAAACATAGTTAAAGTTAGGGATGTAACACTGGTATTCTTGATTCTTTTCTTGCAGCTCAACAACCAAGTTGGGATCATAAGATTGGAACTTCACAATTTCCTCTCATAATTTATCTCGCTCCATCTCCGCTTGTTGTGATAGGTGCTCAAATTCAGCATCCCTCACTTTTTCCTTTTCCAGTAGGACATCGACCCTCTTCTTGACAATTCTTAGCTCTTCTTCTCTCTTCTTCAGCTGGCGATCAAACCTTACGAAGTTGGTGGTCATCACCCACTGTGTCTCCTCCATGAGCTCAACTTTGTCCTATGGTCGGGCTATGCTCAGATTGACTCCCATGGCATACCTATTTTAATCATTGAGTTGCATTTCTCCTTGCGATTTGATGACAGTCAGGTACATGGTTACAAAATGCAATGATTGTTGAGCCTCATTGAAAATAGTATGCACCTTTGGCTGTGTCAACCTTTTAGCATCCTTAGCTTGTTGTTTTTGGAACTTGATAGCCCATGCCTATTTTGTTTTATCACCCTCCGACAAGAAATTTTTCATTTATCTAATGAGTCCACCTACGAAAGGTGCACCAGGAGGAAGGGCAAAATGGATCGAGAGGGTGGTAGTTTTTGGTGATTTCTTTCTCAGAAGATTGATCATTTGTGGGGAGAAATGAGGGATATTCTAGGGCATAGTATATCAACCAGTGGGAGGACTTAAGGGAAGTAGTGGATGAAGCAGATTCATGGTGGATTCCACCAGCTGGGTAGACTAAGTCGGGGCTGACATAGCAGTAGCAGGAGGGGTGTCAATAGAAATTGCGGAGGCGGAATATGAAGTGCTAGCAGACATAGACTAGGTCGAGTTGAAATGTGGAAAGGTCCACAAAAGAGTAAAGGAAAATGGTACTACCTAGGAGAACTATGTGAAACCTCTCATGATCATTGTAGAAAAAGTGGAAAAGGAAGGGCCAGCGCTTGAAGTGAGGGGCGTTGCGGAGATAGGACTTACTAAATATTGTGAAGCAAGAGAAGAGGGAATGAAAGATACCTGCGATGTAGATGATTGCGATCCTTGGCTTGTTGTGGGATCTTGGCCTACCTCAAGCTCCTATGACCACTCTCTAGAAGATGCTTCGGTGCACTCCATTTTAATGGGTGGTGATTATTTTACCACTACGGTATTTGATTGTTTCTATTGGGATATTTTAGTTCTCTTTGCAATCCAGGTGTGAATCGACGAAGCCCAAGCACACGATATGTTCACCTACACATTTGAAGAAACCTTGATAGGTTGCTTCATCGCCTTCTCAGCTTGCTACACTGGAGCCGTCTAAACTTCTTGTTCCTTCTCCCCTTCTTCCTCAGTATGTGTTTCTACCTCCTTTGGGTTATCATCTCCCTCATTACTTGCATTGGAATCAGGATGTTCATCATTCCACAATTTATCAAAATTTTCATCCATCTGTATGCTATCATAAGGGGCATTAGGGAATTGGATTTTTTGTCAGGAAATTTAGAAATCCTTAATATTTTCCTCACTCCAGTTGAAATTTATTATCAAATTATTGCGAAGAGTAGCCCCAATATATTTTATTTTATCATATTTCCTCGACTGAAAGTAGAATCTATGTCATGGAGGCCAACTACCCTCGGTTGGAAAATGAGATAGGTCTACCATCAGGTCATTCACATCCTCCATTAGATTTCACCACTTCTCCCAATAAGGTTTGGGGTTGTGCGTTGACATATTCATTTGGTAAGTCATTGTTCGGATTGTAGTTCCATTTGTTGCAAATCCATACCAATCCCAGATGAGCTAGATTTGCTTCTAGTAGTTCATGTGTCTTCTTCTTGGCCATAATCACCGATTTAAATCCCAACGGACAAGTGAAAAATCCTCTCTTCTTGGCCTTTCCTCCACAAAAATTGAATTCAACAATTGATACCTACCAGAACATTTTAAGGGCCAACACCTAATCTGTTAGGAATGTTGGAAGCTAGAATGGTTCCCCGATAAAGCTGCACATCCGAATGAATGTGAAATATTCTCCCAAAAACCAATCACATTTTAGAGTAAAAATATGTATATACTCTATCTGGTCTGAGTTGAGTCGTAAAATACCGCCATCCTCCCTTAAATCTTGTAGAATCAGAGTCAAGAAATAATCTAAAAATTCATAATAATCATAAGTTATGGAGAGGAGAGGAGTCCATATAGAAACTGGTCTTCTCCTTTGGTTTTCATCAAATATTACCAACCCCATATATTTTTTGAATAATTCAGGGTTCTACTGCAGAAACATATGGGTGAGGAAAGAAGGAAACTTGAACCTCTGTTGTGTTTGTATTCCACTATCTGGCTCAGCATCTCCTTGATGAGTAATTCTATGAATTCATATCAGAAAAGAGAATGTTTTCTATGCAACTAAAACAGCAAACCTAGTTGAAATTCCTGGACATACCTGTTAGTGTCTAGGCCACAAAAAATTCCGTCATTGAGAAGGCATCCTTCATATCTATGGGGAAACCTTTGTGTGCTGCCAAGATCTGTGGTGGATTTTTTTGATCTTCCTTGGGCCTTTGGGTTTCTTTGTTATAAAAATCTAGAGCAAGATCTTTGTTTTTCCATAGTTTCTCTCCCCTTGTTGGATTGAATGACTCCATCATGTCCACTTTGGAGCTTTGTTCTAGGATGCATAGAATTTCCTAGATAGCCTCCTTGCAAATATTAACTCTTAGCTCCTGACCCTCGATGGTGTTGGTATCTGGGTTGAAATGTTTGATGGCTTCGTCGACTAGTTTTGGCCAGTAGTGCATGAACGGGACCATATATTGTGGAAGCCCACTGAACCAACACTTCTGCACCCAAGAATATGGGTCCCTAGTCTTCTTCATCCTTTTGCAGGCTGCCTCCCTATGAGTCTTTGGGTTCTTTTCAAGGATTGGATCATGAATGTTATCCCATATTTCCTTTATTCAGCTCTAGTCTCTATTGGTTTTCTATTTTTTTGTGACCTTTGTATTTACCCACAGCGGATTCTCTAGTATCCCAAGTGAAGCATAAGAAAAAATTTCAAAGACATAGGCAATAGATTTTGCACGCATGACATCGTACAAACTTTGTGTTTCTTTGCCTTGCATTTATGTTTGAAAACTTTGGGTTGCTTCCATTCTTTGCACATTTTTTCCTCAAAAAGCACACTGGTGCGGTATGAATGGAACCTTAAACACTATGCAAGGCTCTGAACACAAACTCATATGAACTCTTGCCTTTTGTTTTTGGTTCAATCCACACCGGAGTAGTGAATCTCCTACAGCTATTTCTCAATGCTTGGCTACTTTTTCGTTGTCCTACACCATGCTTAGGTTTTCTCAGCAATTCTACATTTAGGAATTCTTTCATATACATAGGAAGCTTTATGCTCTGTTTAGCTCTTGAATGCAACACTTAGCTTTTTCCTTTGATTTTTTGCTTTAAAGCAGTAGACAACGGTTGCCTTTTTTGCATTAAATTCGACATGTGTCACCAACTTTCTTGCCCATGTGAAATGAATTACTTGCCTTTTTGAAAAGACAAGAATGCATAATGACATTAGTGATCACATCCTTTGGCATCATTTTTCCTGGGAAATTGAGCCACCGATTGAAATCTTGTTAACCTTTCACATGCTTTAGAAATTAATATCCAAAAAGGAATAATTAAGCCAAAGATGTAATGAATGTTTTGAAAAGATTAGTGTTATTCCTTAGAGTTTGAAAACTCTTGCAAAGTGACACCTTAGCAGCTCTCTGTATGAGTGATTGATTGGGACTACCACCAACTTGCTCTAATTAATTACAGCTTCTTAACCTTGCATGCAATAATTTTTACCTGTAGACGCACCTAGGTGAGTACTTTGAGTTTGACCTTGGTGGTGTTTTGAGTTAATACTTGATTAGAATCATGCTTATGGCATGCAACTACCTTGGATATTTCTATAAATAGTCTCTATGACAGTAGAAAAATCACACTTAGTGATTAGCAAGAATTGGTATTAGGCAGTTGGCTAGGATTAGTGTTGGGCAACTGAGTAGTGGTTAAGTTTATGTAGAGCTAGACTTAGGTAGTTATGTAGAGGCTAGTGGTGGAGCTCTTATTTCCTTCCCCTCTGTGGTGGTTTTACCTTCGTTATTTTTAACTGGTCTGGTATTTGGGGGCTTTTCTTTCTAGTCGTTGACTTCCTATCAGCAGTACTCAGTCACTTAAGTCATATTTTATCCCTCTTTGGTCGTCACTTTACCGGCCCCTTTTACCTATCCTTTCAGTTTTTGCATTTTGACTTGTGCGTCCCTGTGGTTTTCGGCCTACTAACCTTTACAATGTAACCTTTGAAATATTTTTCACCCCGTGGGTTATTTCCCCATCTGCCTAGTGGTCCCCTTTCTTTAAGTAACTATTTCACATGTGTAGATTTGTATTAACCAATGGATGCAGTAGCTGCGATCTTCACCATTCATCGCACACCTTGTAAGGTTTGTGCTCACGTCACAGAAAATGTTGCGAGGCTTGCGAGATGCTGCCACCTGTTGTGTAACTTGGTGGGGCCAGGTTTTGAGTGCTGATCGATGGACGGGTGCTGATGCCAACAGCTGTGTAATTTTCGATGCATCTCGGTCGTCCCTCGCTGACCTCATGCAATTAAAACTTCATTCTCAATAATGCTACAAGGTACGCGATGTGTTGACGCATGGGTGCTGGTGTTATCGATTAACGAATGTGGTGGGACCAGTTCCTTGCTGATGTGGTGCCTAATGAGCAGTTTTCTTGTTCGCTTGCTGATTGGAAGGAGGATGTGTCATTTTCAAACTATTGTTGACCAAATCTGAACCGTCCATCTGGCCAACTGTGTTTTTTATCAACAGCGTGTTTTCAAAAAAATTGGTGTTGTACTATAGCCATTCTATCTCATGCAAGCGAATAGTAATGGTCAAGTTCAATTCGGCCTACATAATTAAATGCTAAATAACTAATGAACTGCTATTTCAGTATTGCATTCTGGTTTGTAAGAATCCCTTGGTGCTTAGGGAAGCAGCCATTATCTCAGTGCTCGATTATCGTGGCATTTAACGCTCTCAAAATAAATAGTAAGTGATACATATGCCTTCTTTTGTAATTTCAGAATATATTAGCGTTGCCTATTGAATAATTGGCGATTGTTTCCTTCTCAATTCCTGGTGAATTATTAAGCGAATTGGCTATTAGAGCTTATATAGGTCATTGCTATTGATTTGTGTGATTATAAAGAATTTTTTTGTAATGGCAGTTGAAGGTAGGGTGTAATTGTTTGTCTTTTAAAGAAAACCCTAGTTCAAATTCCCTTCTGTTTAAATTATATGGCATGCAAGGCATGAACTGTTGGTCACGAGGCTATGCCTAGGGGTTATTCACAAGATATTATTGATCTGTTGAAACCTTCTGCGAGCAAAAAAAAGGAAGGAAGGGTATTGTTCTATGGACCCGTGATTCATGAAGGTTTAATGGACAAAAAATGTACAATCCACGATGTCGAATTGCCATACACGGGTTGGCAGTTGTTTTCCAATTGGTTTGGAAATAGAAATTTGACTATACCTTTATGCAATCCATGGAGATTGGACCTGGGTAAGCTGGTGGTACCAAATGTCTATGAAGATGTAGAATTATTAAAAGATATTGCTGCAAGGTATGACCTTGTGATTCGAATTGTCAGAACACATCTTAGCGAGCCAATGATTAAAGTAACCAAGGAGGAAATTGCAAAGATTTTTGACTTGCATGAATGGAGTCAGGATATGATTCCCATCAAATTAGAGGTCTTCAGGGAAGAGTATAGAAACACCAGGGGTTTGATAAGGACATCGCTTTTAATACTCCATTTGGCTGTGTCGGGAAGAGGGAAGAATCAGAAAAGGGTTGTGATTGGCAAGAATGAGCCTGAACCTTTCCCAGTAGACTACTTCACCCCTCACTTCAAGAAGACCGTCTGTGCACTATGTCAAGTTTTGGGGATTGACTTGAAGAAGACTGTGCCTATAGAGATAATGTATATGGCTGTCAACCTCCAACACCTTGGTTATAATGTGGTATACGACTTTGCCACCTACCTTGCAGAGAACATACATTCTAGCTTAGCAGCTTTGAAGCTTGGAAAGAATTGGGTAACATTCATATGGTTTTCACTGTTGATTCATATGTTTTTATATAGGGGTCAGAAGGCATTTGAGAAAGATATGAAGATGAGGAAGATGGAGGGAGATATTGAAATGCCTGTCCAATATTGGACTAGGGTCTTAGACAAAAATGATCATAAATTTGATTATGTCACCTTTCATAATATTTTTGGATCTAAGTTAAGGAAGGCTTTAGTTGTTGATCCACCTAGGATTCCAAAGGAAATCCATGACTTTCTAAGACCTATGGAGAGGAGGCCTAAGTTGAATCTAACCCACAATTGGGGTGATATTATCCCCAATCATAGCACTACAATCTTCAGGGTTTTTGGCACAAATACCATCCCGTCTGTCCTACCTAAGGAAGTTCCCCTTAGACTCAGTTTTGTAGAGATTATGAGGCAGTTGGGAGCATCTCAAGATTTCCATTTGCCTACTAAACACAAGAAGGGATCCTTTTTCCCTGAATATACAGCTTTTGCAGATTTTGTCATGATAAAGGGAGGGTGGAGAAATTTACACTTGTTACTCAAGCCATATAGGTTGAGAACTATACGCCCTAGGAATTATGATCCTGAGGGTTTTATTTCTCAAATGAAGGCTAGGCATCAGACTGGAACCTTTGTCCATAATTTCTACTATCTTGAAGATATCATTAAGAATTATTTTGATGAGGACTTGCAGGATGAGAGAAAGGCAATGTACATTGCCTATTCAAAAATGGTAAGAAGTAAATAGGAGAAAATACCTAGTTTTGATCCTGCACCTAATGCCAAAGATGAGCTCAGCAAGGCAATCTATGCTCTTGATAATTTCGAGAGCATAGTAGGAGTCTTGAAAAAAGAAAGAATTGTAGAAGGAAAGGGAAAATCACATGTTACTAAGGAGCACCCTGAGATAAGAATTGAAGAAAGGCCTACCTACCAGCCTCAAGGGAAAATAAAGGTGTTTTCAAGAAGAGAAGTAGGACAAAGGAGGTTACGATGAGTGGTGCATCATCCATCCTAAGGCAATCAGTACCTAGTATTATTGATCTAGATTCACCTCTGAAGAGTTCAGAACAGATTAGCACATCATCCCCAAAGAGGCCTAGAACTGACAGTATGAGGGATGTTGGCCAGAAAGGTAATGATGAGGAGGATATTATTGTAACTTCGGATGAAATAAATCCAGAAATGCCACTAGATCCAACTGACATTGCAATGAGCTCATGAGCCATCAACCTAAGATTGGGGAAAGATGAGATTAAAGGAATTACAAATACTGATGATTTGAGGATGGAAGCCTGCAAAGAGTTCATGATGGATGACTCTTTTATCCATACCCATGCTTTTGAAGATTTTGTATGGAGAGCTCATCTCTCATCATATACTGAGCAGGTAGCACATGAGAGAAGTTTGCATCCAGAGCTTCTAGAGCAAGTAATTCAGTCAAAGGTCATGGTGTAATTGAAGGAGAGGTTTAAGGAAATCACACCAGAACAGGGCAGAGCATTGGTCAAAAAGTGTGGGATATTGTTGATGCTATGGTATTTGATACAGTAAGAAGGGAAAATAAACCACTTCTTGCAATAGAGGAGGAGGTGGCATTGGCACTTAAAGGATCAGCCTTCAGTGAAGAGTGGGATTCTCTAGCAATATGGTCACTATTTACAGGGTCCCGAAAACCTATTGTCGCTCAAATGTCTGATTTTAGTGGTCATTTGATTGTGAAGAGAGTTGCTGATACCCCTACCTTGGAGGCTGTTGGCATGGTTGTAAATGTTGCCAAATTCACTAAGGCAACCGTGGAGGATTTAACTAAAAGCCGAGATACTCTACGGAACCAGTATAATGACATTATTATTGAGTATAATAAGAGTCAGCAAAGGGTGGCAGAATTGGAAACAAAAATGGCCTTATTAAGGCAACATATGGAAATCTTGAGGTCTCAAAAGTAGGTTAGCTCTAGCCAAATTGTTGCAAACCCACCAATAGATCAACCCCAACCCCCTGCACAGGTTCAATCTTGGGCTATGGTCCTGTATAATATGGGACAAGTGCCTATTGCAATTGAGAAGGCCAGTGCCTTGAGTGAAGATCCTTCTAGGGAAAATTTACTCCAACAGGTTGAAGAATATAAGGAGATGGTAAACCAAATCCAGGATGCAGCAGGAAGGAATAATTCAGAAATTGTTGATACTATGTTAAGGCATTTACATAAACGGGTCCAAAGTAAGCTGAATGGTGTTCATGTGAATTATGCCTTGATGCTGCAAGCACTTGAATTATTTCCAAGGGATAGAGAATTGGCTATCCCTTTCCTAAGTAGATGGGGCCCTAGAATGGAAAAGTTGAAATTCATGGTAGTCGGGGCAAAACAGCATGGGACAAAATATCCTACGGTCATGACAACATATCAATTTTTTAAGACTATTGTTGAGCAAAAATTCCAAGGGTCTGCTGCTCCTATGGAGTCCAAAATCAAAGCACTGAAGGATATTTATGATGGAAAATATTTGACTCCACTACCTCATATTTTGCATAGTCAGGATCGTGTCAAGCCTTTGCAGGCATGGAAGGAACAAATGAATAATATAATGACTACCCAGACTCATGAGATATGCAAAAATGTTGATATTCGCATGTTGGAGAACACTTTAGAAAAGTTATCATTTGTCATTAGTTTCCTTGAGAATTTTGATAAGATAGCCACGTCATTGATGATAAAGTATGTACCTTATCGAAAAATGGTGGACCAGGTGGTGGCTTTCAATTGGCCGTCTGAGGAGGATTTCGAGTCATGGAAAAAGATGTTTATTGATGAACTTGAATTATAAATAATGGGGACGAGAATTGCAATATGGTCATGTACAATATAGGTTTGGCCTAGGATATTATATTTTTAAATGCATTCTCTTCCCGGACTCAGGTACAAATTGTCCAAATAAAATCAGTGCATGGAGCGGTTAAAAGATGCTTTGGTGTCAGGGAATCAACACTTGGAATCACGCTTTCCTTTCCTCCACAACAAACTAATCATCATTTTGTTTTAAGCTTTTCTTCTCTTACCATGCAAATGATGTAAAGATAACTAATTAGGAATTAGCGGTCTAGTAAAAAGTGGACATGTGTATCCTCCAGCCAAAAGCTTGTTTGCTCCCTTGTTTTTATAAAAGGGAATTCTAGGCCGAGGAAGAGGTCTGTTGAAATTACTTAAGATACATAAGAGAAGAGTCAAGTAGAGAGAAAAAAGAATTTGTCCAATTTTTTGAAGCTTTGAGTCTATTTGGGAACTTAGTAAATCATGGGGTTTTGGAGCATACTTATGCTAATCTTGTGATTGTTTTGAATCTATTTTCTCTCCTATTGTAATAGTTTGCATGAATTTTTAATGAAAAGTCTATCAAAGATGTTGTCCGTTAATCTTCACTTGTCATTTACTGTGGATTATGTTCAACTATAGCTCTGGTTCATGGGACCTGTTAAATGCTTCAGTTGTTCAATAAGTTCATGCAAATTAACACATAGGATTTGTTAAAGAGTAATAGATTCACGTATTGATGAATGGATGGTAATGCTTTACATACAGATCATAGATGCTCTAGATGAAAGTTACCCTATAGTTCAGTTTCTAGTTTGACTTCGTGCTTTAGGATATGGCACTAGTACTCTAACTGCTTATTGTTCTCGTATTTTTTGTTATAGCTTCAAGAAATTTCACTCGAATATTTCATAAAAACACACTTAGGTGTTATTTCAATTCCTTGTTAAATAAGAGCCAAATTCTTCTACGAAATAGCCAATTTCTTGAAGGTTTATCTTGTTTAACTTAGACTGGAATTTATCTGTTGTTTAAACCATGTATGAGAAAATCATTCTCATCATGAATGACAATATATTTTAGGGATACCCTCCTAGATCTTACAGAGTCCGAAGTGTAGGAGAGAAAACAGTTTTGCTGCAATTTTCTCGTTAAGTTGGCACAGTGCTTTCAAAACTTTTAAAATTGAGTATGGCAAGCTCATAGAAGCTTCTACAAGTTCTGCTTGGGTTGTAAAAAAAAATGCCAACAGAATGGCGACTCTGCTGGGGATCAGTAATGAATAAACAATCTCTCAGTGCAGATTTGGTTTAAGTCAGAGTCATTTTTATAATATAATTGTTTTGTCCTATCGCTGTGTTTATTGTGTTGAATACATGCGTGTGGTTTTTCTCTATTCCCTATCAGTGTGTCGGGTGATGTTTGAAATCTTGTCCAAAGTCACAAGTGCAAAAGCGAAGTGCAAACACTTCATCATTCCTAATATTTTGGGTGGCGACTCTGATATCTCGAACAACACATTTCATAAAAAGTGCTACAGGCAACGTGCAAAGGAAGGTTCTCAAACACAAGAGAGCATGAGGAAGACAAGAAACTACACAAAAAATAATCCTGAGCCAATGATAGAACTCGAGTCAAGACAAGACAAGAAATGGGTAAAAATAAGTGATACCCCAAGTAAGTCTGTTTCATCCTCTATTGTTTTTTCTCCTACTTTAAATACCGAGATAAATAGTGCTTTCATAAGTGAAAATTCCTCAAATACTATTATATCTAAGTTAGATCAAGGTAGTTTCCCTTTTGAAATGGCACACGAAATTGAAGCTAATATGTCTAAAGAAGAGGAGCAGTGGGGTTTCTAGGAACAAGATAAGACATTCCCAAAGGCCACAACACCTGATACCATATCCGTCTTCACTGGGCAAAATTTCAAACCCAAAGGAATGCCTCTAAGTGAGGGGATGGCTTTTGTTCAGGAAGAAGACCAGGCTGAACAACCATATTATACCCCGGCTCCTAGTGAGGTAGGGGATATTCTTGAAAATGAGATGGATATAGACAAGGATATACAAATCCTGATTGAGGAAGAGAGAAGGTTACAAGAAGAGGAAGATAATAGAGATAGAATAAGAAGAGAGAATTTGGAGAGATGTCGGGCTAAGCAGCTCGAAAGAATTTCCCAAAAGAGAAAGGTTGAGAAGATGAGGGAAGAGGTGGCTAAGAGAAAAGCCTTTGAAGAAAGGGTAGCTAAAGAAGCTACTGAAAGGGTAGGTAAATTACCTAAGGTAACAATCTCAATGGGAGTTTCCTCTATCCCTACATATACTTCATCCACTCTGTCTACTCGAGGTGCGGATGCATCTGTGGGATCTAAGAAAACAATCTTTCAAGACCATGGGAAGGCCCATATTGACCAATCTAGGAAAAATTCTCAAGTTTTTTCAAACTATAAACATTTCACTCATATTAATGATGAATTAAATAGTTTGGTAGGCAAAGGAACGGGAACTGATTTTCTAACATTGGATTTCCCACAGAATCTTGAGCTCTTGAGATACAACTATTGAATGATCAATTAAAAGCTGATCTGAGGAGAGCTGAAATAGAAGCTACTAATGCCGAGGTGACTCGAAAAATAGCCTTTCTAAAGATGTCCTCAGAAAACCCTCAAGCTTCTGGTTTAGGTAAAGGCAAAAATGAGTCATTAAACAAGAAGTTTGAGAAGCAAGCCTATACAGAGGGTTGCAGTGGTAATCAAGGTGGTGGAAGTAGAAGTGGCCATAAGATTACCAGTTCATATTCAGAAAATGGAAATGCAAGCACTACTAAGGTTAAGCAACCAAACAGTGCTGATAAAGGTAATGGCGAGAGTGACCAGAAAGATATTGAACAACATATTACCCCTAGAAATGGATGTGGAGGCAGAGCATCTCAAGTTGATAGATATAGGAAATTGTGCTTTGATAATATTAGGGGATATCCAAATCCAGTCCTAGATAATGCACGGAAACATCTCCCAAAATTCAAGGGAAATAATGCTTTCAGTGGAGAGGACCATTTGAAAGCTTTTCAAGGCTTTGTTGAAGATTTTGAACTCTAGGATGATGATGTGGCTATGAAATATTTTATGTAATCATTGGTGGAGGATGCTAGGGATTGGTACAGAGGATCGCCTGATGGTAGTATTGATTCTCGAGATGCCTTTTATAGAGTTTTTAGAGAGCAATATGGGGATCAGACTGATCCTAGATTCAAGCTAAATGACTTCAACAATATTACTAAGGGGAACAATGAACTGGTTACTGAATTTAATGCCCATTTCCAAAAGGCTATGACAAGAGTCCCTGCATATCTAAGATCTAATGAAAGTGCATGTCTAGTTGTATACTGTAACGCCTATGATGCTAAAATGTGCTATCTGTTAAGAGATAAAGATCCTCAAAATTTAAGACAAGCATATAAGATGGTGGTTAATATTGAAAATAATAGAAGGGCTTCGGGTAAAGTGGGAAGAAGAGAGAATCCTAAGGCTTTTAAAAGCATAAGAAATCAAATAGAAAAGGTTGGTAAATCTACCCCCGTTGATGATAAGATAGATCAAGTCCTTACTTTGTTGCAGAAACAAGTAAAGAATGATAAGCTTCCCTTCCAAAGGAATGATAGACCCCCAAGGTTACAAGATTATCCTTACCATACAAATTGGAATAATGGTAAACCCCTTCAAGGAAATCAGAAACATAACCAAATCCCACCTGATCCTCTACAAAGGTAATCTGTAAATAATGCAGAAAATCTACTATGGTGTGAGATATACGGAATACCACATTCTCCACAACAATGTGCAGTAGCCCAATCAATGCTGGATTCTCAGGAAAATTAGGAAGACTCCCAGCCTCCCCAAGATCAAGACACAATGACCAATGTATTGTTAGGACCAGTTGATTTGGTCTATGATGATTATTCCTCAGAAGAGGAATCTTGTGCCCGGGATGTTGATGCTCGAAGGATACAAAATGACATATATCATCAGCAAGTGTTTCCAAATGAAGAAGAAAATGATGATTGTTTTGTGAATGAGTTTGAGATAGATGATACGGTGTTAAGAAGACCTTCTGATGAAGAAATTGAAAAGTATATTGTGGCTTTAGTTGCGAGGGAAAGAAATAATATACAACTAAGAAATAGGGTTGTCCCTGGTGATGCTGGTAACCCTTGCAATTTGTTCATAAAGGAGAAGGAGTTAAGTAAGCCAAAAGCAAGTTTGGAGGCCAAGAATATTGATCCAAAGCCTAAGGAGATAAGAGAACCCAGGATATGGGCAAAAAAGGTGGATAAGGCCAAAGAAAATGATGAAGTTATACTGTAATGAATAAGGACAGTCACCAGAAGTTTTTTGGTAAAGAAATTTCCAAGAAAGAAAAGGTAATTTCTGAAAAAACATGCTCTCCTGACCTACCAAAGTATACTTCAATAGATATGTTCCAAGTACTTTCACAAGTTAAGGTTACTGTTCCTTTCCTTGAAATGACGAGGATAGATGAGCATAAAGACAAGATAGTTGCACTCATAAATAGTATTCCCACAAAAACAAAAGATGAAGTGGCATCTAATTAGAATGATACAGAAAAGCAAAAAAAGGATGAAGTCACTACAGAAAGTCCGCAAATATATTTGGGGACTACAGTCACAACTAACCCAAATCATGTCAATCCTTTTTTCTTGAGCTTGATAATTGATGGAAAAATGCTAAGGAATTGCATGATTGATTCAGGAGCATCTAACAATGTGATGCCAGTAAAAATAATGCATGCAATGGGGCTGACAGTTGATAGTACATATGGTAAGTGCTATGTAATGGATTCTACGGAAGTACCTGTTATAGGTATTATAAATGATGTTCCATATAGATTAGCAGCTCTTCCTGAAAAGGAATTACATATGAGTGTTACAGTGGTGGATATTCTACCAACCTATGGTATGTTGTTGTCTTGGCCTTGGAGTGCCTCAATGGGTGGAAGTATACATTGTGACTTCTCTTTTGCTACCTTTTCCATTGAACATAAAGATGTTAAGGTTGATAGGGAAAAGAGAGCTCCCCACATGATTGAAAATGCTGAGGACCCATTAGAATCTACCAGAATTAACTTTGTTGAGGCTGATTTGGATAACTTCCGTGTTGAGGAAGATAAAGCAGAAGAATATGCCCGACTAACACCTATTAACAAAGAAGCTTCAAAGGAATTTTCAGAAGGAGATTTATGGATCATGCATTTTGATGGAGCTTGCTCCAAAGAAGATTCAGGAGCAGGAATATATTTTGTTTCACCTCAAGGTAAAACTTTCAAGTATTCATTCTTACTGCAATTCTCTTGTACAAATAATGTTGCTAAATATGAAGCTCTCATACTCGGTCTGAAGATAGCTTCAAAACATAGTATTAAGGTATTAAAAGTTTTAGGAGATTCTGAGTTGGTGGTCTCCCAAATAAGATCCCGCTTTGCAGCTAAAGATAAGAGGCTCAGACAATACTGAAATGCAGTATGGGACATTATTGAAGGATTTAATGCTTTTGGCATTGAATGGATTGAAAGAGGACAGAATGCTAGAGCAGATCTATTAGCTAATATTTTTGTTAAACTTGATGATGTCACTTTTGGTGGCATCTCACAAATAGAAGTACAAACTAGGCCTACAATGCCTGACAATGTATGTAACTAGTAAGTTTTTGATCATGATACTGACTTTTTAAAGTTCTTACATTGTGTAGATCAATATGAAGGCCAGGAAATTGATTTTGGTTCATTTGTGACTAACATTGATGGTAAGGAAACCTTATTCGGAAATGAGGTTATCCAGCTAAAAAATTATACTATCCCTAGAGGTTTGGTTGCACTTGAGAGGGTATTTAATGGCCCTGATATGTCAAAAGCTAAGCAAGCACCATCTCATAAGATGACTTAGAAGAAGTAAACCTAGGAACAAAAAATGCTCCTAAGAATGTTTACATTGGAAAGAAAATGAAGCCTCATATTAGAAGCATGTTGATTACTTTGCTTCGAAAATATAGACATATTTTTGCTTGGTCATATGAAGACTTGAAGGCATACAGGGAGGATTTGTTTCAGCATGAGATCCCATTGAAACCTGATATAAAGCCTTTCAGGCAAAAGTAAAGACCTATCAATCCTACTCTGCAACCTAAGATGCAAGAAGAGCTTGCTAAATTAAGGGAAGCAGGAATTATTAAACCAATTAGGCATTCATCTTGGGTCTCTAATTTGGTACCTGTTAGAAAAAATAATGGAGATATTAGGCTATGTGTTGATTTCAGGAACTTGAACATGGCTTCTTTAAAAGATAATTACCCTTTGCCTAACATGGAAGCTATGTTGCATAAGGTCACAGGTTGTGAATTATTGTCATTAATGGACGGATTTTCTGGTTATAATCAGGTCATGGTTAAGGAGACTGAGCAATTTAAGACGGATTTCACCATGCCATGGGCTACATATGTGTATGTCAGAATGCCTTTTGGATTGATAAATGCTGGTGCGACCTTTCAAAGAGCAATGGATTTGGCTTTTGCAGATTTTATTGATCTTTTCCTTGCAATCTATCAGGATGACCTCACTGCTTACAACAAGAAAGAAGAGGACCATTGTGCCCATTTTGAAAATATTTTTGTTAGAACTTTGGAATATGGAGTATCCCTTAATCCCAGAAAATGTACATTTGGGGTGAAAGAAGGAAAATTGCTAGGACATATTATTTCAAAAGATGGAATCTGGATTGACCCTGAAAGAGTGGCTGCTATTGACAAGATCATGCAACCAAAAAATGTGAAAGGTATCTAGTCTTTCTTTGGACAAATAATTTTTTTAAGAAGATTTGTCACTAACTTTGCTGAAATTGTCTGCCCAATATCTTAGATGTTGAGGAAAGGAGAAAAAATAATATGGATAGGGGAGCCATCTGAAGCCTTTCAAGCTATCAAAGATGCAATCAATCAAGCACCTATCCTCAAATCCCTAGATTATTCAAAACCATTCCAGTTATTCTCTTTTTCTTCTTTTCATATATAGCTGGTGTACTATTACAAAAGAATGATGATGGTTTTGAGCAACCAATTGCATTTTTTAGTAAATCATTGCAAGCTGTAGAGTTGAAATATGATACATCTGAGAAGCAGGCATATGCTTTGGTAAAGGCGATAAAAAATTTTAAACCATACTTAAATGGAGCAGTTGTTGTTGCCTATGTACCAACAGCTGCAGTCAAAGATATCTTCACCTAGCAAGAAACTACAAGAAGGAGATGCAGATGGATTAACAGAATCCAAGAGTTTAATATTGACATACAGATTACTAAGCTTGTAAGGGGTCACGGCCTAGCCAAATTAATGGCTAAGACAAATCTGGAAGTCAATCAGATTAACCATATAGAGCAACAGAATGTCACACCTATTTGTGACATGTAGACCTGTGGGTGGTATAGGAGGATTGTGGAGTACTTGTAGACAATGCAATGTCCTGAAGGTATGCCTCTTACTGAAAAAAGAACTCTTAAACTTCAAGCAATCAGATATGTCATTATTGATGATGAGCTATGGTGGAGAAACCCTGAGGGCATCATCCTTAGGTGTGTGGATGGAGATCAAGTTGAGGATTTACTGATAGAAATGCACAAGGGAGTCTGTGGGGGACATTATATGGCTAAAACAACAGCCAACAAAATTTTAAGAGCAAGATATTGGTGGCCTACTATATTCAAGGATGCACATAGGTATGTTAAAAGATGTGATGCATGTCAAAGATTCACCAGAAAGTTAAAATTTTCTGGAAATTTACCATTGAGACCTGTATCTGTTTATGCTCCCTTCCAGCAATGGGGTATAGATTTTATAGGGGAAATATCTGAGAAATCCAATGGGGGACATTCTTGGATACTGGTAGCTACGGATTATTTCAACAAGTGGATTGAAGCAATTCCAACTAGGAGGGATAAAAGCAAAGTTGTTATTGACTTCTTAACTGAAAATATCTTAAGCCGATTTGGGGTACCTAACAGAATTGTGTCAGATAATGCAATGTGTTTCATATCAGAAGATTTTGTAAATTTTTGCAATTAGTATGGCATCACTGTTACATATTCCTTCCCATATCATCCTCAAGGAGATGGACAGGCATAATCTAGCAACAAGATCTTGATGAAGATTATCAAGCGCATGATAGAAAAGAACAAGAAGGCATGGGAATCAAAACTGAAGCTGGCATTATGGGCTAGGAATACTATAAAAAAGGCAATTGGTCATTCGCCTTTCAATCTATTTTATGGAGTAGAGGCACGTATTCCTCACAATAACTTGTTAAAAATGTATAAATTTGTCCAGGAATATGATGATGATGTATGTGAAAAAATGCAACTTAGGATGGAAGAATTGAGTCAACTAGATGAAACCAAAAGGGAAGCACATAAGAGAAATGAGAATTTGTAGCTTCAGGTGAAGCACCTCTATGATAGAAAGGCAATGAAAAGGAAATTTGATGTTGGAACTATGGTACTACTCTGGAATGTTAGGTCAGAAGATAAGGGAAAACATGGCAAGTTTGATCCCCTTTGGTTGGGTCCTTATATTGTTATGGATACACATGGGGAAGATTCATATTTCCTACAAACACTTACGGGTGAGATTCTTGAGCTGCCAGTACATGGACAGTTCTTGAAATACTATTTCTCTTCAAATAGATCTTTTCCATGTATGACATGCAGTCCTGTGAATATTGTATATATGTTGATCGTTTTATTTTACTTTTTGTTTGCTCACCTTGTCCGAGCTGGTTCTGGTTTTTGTTCTCTCTCATTTTGTCTGGTCCGCGTAACCGAAGATTCTAGTTTCTTGCTATGCCCACAGGGGGCATACATCCCAAATCGAAGCCACTGGTGGAGCTTTTATTTCCTTCCCCTCTATGGTGGTTTTATCTTCATTATTTTCAACTGGTTTGGTATTTGAGGGCTTTTCTTTCTGGCCGTTGACTTGCTATCAACAATACTCAGTCACTTAAGTCATATTCTATCCATCTTTGGTCGTCACTTCACTGGCCCCTTTTACCTATCCTTTCGGTTTTTACATTTTGACTTGTGCGTCCCTGTGGTTTTCGGCCTACTAACCTTTACAATGTAACCTTTGAATTATTTTTGACCCCGTGGATTATTTCCCCATCTGCCTAGTGGTCCCCTTTCTTTAAGTAACTATTTCGCATGTGCAAATTTATATTAACTGACGGATGTAGTAGTTGCGATCTTCACCGTTCATCGCACACCTTGCAAGGTTTGTGCTCACATCACAGAAAATGCTGTGAGGCTTGCGAGATGCTGCCACCTGTTGTGTAACTTGGTGGGGCCAGGTTTTTGAGTGCAAACCGATGGACGGGTGTTGATGCTGACACCTGTGTACTTTCTGATGCATCTCGGCAATCCCTCGCTGACCTCGCACAATTAAAACTTCAGTCTCAGTAATGCTGTGAGGTACACGATGTGTTGATGTGTGGGCATCGGTGTTATCGATTAACGAATGTGGTGGGACCCATTCCATGCTGATGTGGTGCCTAATGAGCATTTTTCTTGTTCACTTGCTGACTGGAAGGAGGATGTGTCATTTTCAAACTATTGTTGACCAAATATGAACCATCCATTTGGCCAACTGTGTTTTTGATCAACAACATGTTTTCAAACAAATTGGTGCTATACTATAGCCATTCTATCTCACGTGAGCGAATAGTAATGGTCAAGTTCGACTCGGCCTGTGTAATTAAATGCTAAATAACTAGTGAACTACTATTTCAGTATTGCATTATGGTTTGTAAGAATCCCTTGGTGCTTAGGGAAGCAGCTATTATCTTAGTGCTCCATTATCGCGGCATTTGATGCTCTCAAAATAAACAGTAAGTGATACATATGCCTTCTTTTGTAATTTCAGAATATATTAGCATTGCCTATTGAATAATTGGCGATTGTTTCCTTCTTGATTCCTGGTGAGTTGTTAAGTGAATTGGTTGTTAGAGCTTATATAGGTCATTGCTATTGATTTGTGTGAATATAAATAGTTTTTCTGTAATGGCAGTCGAGGGTAGGGTGTAATTATTTGTCTTTTAAAGAAAACCCTAGTTCAAATTCCCTTATGTTTAAAATATATGGCATCCAAGGCACGAACTGTTGGTCATGAGACTACGCCTAGGGGTTATTCACAAGATATTATTGATCTGTTGAAACCTTCTACGAGCAAAAAATAGGAAGGAAGGGTATTTTTCTATGGACCCATGATTCATGAAGGTTTAATGGACAAACAATGTACAATCCACGATGTCGAATTGTCATACACAGGTTGGCAGTTGTTTTCCAATTGGTTTGGAAATAGAAATTTGCCTGTTCCTTTGTGCAATCCATGGAGATTGGACCTGGGTAAGCTAGTGGTACCAAATGTCTACGAAGATGTAGACTTATTAAAAGATATTGCTGCAAGGTACGACCCTGTGATTCAAATTGTCAGAACACATCTTGGGTGCCATTTATGAGTGGGTTCCAGCTTATTTCGCAAGATAAGCACCGTAAGAGGGCCACCCATGCATGTCACTTCCTAATGTGTTGCTATAACAAGGTGTTATTTTATGGTGTGGACTGGTACATAGATTTCAAGAACCTTGTCTTCCCTTCACCGCTCGTTCTTAGTGTTGTTGATGTTGATGCTGCTCTTGGCCCCATTGCTACTGATACCAACCTTGTCGATGACAACATTCTTGCTGCTAACAACAATCCTACTCCTACTCCTCTAGCAAACTAAAGTTTCAAATGCCTTTTTACTTCTTTTTGTATATATATGTCTGTATAGGCTTTCTTGTACATATATATGAAGTTGCATAATATATATAGATATACTTTTGAAAGTATGGCCTCAGAGCCATTTTGAAAATGTATTTGATAAAAGCATATAATATATCAAATATACTTGCTTACTAAACTCCCTATCTCTTTTTCATGTGGTTCTATAATATGGGTTCACTTTAATTCTTCGCATATGAACTTATTTTTCTGCATCATGGGTTGTATTTACTTTTCTTTGCTCTTTGCAATAATGGGTTCCATCTATTTCCCTACATCCTACACTAGAATTTATTGAAAGATTAGCCGACAAAAATATGAAGGAAAATAATTACGATACTTACATATTTACATGGGCAAAATAATATTGAAGCTTAATTAAACAATTTTAGGTGAATTTTGTTAACCAGAATACCCAATGCTTCATGTTCCATGTTTTCTAATTCAAATGCATTGTGTTATTTGCACTAAATTATTTTGAAAGGGCTCTCCCATAAACTATCAAATTTTCCATGTTGGCCAGGCTTCGCGGCCCTTTCATTGAATTTTAATACTAGGTCCCTGCACTTTAGACCTTGGTTTGAGGCTTTCTTGTCAAACCATCTCTTAACCACCTACTGGCGGTTTGACATGGCTGTCAGGGCCTTTTCCCTTTTTTCTTGCACTTCCAGCAACTCGGCCAACCGAACCTCCATAGCTCCGTTTTTCTCTATCTCTAAAGATTTGATTAATTGCAAAGTTGGAATCTCTATAGAGATGGGTAACAGTGCGTCCTTCGTATACACTAATTCATACAGTGAAGTCTTCAAAACTTGCTTAGGTGTTATGTGGTTTTCCCAAAGCATTGCTTGAATATTCTAATGCCATTCCTTCTAATGTTCTAAACCGATCCTTTTGATGAGTCATACTAGATTCTTTTTAGTCGAATCAACCAAGTCATTCCCTTGTAGGTAGTAATTTGATGACTTCTTTAAGAATATCTCATGCATGAGTGCGATTTGACATACCTTAGAGCCTAGGAAAGCCTTGGCATTGTCTAAAATGATGGTCTTTGGCAGGCCGAATCTCGTCATTAGTCCCTCAAGGAAGTCCACAACCTCTTCCTACGTCGCATTTTTCAAGGTTATGGCCTCGGTCCATCTAGTGAACTAGTTTGAGGCCATGAGAATTTTCTCATGCTAGAGGTGGGATTGATCATCCTAATGAAATCCATGCCCCATTGTGTGAATGGCTCATCAAACACTATTGGATTGAGAGACATTCCTGAATTTTTTCTTCTTTCTACAAAGAATTGGCATTCCTTTCACCTTTTGACCAAAGTATATGATTCATTGAATAGCATAAGCCAAAAGTACCTTATGCTCATAATTTTAATGGTGATGGTGTTCGTGGAGAAGTGCCCACCTAGTGGGATTCTATGGAATTATTTCAGGATCTTTTGTGATTGTTCTTGATTCACACACCATAGGAGTACACCATTGAAATTACTTTTGAAGAGAACTCCCTCAATTAGCATGTACCCGTTGTTTTGTAGTATGTAAAATATTCTCTTCTGAGAGGGAAGGTTTATTAGGTATTTCTCGGTTTGCATAAATCTCATTTTGTCCACTAGCCAGCAACCTTCAAACTTAGCTTTGTTGAGAAAGATTACTTCGGGTTGTTCTTCCTCCATTGGTACTTCACTATCCAATGCCAGATATTTGCACATCCCTCTACCTCACACCTTTTTAGTAGGCCTAACATCAATGTCACACTCTAGGATCTTTGTTATCTAGTTATCCCTTTTCTCAATGATTTCTCCTTCCATTATGTATTCATGCATACTGGAATGTGCAACAAATACAACCACCTTGCTATAAGAGATAAGGTGTCTGAATTTCTTGAGACCTTTGATGATAGAAAATGCTTGTCTTTCAACAAAGTTACACCTTGTCTCATAGTATTTTAAAGTGTGGAAGTGGAAGGCTATGGGATGTTCCCTTTTCCTTCATCATCCTTTTGGGTTAGGACAATAGCTATGCTAGATCAGCTACTAAACACATACATGATAAAATCCTTTGAAACTTCAATATTTATTAGCACCAGGGCTGAAATAATGGCCTCTTTGATCTTCTCGGAGGCTTCTCTGGCCCCCTTCATCTATTTGACGGGTTGGTTTTTTTTAAGTATAAGGGTGACTAGCCTTATCAATCCCGCAAGTCTGAAATGAACTTTCTCACAAAATTCACCTTCCCCAAAAAATATTGGACTCCTTTATTATTGACTGCAAGGGGCAGCTCATTGATCTCTTTTACCCAATCTAGATCAATTTTGATTCCTTCTTTGGACACTACATGTCCCAATAATTTTCCTTGCGGCACTCTGAAGACACATTTTCTCTTATTCAGGGATACTCGAACTCTTGGCATTTTTAAAAAACCATCTCTAGATGATCAAAATGATCATCTTTTGATTTAGAGAACATTGTCAGATCATCCAAGTAGATTAGGATAATCTTGTTGATTATTTCTTTGAAAGCACTATCCATTGGTCTCTAGAATGTAGCTCTAGCATTTGAAAGGCCGAAAGGCATATTTGAATATACAAACATTCCCCACTTGGTAGTGAATGTTGTCTTGTGTTGGTCCTCCTCTTTGACTCGGATCTAATTCTAACCCAAAAAGCCATCCAATGAAGAAAACATCTCCAATCCAATTATAGTCTACAAGATTGATTCCATGGAAGGCAATGGGTAGTGATCATTTAATGATGCCCTATTTAGGTCACAAAAATCAACATAGAGATGAATGTCTCCATTCTTCTTTTAGACTGGAGCAAGGTTAGACACCCATTCACTATGCTTGATCGGAAACACAATCTTAGACTAGATCTACTTTCTTAGCTCTTGTACCATCAGGGCTTCAATCTTTGAATTTATTGGCCTCTACTTTTGGTGGATAAGTTTAGTACCTTCTATTAGCTCAATAGTGTGCTAGATGATTTTGAGATCATATCCCCTGAGTTCATTATATGACTGGGCCACTACTCCATATTTTTCACAAAAGTGAATGATTTTGTCCTTGTCATGCTATGGGACATCCTTCCTGAATTTGAGCTTCTTCCCATCTTAGACCTGAAGGTCTACGTAGTCACTTTTGTGTTCTACAAACCTCCTCTTGTCATTTATTGCATCGTCATAATCAAATAAGTTTTTGAGAGTGACCAGCCCCTTCAGAAGCTTGTTAGACCTTAGCTGAATGATTTTCCCTTCATATGATTCCTCAATTTTTGGTTGAAGTTGATCAAAAAATTCCCTCAATTGTTGGATGAACAAGGAAATGTGTTCATCACTTTCAAACACTTTCCAGTTCTGATCGTTATCTAAAATGGAGGGTCAAAAAATCACTCGCATAGAGTGTATGTTCTTGATCAAGTCAGAGATAAGATACAAATGAGATCTTATTGTCGCCATGTAATCTGTAGTTGAATTTCTCTCCCTAGGAATCACCTGATTGTTAAAATCCTTGAAACCTTCAATAAGGTCCCAAACCCTAAGTCTATAAGACCGCATGTGGACATTCTTTTCTGCAAAGATGTTTCAGACTTTATTGACTATCAGTTCAGAGTCTCTGAACACCATTATTTTCTTGACACCCATCCACTCTATGAGGCTTAGATCTTGCACAAGGCCCTCATATTCAGCTTCATTTTTTAGCAAGTGAACTATAAGCGAAAAGACCTAAGGATTTCCTAAATTGGTTGGAAATTTCAAACAGATCCCGATGATAGCACTAACCTTGCACCATGCACCATCAAAGTGCAATTTCCACAGTTCTAAGGCTTGATAGATCACAGAGTCCTTTATAACCTTTAGAATCATATGATCTTCATAATAGATGACATAGGTGCCTAACCTAGTAGCATGATAATTTCCAAAAGGATACGCATCTATGTATTCACTCAAGATGACCTCTTCTCGATTAGTCCGATCTCTAGATATGTTCTCATCCTCCAATAGCTTGATACCATATGTTTCTTCTTTAGTGAAAGAGGTATGAGCAGCCTCAAATTTGATCATGGCTTCATCAGCCACATGTTCTGAACGTAGAGATTCAAACAATATTTTCATTTTAGCTTTGTGCTTAGTCCTTAGGATTAGGTGAGACCAGTCCAAAGAAACATACCCACCTATCTTTGAAGTGAATTCCCTAGATAGGCAGAGGTCAAACTTGGAAGGAACATCTATGATCATAATATCTTGCGGAACTATGATGCTTGGGCAGGAAAATAAGGTCAAGGGGAGGTCTTTAATGACACCTACAATTAGACTTTATTCCCCTCGAACTGCACAACCCCCCTTCTCAAAGGTTCATAGCTTATTTCTAAGGCTTCATCTATTTACTTAGGGATTATTGTGGTGCTAGCACCAGAGTCAATCATGGCATTATGCAATAATTTCTTCCCCATAATAATAGTTAATAAAAAGGGCTTGGGTTTTCACTTCTCTTTAATCTCAGTAGAGGTCTCTTCTACACTATTTGCGAGAACTTTAGCCGGATGTGATTGGAAAACAACCTTTTCTTTGAGCAATTGATATGTAGATACAATAATTGCATCTTCCTGAAGGGCCTTTTGCAACAATGACTTCTACTTTGGAATAGCTAAGATATCCCAAAGGGATAGGTTAGCAAAAGATTTTTTTAATTGTTCCACCACATTAAATGGTGGTAGATTTGAAGGCTTCTATTCTTTAGCCCTAGTTATGAGAATATGCTTATGTAGTTGTGGTTGCGGAGCAATTGTGGAAATACCTAGGGATTGGTTGGGGATGCTTTTAGGTTGCAGAGTGATCGGTTTGCCCTTGAATCTCCTCTTTGAATGAGTGTTGTAATTGAATTACATACTTGTGGAGTTTCTAAGGTGGATGCCTCGTATGTGAACACCGCTTCTTCTCCTTCCATCCATGAGAAGAGTGCATGATCAAGAGCTATGTCATTTTCTTGTTCCAAGGACATTCCTTTCATTTGAGCGATGAGTACCATGTTTTATATTTGTGGAGAGGCATATGTGTAACCTCCTAAACTTGATGCCACACCTTGGCTATGTTATTTTTCCACCTTCTATTGTAAGTTTCCATTCAGATAGCTTCAAGGCCTGTGCACATCACCACAAGGGAAGCACTAGGGATTGATATCTTCAGTGAGGTTGTTCTGCCTCATGATCAACTCTTTATTTGTACTTGGTTGAGCTACTCCCAGTGGAGTAGGTACTAGCACTATTTGATTAGTTGCTTGCGCCTGCGGATTTATGTGTGCACCTCCTTGATACTAGTTTTTTTGGTATGAAGGTCTTCCACCTTGATAGTTTTGGTAGGTTTTTCTTGGAGGTGTGAACTGATTGTGTTTGATAGTAGTTACTTCATTTGCTAGCTTTCACAATAATGATTTTATCTCCCTCATATTTTCCTTTGAAGAGTCGGATGTAGAACCAAAAAATTTTGACGTGCATGGATATGTGTACATGGATTGAGGAGGTGTAGGTGCACTAGTAGATGGAATCTCCTAGGCGGGAACTAATATGTTAGGAAATATAGGCATGATAGGCTGAGCTGGCAACTTCTTGGTATTGATCAAATTGTTCTTTACCTTGACTACTACGTTGTATACATCCAATAGAGTGGTTCCGCCAAGAGACTAGATCATCATAGAGATTTCAGAATTGATGGATTTTAGGTAGAACATGAATACCAACTAGATGGGCATCTAGATAGCAACCTGAATTCTCTGCCAAGTTGTGTGAAACTAGGCATTGAATTCAGTCATGGCTTCATGAGGAGTCTGCTTTATAGTCACTAATTGATGGTAAAGTGAGGACTGATCTCCATCATTTGAAAATCTCTCGTAGAAAGAATCTCTAAGTTGATCCCAGGTATTGATGGTGTTAGCCAGTAGATTTTAGTACCAGTCTAATGCTTTACCCCTGAAAGAGGCTATGAGCAACCTTAGCGCTACATTTTTATCGATAACTTCATGCACCAAACACACACCCACCACATCTTGTAGATGTTTAGATTATGTTCTTGAACCATCTCTAGTAAATTAAGGTATTTTTTTAGAGTTGAGACCAAGATAGGGGCCCATACTATAGGTGCTACGGGTGCTACAAGGGGACTTTTGACATCCCACACCACATCATTTTTGTTTGCAACCTGTAACATGGCTAGTGGAAGGATCAGAACGTTCATTGAATGAGTTCTAGTTCATACTATTACTAGTGGAGGCACTAGCAAGCCAATATTATTCATTATTTGGTATCTAGTAATAGGCTGATGGCTCATACACCCACCTTAGATTTGTAAGAAACCAAGACTAGACATGCAAACCTAAACACCTTCCACAGAAGAGAAAAACAATGAAAAAGCGGAGCTTTGCATGAAATGTGCAAATTGATATTATTCAAAATTTAGAAATTACAATAAGAGAATTGCTTTATAAAAGAAATGTATGCAACCCTAATGTTGACCTCAAAATAGCTCAACTAAATAAATCTTATTTATTAATTAATTAAACTACTTATTACCTAAGCAAAACCTAAGTAAAGTTATGCAAGTGCAATTAAATATTAATTACACTAACACCCCTCCATAAGTGCAACTTAGGGAGACTAAATAAGCATGCACCTAAAACTAAGATGAATGCAAGAAAGCATGAATGGGTCCCAACAACAAGGCTTGATTAGGTACCCATGTACAAATGCAATAATGAGGTAGAGAAGGAAAACCCAGTGGGACAACCCCCCCTACAATGAGATGACTGTTGCAAAGAAGCATTGGAAGAACACTGTGGAGTAACACTAGAACCACAATTTGGCAAGCAAGGAAATATACTTCTGTGTAAAAGAAACCATATCAGAATCATAATAATGCAACAACAGACCCAATGCCACAAAACACTCGAAAACACCAAACGGGAACAACTTGGGAATCCATGAAGCAATAGTAGATGATATGATGATGATAGAATCTGGAAGCCATGAATCTCAATGCCAAGGCCAAACTGAGACTAAAATTTTTCCATGGGAACAAGTACCATAAAGACTCGGGAACAGTAACCAAAAATTTAGTGGCCCTCAAACTGAGATGGATCCAAAATGAATCTGATATGTGTCAAGCTAAGACAAAAAAGTGGCCAAAAGAAACTAAGAAACCAGATTACAATCCATGATATTTGTCATTAAAAAACAATGAATATCAAATTTCATGCACACTCTAATTAGATTATTAACTTTATATCAGTTCATTTATTACAATACCTAATGATTGAAAAAGGAGATAATTCCTAAACATGCATAAATAGGAAATAAAAATAGACCTCAAATCTATGTAGAGGACTGTACCAACTTTCCAATTCTATAAGAATGGCAAAAAAAGAATCACCGAGTCAAAAGATATGCCCTCCGAAGTGAAAAAACAACATCTGAGTTCAAGGACCTGCAACATAAAACTGTAACATAATCAGGAAAAATAAACTATACCAACAAAATAGGCTCAGAACCAGCTTTCCAATGATATCTTTTTTGTGAAAAACCGACTCTGTATGCAAAAGTTATGCCCGATTTCGTGAAAGTGCTCCAGAATGGCCAATAAGGCCTACAAGCAGCCCAAGGGGCTTAAAAAAATAAGCCCCTGATCCTGTACGCAACTAGGGGCTGGCGGACTGGGGGATGGGATGGAACCCTTAGTCATCCATATGACCACGTGGAGTGCTGGGAGGACGGTTGGGGGTTGGGCGCATAGCACTCGGTCCCCCATAGGACCGAGACCTGGTTGCAGGGAGCCCGCAGGGGCTGAGGCGAGGGGAGTGGTGGGTTTTGGGGGCGCCGCCCGGTAGTGGCAGATCAGCAGCCGCCTGGTGGCCACCCGGTGCTGGGCAGATTTGAACTGGGAGTGCCGGTCCGCATCCTGAAAAATGCAGTTTTGGGATTTTTGTTGCATTTTTTTCAAAAATCGTGCCTCGGAGTTCGTGATGGGGAGGCTGTACAACCTTCCTGGCAAAACATTTTTGCCTTCCAGATCAAGTGTTTAGAAATTGACCAAACGACAGGTGTCCTTAAGGTTTTTGGCCATTGCGAACGTGATGGTGACCTGCGTTCATGCTCAAAATGCTCCAAAAAATCAGATACCTCCAGAGCTTGCAAAAAATCACTGAGCTTGAAACCCTCACAGATTTCTTCAACGATGACCAAAAAAAAAAAGTCATTCCTGAATTTTTCCAGTGCTCTGAATCTAATAGAAATGCCCGATTTGATCCAAGACGTTGCATAAATGAACTCAAGGCATGATACCCTTGAGGAACCCCGAACGAACTCTGTAATGATTTTCTCTAGAATTTGAGAAGGGGTTGCATGTTAAGGCTCTGATACCATGTAAGAAACCAAGATCAGACATGCAAACCTAAACACCTTCCACAGAAAAGAAAAATAATGAAAAAGTAGAGCTTTGCATGAAATGTGCAAATTGATATTATTTAGAATTTAGAAATTACAATAAGAGAATTGCTTTATAAAAGAAATGTATGCAACCCTAATGTTGACCTAAAAACAACTCAACTAAATAAAGCGTACTTATTAATTAAGTAAACTAATTATTACCTAAGTAAAACCTAAGTAAAGTTATGCAAGTGCAATTAAATATTAATTACACTAACAAGATTGAAGTACATTTAAGCATGTCCCACCGGGCGTGCCAGAAAAAGAAACTGTTGATGCCAAAAATTGATAAGGTAACAACCTTATGGGAAAATCAGTTAAAGGGGGGACCTATTGTGCTAAACTAAGTGACCTCTAGGTTTTTTAAGAAGACAACTTCTTCTGTAATTGGGGGTTTGAAAAGGGTAGAGGAAAATAAATTAAAAATGAAATCTAATCTAAGGTTATGTGCCAAGAAGTAGATATGGGCATGATAAACCTATTTGTTAGATATGACTTAAGGGTCGTTCAACAATCTTCTTTTTCCTAGAATAATAGAAATCAAAATGGAAACCCGAATAATTCAATCAATGACATAAAATAACTTCCATACATTTACTGAAAAAGAAGATTCAAAGACATGGTCTAAATTAGCAAGCTTATATTGAAATTATAGAAGTTTGTGAACAAATTATTCAATACAATGATGACACAGTATAAAGCTTTATCAAATAGTCAAGAAACTAAGAGGCCAAACAATGACACAGTCTGCAAATCTTATACAATAAGCTAAAAAAATACAAGAGGCCTGGTATCTTTCCACAAATTTCTCTGTATGTTTTGAACTCTTTCTTCAAAAGAAGAAGCAATATTTATAGGTAGAAATCCCACCACCTAGTAGGCTGATAATAGAAAATATTTGAATCATAAACAATGATGCCCAGAGCAATGATTTCCTCTGGTCATTGTAACAGAAAATATTCGAGCATGAATGGGTCGTTTACGAACCAGATGCCTGCCCTGCGAATGATGGTAGTGGTCCCAGCGTAGAAGCATCAACTCTCTAGCAAACATGTGTCGCCCACCCATGAAAGTAGTTATAATATGTGGCAATCTTAATAGGGCTCATTTATTTCTCCTTACTTCTTCTTAATGAAGTCCTTAGAAGAGCCATGCGGTGATAGGTCGGGGCCTGTGGTTCATTCCTCCCTCCTTGCAATGAAAATTTGCATGGTGAAGACATGTGGAGGCATCCTTCACAAATGATGTCATTTGTGGGGTCCACCAAAAGTGAACATGGAAAAATCATACATGGCACTCGAATGCAACCCGATAGGAAAGCGAAGGGAAGCAAGCCAAAAGGGTGTGAATTGTAGACATGTAGAAGCATGGTGAATTCATTTAGAAGAGTGAAGGAAGAAATCCCTTTGAGGAGCTCCTGGCGAACACATAGTATCAGTTGGATAAAGCCTTTGCGAAAGGAGCCGATGATGTTCAACATATGGGGTGCGGGCTGGTACTTCACAAAAATAAAAAATCACTCGAAGGGAGCTCGAAGAAATTTATGTTCACAACCTTGAAAGTAGCATCAACTACAAGAATTCCACTTAGACAATGATTAATAATCAACCATTTCCTTCTTACATATTCCCTCAAGATTGCCCAATTCAAAAATCATAATAGAAGAAATACCCAAAACCTTAAACACCATGAATCCTTCACATGTAATGACATGAAAGCACATGCAAGTTCATGCAAGTACATGCAACTCAAATACATGCATATGAAAGTATATGCTAATCATATAAATGAGCTCTAATACCAATTGAAAGTGAAAAGAACATCCCAGAAGGACCACCAATATACACCTTATAGTATCGTTTGTTTCTTTTTCTTAACTAGTTATGCAATAAATTGATACAAGAACATATTATACTATGCCTCTAAAGCAACCATCACACTAACCCTTAGAAGAAAGATAATTTAGTTTACAAATATAAGTAAATTTCAAAAATATAATTTTACATGTAAATCAACACTTTAAGAACATGAAAGAAGAAATATAGAAGAAATATAGATAAAATAATAGAAACACTAATATACATGTGAAAAAAAAATTGGGTGAAAAAAACCCACACTCCAAAACATCAAATTGATGTATTAAGCTTCTTTAGAGGAATTTGATAACATAACCCTACAAATAAATAATTATTCTCTCTAATCCTCAATATTAAACATCTTTATTTATAGAGATCCAAAGTGGACACCTAGGATTACCACATGACATCATCACATAGTCTACATGTATTTAAAACATAACTCTTGATATGCATTCGCCCACCACCCATGCAAAGAGCCCATTTGGTATACAAGGCATTTTCAAGCATACAAATACACCTCTTGGCATACAACACACCTTTGTCATGTAAAGAGTCTCACTTGTCATAGAAACTTACATTTCCAACTCTTATGGTTTTCATAATTTATCATTGTCATAATTAGTCTTGTAAAATTTGTCATAAACTCTTACAACTTATGAAACATGTCATGAATTAAGTTTTTAGTGGATTACACAAAGTGGGGCACCTATATCCTCCAATTTAGGATGCATGTCATCCTAATCACCTGCCTTGTTATATGACACATCATCATGTTAGGTACCACAAAGGGACATCATGGGATAAACATAAAATAATCTCTTTACAGGCATAAAATAAATAAATAATCAACTAATTCAACGCTAGGACTTGCAATGGTTGAGACACCTTAATCCCAACACTAAGAACTTTTACAGACTTCACACCAAATATTAGTATCTTTTTGTGTCTTTTTATTTTCTATTTTTGGTGATTTTTATTAAATTCATTTCTTGGTTTCGTTCCCATTAAATTTTTATTACCTTCTATAGAGAAGGTGGATTTGTTTCTCACGGGTCTCTTTATTCTCAAGAGTCTTAGGGAATGAATTTTCCTAAACTACCTCAAGTAATAGAGTGAGAGTTTTAGAATCAAAATGAGTAGGTCACAGTGGTTTTATGGACAAACTAGCAATTTTTCAGTCTAGGACTAGAGCATGGAATGCGGACGACAGTGTGGTGCACTTGAGTCCCAAAGGTGTGTTGGCATCTTGTATGAACTTAAAATATAGATTATTGTAGAAAACATAGAGCAACTACTCTTGTTTTGATTTCTAAGAACTTATAGAATGCTGGAAAGTAACAAAATATAATAGAACTAAAATAAACTAAGTTAAACTAAGTAAAACATAAATGATAAAGTGAGAGATAGAGAATGTTTACAACAACCAAAGTAATGAAGCCTTTGGAAAGTAGATATCTTCAAAAATTGCACACATAAGATCAAGGGAAAAATGTTGGGGCTGTTTAGGGGCTTGCCTTAATCAAACCCCCATTAAAATGTTCCCACCTCCATGGATAACTAGATAGATAGAGATAAATAATAAGCAAAAAAGAAATGAATGCAAGAGAGATAAAAGAAAACCTTGCTCAAGTAGAACTCATATCATGAAATAAAGAAGCAATAGATAGGGGATGTGATAAGTCCCAAGATACTCAAATATATAAGGTACAAGATACATATCACTTGCAAGGCTTGAGGAAGCCAAGGAGAGAGAGAGAGAGATATGAGAGCCAAGAGAGTTGCAAAGGGAATTGTAATAATGTGAGAGCTTGAGAGATTGAGGCTGTTGTAGAGAGTTGTGCAAGTAAGAGAGCAAGAGAAAGGAGAATGTCTCTAAGAGAGAAAGACTAAGAATATGAACAAATGGATTGAAAAGATAGATTTTAAAGAGATAAGAGGAGGGAAAATAAGCTTCCCGACTTGTTACAAGGTGTCCCAAGCTGTTACCACCTAAAAAAGGAGTTGATAAGTGGCAAGGCACTCAAATATGATCATTTTCACATCGGAACGTCGTAGGAAACTCGTGCAATGCATGGACATTCGTGTGGCGCACTAGTTTCTAGACACATCACGCTATGAAACAATGAGAATGTTAAAAGTGTGAGGTTTGAAATAAATTGACGTGCAAAGGTATCTACTGAGAAAGGGTTCATGAGCATCCAAAGAGGGAAAAAGGATGATGTAGGGGTTAAAATGAGCCTACACAAATACTAAGGGAGTGGACACCCAAGTGGATACAAGAATGTATGTGAAATTACAAGGGGTGCAATTTTACGACATTACATTTTTCCCCCACTTTAGTGGGCATATGAATCTACACTAATATGCATGCTAAAGGAGATCTACTAAACATAAATAGCATCATGATACCAAAATGATATTGTAGAGGAAGCACACAACTCTTCGAACCAAGGAAGCATGCCCCTAGGTTGAAGACCTACAAAACAAACATATTAGACAAGAAAAATGAAAGAGATAAATGAGAAATGGAAAGTACTAACTAATAAGAATTGTTTGAAGGAAATAGATTACCAAAAAATATAGAAGTCAAACCAAGCACCACAAAAATGCAAAGGGGACACAAGAATTTGATAAGGGAAAAAACATGAAAAAACCCCAATATTATGAATGGAGGAAAAATGCCTAAGAATGATACAAAGAGAGAGAGAGAGAGAACACTTGAGCCTTAATTTTGATTGCTTGAATATGAAGAATGAGAGGAGAGGAACCTCAATAAATAGAGGTGAGAAGAGGAGTTAGAATGTAACTCCCAACTCAATGAATGCCACCATTCATCAATGTGTGTGCAATGTGTCAAGAACCTCTTCAGGAGGTGGCTACAAATATTCCTTAATAAATAAATTAAAAATAAAATGACTCATCCTCACACATGTGTGAGAAGAAAAAAAGATAAAAGACTTGTAGGGATTCCTTTGGAATATTCCTACAAATTAATAAATAGTAACAATTAAAGAATAACCTTTACCAAGTAAATAATAATCTTCTAACATCCCCCCTTAAGCTTTAATTGGGGAGGTTACATCAAACCCTTCAATGGATTACATCCAAGATTTTTACAATGAAAGAGAATTTTTTATTTACAAAGAGCTTTGGTGAGAATATCTGCAACTTGATCTTTAGCTTTGCAATACAAAAGAGAAATTTTCTGGTATTCAATTTTCTCTCTAATGAAGTGATGTTGAAGAGAAATGTCCTTGGTCCTTGTATGAAAAATTGGATTCTTTTCCAAATAAATAGCACTTTGATTATCATAATATAAAGGAGTAGGATCCCTTTTAGGTAGACTCAAATCTTCAAGTAATCTTCTTAACCATAGTGCTTCTTTGGATGCATTTGTACAACCTTTATATTCATCTTTTGTAGAACAAAGAGAAGTAGATTGTTGTTTCTTACTATTCCATAATATTGCACCTAATCTAATAAAGAAACAATAACCACAAGTGGATCTCCCATCATTGGGATCACCTCCTAAATCTAAATAAGTATAACCCTTTAAAGAAAAATCACAATTTGCATCATAAAAAAGACCAAGACTAAGAGTACCTTTAACGTATCTTAAAATTCTTTTTGCAACTTTAAAATGAGTTTGTTATGGTTTAGAGATAAATCTAGAAACCAATCCAACACTATAAGAAATATCAGATCAAGTAAGAGTTAGATAATTCAAACTTCCTACTAATTGCCTATATAAAGTAGGATCAACAAAAGGAGTTTCCATATCAACCATAAATTTAGTCCCTAATTCACAAGGAGTAGAAACATACTTTGCATCATTCATTTTAAGTCTATCTAAGATATCTTGAGCATATTTTTGTTGAGAAATAAAAATACCTTTAGGTGTTTTCCAAATTTGCATACCTAGAAAATAATGTAATAGGCATAAATTAGTCATTTAAAATTGTTGATTGAGTTGAGACTTAACATCACTAATCAAATTATTAGAACTAGAAGTGATAATTAAATCATCAAAATATAAAATAATAATCACAATATCATTTTTGCTATGCTTAATATATAAATTTGGATCATTTTTACTTCTAATGAAACCTTGAGATAGAAAGAAAGCATTAATCTTAGAATACCGTTCTCTAGGAGATTGTTTTAAACCATAAATTGATTTTTTCAATTTGCAAACAAGATGTTCATTACCTTCCTTAATGAAACCCAAAGGTTGAGACATATAAATTTCTTCATGTAAATCACTATTTGAAAATGCAATTTTAACATCAATTTGATGAATAGGCCAATGCATATGAGAAGCTAAATCAAGAACTAATTTAATAGTTCACATTTTAGCTACTGGAGAAAATGTTTCATTATAATATAAGTCTGCAACATGAGAGAAGCCCATAGCAACTAATCTAGCTTTAAACTTTTAAACTTCATTATTTGCATTAACCTCAGTTTTATCCAACCATTTGCAAGATTCTTACCATGAGGTATAGGAACTAAATCCCAAGTATTATTAGCAATTAAAGTATCATATTCTTCTTGCATAGATTTTTTCCAATGAGGTTGATCTTTAACTTGTTTATAAGTTTGAGGATCATTATTATTCATAACTTGAGACATCAAAGCATAATTACAATAATTTTCCTTTCTAGTTTTATATTTATTCATTCTAGCTAAAATATCCCCACTTTCTTGCATAAATTTTTTAAACCATTTAGGCTTTCTCTTAAATGTAGGAGTTTCATCACTAGAAGAAGAATCATGAGGAGAAATTTTAATTTTTTCACCATCACTATCACTATGAGTAAGAGATGCATTAGGAGGGTTAACAGAAGATTCAATGTGAGGATTATTTTCCACAACAATAACTTTATTTTGAGAAGATTCGATATCATGCACTTTAAAACTATCATGAACACCATTTTCAGCAATGCATACATCTTTAGAAACTTTAACTTTGTTAGTAAGAGGATTATAAACTCTATAAGCTTTAGAATGTTCATCATAACCAAAAAAAATATGATAAGAAGATTTAGGATCTAATTTTTTCCTCTTTTGTTTAGGTTTGTGAACATAAGCAATTGAACCAAAAATTCTTATATACTTAAGATTGGACTTCCTGCCAGAACAAGCTTCTTCAAGAGTTATATTCTTTAAAGATTTTGTAACACCTCTCCAACCCTAGCCTAGTAAGATAGCATTTTAATTTTTATCTGGTATTCTAAATGTTAAATGTGGTTATAATGAGATTAGACATTGAAGATTATGCGATAGGTTATCATGATTATTTATCATGTTGGATTACATGCTTATATGTTTATATAATGTTATCATTGCTTTTGTATGATTAGGGATAGAAAATTGATGATTTCGTAACACTCGTATCCGAGAGGCTTATGATATCATGACCCTCTTCCTGATGATTGATGTTGTTTCAGCTATATGATATATTTTATATGCCCATGTACTTTGACATGTAATTGGAGTGATATAGGTACTAAGTATCGACTTCGCCTGGAATCACAAGCCTGAGCGTACTCTTATTCCTCGATGGTGGTAACTAGAGGTAGTCATATAGGCCAAATGTCCCCTACCCTGACCCATTGTACCTTATTAGTGAGGTGTTCTTGTGTTGCCTTACCATCCGGTTACCTAATGCTAACGTTTGGAGCACCTTTCAATCATTTGTGATTTACTAGTATGCTTTGTTGAGGTATTTTGACTTGGTTTCAATTAATCTTATTATGTGGCCATATTTTGGTTGTCAATGTTTTGATGTGGTTTCATTGGCATCTTGACAAGGTTTCAATTGTGGTATTTTATAGCATTTATTTATGGGAGATTTGAATGGTTATATCTATGAGGTTTAATAATATTATTTTAAAAGATTTTTATTGATCATTCGAGAGTAATTTATTCTCATTTAACAATTTTAAAAGATTTTTATCAATCCCTTTTGTGAGCTCTTATAATATTATTTAATCATCTTTGAGGAGCCTTATGTATTTTAATGTTGTATATTTTAGTGATTTAATTAAGTGATTGGAGAGCTTTAATAGCTTATTTAATTAAATGATTTGTTTCATTTTCTTATTTTGTGAGTATATAATTTGGGGAGGAAAATTTATTTATTTTTTTAAAAAAGGGCAGCTTGGTCTTTGATATTTATTCTTTGTTTTCAAAATTTTTGGGGATTATGTTTTGGGGAGGAGAGAAAATTGCTTTGTTTTGGGGAAGGAATAGAAAACCCCAGGTTTGGATGGCAGAATTGGAGGGGAGAAACATGGAGATTCCTTGGAGAAGAAAATTATGGGCAGTTGTTTGTTGTTTTCAACATATCATTTCCTCCTTGTTGTCTAGTGTTGGAAGCTAGTTGTGCCTTGCAAGCTAAGCATTTCTCCATCACAAATTTGGGAAAAAATTGAAGTATTCTCCTTTGTTGTTCTTGAATCTTGGTATGATTGATGAATTGTGCATTCCCCTATGCTAGATTTATGCCTTGAATTTCATCTTCAATTTTGGGTATTTATATTTTGTGAATATTTGGAGGAACACCTCCATTCTATTTTATGAATTCATGGGCTTAGATATCGGTTGTTTTGGATTCTACTTTTTTTCATATAGTTGTTTGAATGGCAAATTTTTGTGTTTGCCAGTAAATCTAAAATGGGTCTTTGTTAAATTTGAGTTTCGGGCACTTCTATTTTTTTTATGTTTTTTGTCCAATTTGCTGAGAAACATCTTTCTTTGTTTCTCATAATATACCAACTAAAAATTCAAAATAAAGATGGATTTCATCTAAAATTGCCCATATCTCAAATGGGTTGTTGTTCAATTTTTAATTCAATCACTTTCATTTTTAATGTTTTTTTGCCCAACTTGGTTGAATGACATTTTTTAACAAAACCTTGTTCTTGGTCATAGATTTATAAAATAATAGAGTTTACCATTTTAAAATTCCCATATCTCAACTGGGTCTTTGTCCGATTTGAATTCTAGGTACTTTTGATTTTGCATGTATTTTCTTGCCCAATTTGTTAAATGACATTTTTTAGTACAACACCTCATTTTCAGTTCCAAACTCAAAAATTGAAGGTGTATTCCCACTTGAAACACCAAGATCTAAACTGGGTCAACCTTACAATTTTAATCCGGACATTTTTTATTTTTATGAAATTTTATGCTTGTAATTCATTATATGGACTTCAATTGTTTTAAATGATTTAGCAACCATGTTTGTTTGGTTGTTTAAATGGTTTCTATAATGGAATCTGTGGCTTTTCCTCAGTTTCATGTTTTTCTAGATCCCTCATTTGGTTAAACGATATGGGCTTAAGTCAAGGTCATTAGTCTGGCCTTATAGAGTGGTCTGTAAGTGGTTGCCAAGGAAACTAGTAGTTGAGTTATATAAGCATGCGATGATTGAATTAAAAAATGGTGTGAAATTTTTATAAGTTTATGAATCCTTGTGCATGGTCTTGAGCACTTGAAAGGGCTAAGGATGCACTCAAGAAGGCTTGTCTTCCTGTAGGTCGTTGAGTTATCCGTCTACGAGGGATTGAATTGGGCATGGTTGAGTCTCCTCATCCGATTTATAATCTTGTATATTGCATCTTAGTAGTCTTTAGTAGTACCCGACACATTATTGAATGAGCACCTCCTTGTTGTGACATTGAATTTATGCATTGTATGATGTGTTTACTTCGTGTCTGATATGAGTGTTGGCCATATTTTACCCTTGCCTTGTTACTATTGCTTGGGCCTTATGACTACCTCTGAGCACGGTGAGGTGGTCTCTCTAGAGTCCACATGCTAGGGAGGCGTTGCCACCACCATTGGAAACCGGCATACAATTTTTAGAGCACTAGTTGGAGTTGATCTCTCTCATGTATTTGTTTTATCATGTTGTACTCATGTACATGCCTTTGTGTATATTGTACTCTCGTGAGTTAATATGAAATCATATAACTTAATGAGAAGAAATGTGATGTTTATTTTGGTTTACGGGTTCCGATGTTAGTATCGGACTCACTTGTTCTATGATAATCCTTATGGTCTTTCTTTCAATTAATCCTCATGTTTAGATCAGATCCATGGTTGTGTGTTTCCTCACTACGGCAAGCTACAAAGGTTCCGGAGCACCCGTGCCTTCTGTTGTTGTATTATGTGTTGCAGAAAAGGTTTTGGAGCATCGGTGCCTTTTGTTTGCTAACCTATGTGTAGCAACAAGGTTTTGGAGCAGTGAGCTTCAAAACATCAGGTTCTAGAGTAGTAGGTTCTTGTGTGTTGTTGTAAGGTTCTGGAGCAACAAGGTTCCAGAGCAGCAAGCTCTGGTGCAACTTCTAAAGCTATACTGCTTGCTCCAATTCAGTTTTTTCTCTAGAGGGTGGATTAGTCCTCTCCTTGAATTTGTACTTTAGGTCATATTTGGCCATGTTTGTTTTCATTTTATCGTATTGGTAATTTACTTTATGTGTATGTTATTCTTCCTATTTAAGAAAAAAAATATCTTGTCCTCTTTGGCTCTTACCCTTCAGGATTGCGTAGTGGGATGTTACATCTAGTATCAGAGCCCATGTTCATACACTGGGAGCTTTGTTGTACATGAGTCTTCTATATTATGTTGTGTTTGTTGTGTTTGGTGTGAGCTTGTCATATTGTTTTCATAGTCTTGTTGATTTTCTTTTATGCCTTAATATGGTGTATAGATCATCTTCGTGATGATCTATTTTGACGTGTTCCTTGTTTCCTTAGGATGATCTTAGAGGTAGATCTAGAGGAAGAGTTAGAGGTAGAGCCCATGTTGCAGCACTAGGATCCATGCTTATGGTTGATACCTACTTTGTATGTTGTGTGTGGTGGGTGGAAACAAGTGATGTTGTTTCCTACCCTTTGCATGTCTTGTTGAGGAATGCTTTTGTGAGGGTTAGTGAGAACGTTGAGCCTACCAAGAATTTTATTCGTATTGGTCTCCTTCTTGATGTGTGGCTCTTTCATTGTGTAAAGGGTTGTGACCCTTGAGTGGTTCCTAAGTGTGGTTGTAGCCAATGTGGTTGCACTGTGTGTGATGTGTGTGTTCCAAGTGATTTTGTGGCGAGATAGTCATAGGGCCTCTTGCCTTGAGTGCCTTAGTATGGCATTTTTGAGGGTTGAGTTGCCCCAACCTTGGTTTGTATTGTGGAGGAATGATGCCTCTTAGGCCTTGCCTTACCCTGTGAGATGGGAGTGATTCCCTTGGTTGAGAGTCTCCTGAGGTTGAGATTGATTACTTTATTTTATCCTTTCTTGTGGGTGGGCATGTTGGACAGTAGTTTGCCGATGGATTGCAGGTGACATGTGTTGCCTAAAATTACCCTTGCTTGGTTTCTTAGTTATTTTTTTGAAAGGTTTGTTTGACGGTGAGCATTCCAAGAAGTTCCATTTGTGTTTATTCTCTTCTTGTGCTTTACCTCCTTGTGTGAGTGGCTGTTAGATTGACCCCATGTGGTTTTGGAGCTGCTTTTGCATGTCATATTGCATTGAGATTATAAAATATGGTAATATAAAATGAATGATCATATTGGTAGTTCATAGAGGTTATTATATGCTCTCATATGATTGATGCATTTCTATGGAAGTGATTATATGATGATGAAACCATGTTTGTATTCGTGCATGTGTCAGAATTGTGAATTTTTTCCTCCTTTTCTCTCTTATCATTGGTTTAACGAAGATGCCTATCTTTGAGTGTGTGGTGTATTGAAATATACAATATGTTTTCTTTTATGAGAAAATGTTTATGCATTCATGAAGATTTGTTTTATTAGATCAAACCTTGGGTAAAGGACCTAAGTCCCCAAGTTGCATTCATAATCATGGAACATGTATCAATATAAATATAAAATCATTCTGCATTAAGTAAAAATTTAGAGAAGAGGGAATAGTGAAGCCATTTCAAAGTTAATGATAAATTAAAAAATGCTTAATGTATTTTGAAGTGATAATGTTGCATACCTTGTCTTGAGTAAACATTATAATGATATTGAATTGTGTATAAGAAATAAATTTGCTTAACATATGTGTGTAGTAAGGTGATTTACCCCTTAATAATTATGAATGTGAGATTTATATGGCATTGTCGATTTACTCCATGTAGCACTGTGATATATTGTATGTGATAAAGTTTGTAATTATAAAATTGTGTTTTAAGGGATAGGTCATTGTGGTCTTGTTTGGATGGTCTCACCGTGTGTGTGTGGCCTAACACCATCAAACCATTGAGTGTGAGGTATGGATTATGTAAGATGGATATTGTCTCTTGGCTCATGGATTTTGTATCATGGATTAGTATGTTGTCTTTTGGTGTCCAGATGGACCCTTGTGTGGCCTTGTGATGTGATTCCCAGTGATGTAATTATGTATGTATGCATAAATGCATGTTTCATCTTGGATATGGTTACATATGAAAAGTTCAAAATTGACTTATTATGTTTTAGAAAGTGTAAATTGTTATATTTTGTTGAAAATGATGTCAAATATGTTCTGATGTGTGAGATTGGAAGTGTGTGGAAAAAAAATATTGTTGCAAACAATGGTGTTTTGGAAATAATTGAGTGCTTATTCATCTTCTTTACCCTATTCTTAGTGGAAATCAATGTGCATCTTAACCTATTTTTGAATGAATGCGAGTGTTAAAATAAATGTTTATTTTGAGAATTGTGATACATGTGATGTTAGCAAGATTGACCATGCTATTTTTTTTATTTCATGTTGAGATTTTATAAGTAAGGCATATGTCAATATAATGATAATGATGCTTAGAAAGGTGAATTTTAAATGGTTGTCAGTTCTATTTTGTTCAATGATGAATGATGTATATTATATTACTTATCTTTGGAATGAAGTACAATCTTTTAATGTTGATTTTTAGATGTTGTGTACTAATGTGTGACATGGCTGCATATTGAGCTTACATGACTTCCAAGAGTAAGTCAAATCTTAGGGGGGGAGGATGTAACACCTCTCCAACCTTAGCTTGGGTAAGATAGCATTTTGTTTTTTATCTGGTATTCTAAATGTTAAATGTGGTTATAATGAGATTAGACATTGATGATTATGTGATAGGTTATCATGATTAGTTATTATGTTGGATTGCATGCTTATATGTTTATATAATGTTATCATTGCTTTTGTATGATTATGGATAGGAAAGGGATGATTTTGTAACACTCATATCTGAGAGGCTTATGACATAATGACCCTCTTCCTGATGATTGATGTTGTTTCAGCTATATGATATATGTTATATGCACATGTACTTTGACGTGTAATTGGAGTGATGCAGGTACTGAGTATCGACTCCGCTTGGATTCACAGGCTTGAGCATACTCTTATTCCTCGATGGTGGTAACTGGAGGTAGTCATATAGGCTAAATTTCCCCTACCTTTACCCATTGTACTTTATTAGTGTAGTGTTCCTGTGTTGCCTTACCGTCTGGTTACCTAATGGTAACGTTTGGAGCACCTTTCAATCATATTTGGTTTACTGGTATGCCTTGTTGAGGTATTTTGACTTGGTTTCAATTAATATTATCATGTGGCCATATTTTGGTTGTCAGTGTTTTGATGTGGTTTCAGTGGCATCTTGACAAGGTTTCAGTTATGGTATGGGTATGTGTAGGATCATCACGGAAAAAACATGCCCTTAAGTGGCAATGAAAATTCAGAAAAAATAGAGTTAGGCAACTTCATGTAAAAATTTGAATAAGTTATCTATATTATTTCAAAAATTTGTAATAATAGAATCTGTATAAAATTGAATGTAGTTTCTAAACTACTAGATATATATTTATTTATTTTAAATCTATTTGGTGAAAATTTGAAATTTCAATGCAACAGTTATTAAATTTCAGGAAAAAAATAAGAAGTAGGTGTCTGTCTGACCACCCTAACCACAATAAAATGATAATATTTTATATATAAGTAGAGAACTCATTTCCCAATGTGATGCATATTTGTTTGTATTTTTTTTCCAAGTAAATAATTATTTATGAATTTTTTATTGTAAATTTTACAAAATATAAAAACTCGTATGTCTAACCACCTTAACTTGGTCAAAACTTCATGAAATTCATTTTTTTTTTTTAATCCTATGGCATGCAAAGCATAGAATGTGACGCATGTTTTGGATTCAAAAAATGTGATACGGTTTGAAAGATATAGATGTTTTTCAATCAGCCTATCAATCAGGACTTTAGTCGTAATTCAAATAGAAAATGAATAATAATTATTTATTAAATTCAAAGTAAAGCATAGTTTATATTGGTAGAAAGTTGAGAATCTTCTTTAAAACCCCTTTTTGTTTCATCAATTTAGGGTAAAAAAAAGTCGTCAGCCCCATGGGCGAAGTCTAGAAAAGCAAGGTAAGTTATTAAACACATTTTTTTTTCTTAGGATTGGCATGTCCTAGCCAAATTTTGAAGCAAACCCGAGGCTAATCCCTAGGTAATAGGTTTTGTGTCAGACATATCAGATATCTGATTCAAATCGGATATCCGATTTTTTTTATATATTATTTACAAAAATCTAATATAGTTTTTAATATATGATTTAAAAAAATTAAAATTTTCAAATCAGATATCCAATTTATTTTATATATAATTTTAAAAAATCTAATATAGTTTTTAATATATGATTTAAAAAATTGAAATAAATACTTTATAGTTTATTTTAATATATCTAGTTGAGAATATACAATATAGTTTATAATTTAATTAATTTATGATAATCTCTTACAGAATTATGTATAGAATAAAATATATTATACTATTATGTATAATATTTAAATATTGTTTATATATTCTAATTAATGTATAAATATTTCTATATATATATATATTAAGTTAATATATAAAATATTATATAACTAATAAATATTACTATTATATTAAATATTTAAATATTCTCTCTTTCCCTCTCTCTCCCTCCCTCTCTCCCTCTCTCTCTCTTTCCTCTTCCTCTCTCCCTCTCTCAGGCCCTTCTTTGCCCCTCTCTCTCTCTCCCCTCCTCCCCTCTCCCTTCCCCCTCCTAGTTCTCTCCCCTCCTTCCCCTCTCCCTTCTGCCTCCAAATTCTCTCTCTCTCTCTCTCTCTCTCTCTCTCTCCCCTTCTTCCCTCTCCCTTCCCCTCCTAATTATCTCTTCCTCTCTCTCTCCTCTTCTTCCCCTCTTCCCCTCTCACTCCCCCCTACTAATTCTCTCTCCCTCTCTCTCTACCCTTCTTCCCCTCTCCCTTTCCCTTTATCTTTCCCTCTCGCTCTCTCTCCCTTTCCCCCCTCTCACTCTCTCTCCCTTTCCCCCCCTCTCTCTCTCTCCCCCCTTATTCCCCTCTCCCTTCCCCCTCCCATTCTCTCTCTCTCCCCCCCTTCTCTCCTCTTCCCCTCTCCCTTCCCCCTCCTCTCCCCTCTCTTCCCCCTTCTCCCCTCTTCCACTCTCCCTTACCTCCTCTCTCCTTCTTCCCCCTCTCTCTCTCTATCTCTTGTCCACCCTACACCTCCTAATTACTCTTGGGTCTATTCATTTTGTGGCACCAAAATGTTACTGCCACAATACATTTTAAAATGTTTTCAAATATTGCCCAACCCCGATTTTTTATACTTTTAAAAATCGGATATCCGATTTGTAAAAATTAGGCTTGGGCATTGCTATGGAGCAATGTACTGACACCCAACCCAAAAGAAAGTCAACTTGAGATTTCTGCATTTTTTGGCAAGTGAAAAATGCTACTTTTTCTTATTGCCACTTTTTGGCTCATCATGATCTTGCACATGCCTGTATTTTATAACATTTATTGATGAGAGATTTGAATGGTTATATCCATGAGGTTTAAATATATTATTTTAAATGATTTTTATTGATCATTCGAGAGAATGATTTATTCTCATTTAATCATTTTAAAGGATTTTTATCAATCCCTTTTGTGAGCTCTTACAATCTTATTTAATCATATTTGGGGAGTCTTATGTATTTTAATGTTGTATATTTTAGCGATTTAATTAATTAATTGGAGAGCTTTAATAGCTTATTTAATTAAATGATTTATGTCATTTTCTTATTTTATGAGTATATAATTTGGGGAGGAAGATTTATTTAAAAATAAATGTAAAAATGGGGCAACTTGGTCTTTGATATTTATTCTTTGTTTTAAACTTTTTTGGGGATTATGTTTTGGGGAGGAGAGGAAATTGCTTTGTTTTGGAGAAGGAATAGAAAACCCCAAGTTTGGATAGCGATATTGGAGGGGAGAAACATGGAGATTGTAATGCCCCGCCAAGTAACCTTAAAGGAAGTTGCAATTAACATCATAAGCGAACCAATTTTTTTTTTTATAAAGTGCATTTAACATACACATTCACTTACTAGTTAACAACAACCTCTAAGGCTACAAGGTTAGGATTACTTAAACCCACACATACATAATACCTATAACCATAGCCTTATGAACTTTATGAAATAAACATCATACATATTACATATAACCATAGCCTTATGAACTTTATGAAATCACCATCATACATCATAAGAATATCACATAACATAATAAGATAATCAACCGAGATACAATCTCATAAACATTATCTTAAACCAGTAGTTACATCACTCATTCTCAGAATGAGGCAATAGTACAAAAGATTACTATTACAAAATTCCACCTCATAAACATAAGAGGGATAAAATAACTTATACAAGTTAAAATATTACAATGCAAGATAATACAACAAGAACCGTGAGCTGTCCACCTAGATGCCTCACCACCAAGTACTAAAGATCGATGGGGACCCAACGGTTTTGGTGCATGTTCCACCCAACCAATGTGGTACCCGAAGGCCCACCCCCCATGCTAGGAGATAGTAACAAAGTAACATGGACAAGATTCTACTACCTCTAACCAAAGGCAGACTCAAACTGACTCATACTGTTATAACCAACCAAATGAATTAACAAGTACAACTCATTCACCATACAAGTACGAATCAAGTACAACTCAAGTACAATACAAGTACAAATAAAATACAATACAAGTACAATACAAGTACAACTCCAACATCACTGACATAGGTCACATTGCTTCCAGACATAATAATAATCAAGTATGCTCACAGAACCATACACATAAAATAATTAACAATAGTTGTCATAGATAGAGTGTCATCGCAAGGTTTGTCATGAGATCTCCTTTGGGCATTCTTCATAGGCTCCGGCACAAGTAATCCTGGTGGCCTCAACCGAATCCCGACACTCATACTCACTCATGCGGAATCAACTACCTCTCGCAAAAAAGATAGTTGATCTTGCCATTCCAGGCCTTCTCACTCATCCCAAGTCTAAACAAGCCCTTGTGTCTATGAGTGAGGTAAAATTATCTTGATTAATGTGAGAAGTTAGTCCTAATCTTCTAAGTACATTATTTTAATTATCACTTGTTTAAATCATTCCTGAAGGTTATCCAGTTTACCACTTTGGGCTCTGACGCCTAACAGAAGCCACTCTTCTATTCGACAACACACATCCAAACAATCCACCAAGGAAACCACAAGTGCATACCAACTAGGCATCATAATCCACTCCAACACAAGGAGGATACAAATAATAGAAACTCACTTCAACATCTTAGAGGCAACAAACACAAAGTCCACTCCTTTCACATGAGGTACAAAAGATCCCACTCCAAACATTTTGGAGGTAATAACACATAGTCCACTCCTTTCACAGGAGGTAACAAAAGATCTCACTCCAAACATTTTGGAGGTAATAACACATAGTCCACTCCTTTCATAGGAGGTAACAAAATATTTCACTCCAAACATTTTGGAGGTAATAACACATAGTCCACTCCTTTCACAGGAGACAACAAGATGAAACCACATAACAAGGTCACCCCATACAAGGAGACATGGATCCCATAATCTGCTCCTAAACCAAGGAGGTGCAAACATCCCCGTTCATGAAAACCGGGTAAAACTAAAAAGACGCCATGCACTACCCAAGGGAAAACAACTGAATGGCATAAAGATTCAACAACCCTTATCCTCTAAGTTCTTCTGGAAGACTTATAATTTAGGACTAACACTAAATCCCAAAACTAACAATGCAACATGACGACATAGCAACAAAAGCATTCAAGTCATCAATCAAATCTAATATTTGGATTTCTCAAATCCATACTCATTCAATAGGTAGTGTTGACAAAGTCAAAAACATGATAACTAGATCATCTAAAATAATCATAACCTCTATTTCCCTTTTCATTATTGGAAATCTAAAATAATTAAACTTACTTCCCTTTACTGAATACAGAGAATTAAATCCTTTAAGATAAACATGAGGAAGATACTACTTTTGGATATACTAAATCCATATCTCTTTCATAATCCAATCACAATGATTCAATTAATCTAAATAGAAATTAATAAATAACATAATTGATTGCTTCATCAATAAAACAACTTCTTAATTTACTTTTAAATCGACACAAATCCATGCAAGTAAACTCTTTCCATTTCCTAACCAAATCTTACATCTCATTCAATTTTCTATTTAACACATTCAATCACTTTAATATAATAACATATTGTTTCTCTATCCATTTTCCATATACACTAATCAATCCATTTTTAAATCTCTATTCAATAATACATTGCATACATCTTATAAAAATGAAATACGATAATGAATTTACCCTTAACATATTTTACATGCTCCATATTATATATACACCAAACATATATATTAATAAACTCAATTATATAGATTCTTTAATATTCCAATCACAACGATTAATTTGTTCTATGGAAATAAAACATAATAACTATTTGCCTTTTTCAATAGAGATAGTTCCTAAATTTACTTCTAATGCAACCTAACACTATTGCAAACAATCTTTTCCAATTTTCTATCCGGAGTCTATGTCTCATCAACCATCCATTTAAAAACATGCAATTTCATCAATGTATAAAAATATCTTTTGGCTTATCTCTTTGACTACACATTCAAAACTTATCTTTTAAATTCTTCATGCAAAACTAAATCACACGCACTTAAATAAAACAAGGTAAATACTGATTGAAAATACTCATGAATATATATATATATATATATATATATATATCTCAATATATTTTCTTCAATCATATTAACAAAATAACCATTTCCTTTTAAATCAAGTAATTATTTCTATTAAAAAATATCTTTCTCTATACATTTTCTACACATACTAATTATCTCTTTTAAAACACTAATAATACCCAATTTGCAAACAACAGAATAAAATAAGATAAAATATTATTTATTCTCTCAAATGGATATATACCTTCACTATATATATACTAAATATAAATTAATATATTTAAATATATTTAATCATTAACATATCTTCTATCCTTTGCAGAATATCAAATTGATTAATTCAAAATAAAATATCCTTTATCATCAATATTCCAAAATATAAATATATTTTTCCAATTAAATCAAATTAATAATTGGACCTTTTACATATGGATTTAAATTTCACAATTCAATTTTAAATTATACATTCTTTAAATCAAATATTTAACTCCTTCAATTAAACTTTAACATGCCATTTTAAAATAACAATAATTTTCCCATATGTTTATAATTTTAATTCCACTAATCTAATATACAAATTTTATTTAAAATAATATAAATAAATATAATACTTTAGTATTATAAATTATAATATAAAATATTATTAAATAATATTTTAATATTATAATAACAATACATAAAATATTAATATTTATAAATATCAATTTATTATTATTTTATTTTCAGAACAGCCATGGGAAAATAATTTAACAGCAGTCTCATGTTTTAAGCATAACTCAAAAACTACGATCTGGGTATTTGAGATTTTTGGATAGAGGTTAGAAAACTTCAAAATGCAAAACCCCTTTAAATTTCTGGAAAACCCAGTTTGTGAAAGTGAATGTATAGGTGGCACAACCAGACCATTTTACCATGAAAATATAACTATACTGCAAATTTTAAAATCCGATTTTTAATAATAACAAAGGGTTTTATTTTCTAAAAACATTCTAAATGCATTGTTCAATCTCTATGTTTGATTTCAATAACAATAAAATCAATTTCCCAATTAATTTAAATTCAACTAAGGTTTTCACAATTTTCACTCAAGAATTTTCACAAGCAAAGACTGTAAATTTGTTTAATTCTTTCCTTCTAATATCAAATTTATTTTCTAAAACAGATTTAACAAATAAATATTTAATCACTACTATTTTAAAAAAAAACAATCAAGAGCAATAAAATACAAAGAGGAAAACCTGGTACAAGAAGCTACAGGAAGAGATGAATTTCTGATGCAAGCCTCCTCCAAAGATTTCCTGAATTTTCTTCAATCTTCCAATGAATCCAATCCAAAATCCAACAAATGCAAACAATCTTTCCTTCAATCAATTCTACAATCAAACTTTCTTCAAACCCTTGTGCAAATTTTCCAAAATTTCTTCCCTGCTGTAAAAATGTATTTTTCTAAAAACTCTCTTGCCCTAAAATTAAAACATATATTCTTATAAATCAAAAATACCTAATTCAACCCTAATTCACATTACATGCAAATTAGATATTTCAATTTCAATTTCAATTTCAATATTTACTACCCTAATTCACATTACATTTCAATTTTCAATTTCAATTTCACTTTCAATTTCAATTTCAATTTCAATATTTACAACCCTAATTCACATTACATTTCAATTTTCAATTTCAATTTCACTTTCCAAAAACCCACTTTCAATTTAATGCAATTTCAAATAATAAATTAATTTCTAAAGTTGCAACCAATTTCTCAAATAAACATTTAATTATAATTTCTAATTCAATTCTCATACGTTGGAATTAAATTCCAAAATTAATTCTAATTCTTTTATTTCCTTTCATTCTCTTGCATCATGTTTAATTAATTAATTTAATTATTTAATAACTAAATTCAACCCCTTGGATCAAATTTAATTAATTAAATAAACTAAATATAATTAATTAATTTAAGTATAAACTTTTATCCACATTGCATTATTTAAATTAAATAACCATCAACATGATTTAAATGCAATTATTCTAAATATCTATTTCCATCTCAAGAATGCTTCAGAATTAAATAACATCAAAGCAAGACAGACAATGACTCGACACACACAACTGATGACACACTAAGGCTAGGGTATAGACTTGACACATGTTACCTAGCTACTATCTCCCGTTCAACTTAACCGTTGGATCGACACGCTCAAACCTGTGAAACCAGGTGGAGTCGATGTCATGTACCTGCAATCCTGCAATCAAGTAAACAACATCATACGATATATCCAGCATATAATAAACACCGTGAAGAAGGAATTACGGATTCGTAGGGCGCTCGCAAGCGAGTAATGCGAAACCGTCCTCTTCACCAATACACTCATTGAAACTGACACTTTCATCATAATCCAGTAATCTCATAATAACATCTCATGTTAACTCTACAACATCATTAATCCATAATGTAAGTGAAACAATAATCAGATAACTACATCCCACAATAATAGTTGTCACTCAATAGTAATGATCAAAACTTCATAACAAAATGTATCCAGTATCGAAGTAATTGCAACCAAACATAGCATAAAGCAACTTGAACAAGAATCAAAACGGAGGGGTATTACAGAGATTCCTTGGAGAATAAAATTATGGGTAGCTATTTGTTGTTTTCGACATATCATTTCCTCCTTCTTGTCTAGTGTTGGAAGCTAGTCGTGCCTTGCAAGCTAAGCATTTTCTCGATCTCAAATTTGTGTAGAAATTGAAGTATTCTCCTTTGTTGTTCTTGAATCTTCTTATGATTGATAAAGTGTGCATTCCCTTATGCTAGATTTATGCCTTGAATTTTATCTTCAATTTTGGGTATTTATATTTTGTGAATATTTGGAGGAACACCTCCATTCTATTTTATGAATTCATGGGGTTAGATATCGGTTGTTTTGGATTCTATTTTTTATCATATAGTTGTTTGAATGGAAATTTTTTGTGTTTTCCAGTAAATCTAAAATGGGTCTTTATTAAATTTGAGTTTCACACACTTCTATTTTTTTGATGTTTTTTGTCCAATTTGCTGAAAAAAAAAAATCTTTGTTGCTCATAATCTACCCACTAAAAATTCAAAATAAAGATGGATTTCATCTAAAATTGCTCATATCTCAAATGGGTTGTTGTTCAATTTTTAATTCAGTCACTTTCATTTTTAATGTTTTTTTGCCCAACTTGGCTGAATGACGTTTTTGAACAAAACCTTGTTCTTGGTCATAGATTTATAAAATAATAGTGTTTACCATTTTGAAATTCCCATATCTCAACTGGGTCTTTGTTCGATTTGAATTCTAGGTACTTTTGTTTTTGCATGTATTTTCTTGCCCAATTTGTTAAATGACATTTTCTGGTACAACACCTCATTTTCAGTTCCAAACTCAACAATTGAAGGTGTATTCCCACTTGAAACACTGAGATTTGAATGGGGTCAACCTTACAATTTTAATCCAGGCACTTTTTATTTTAATGAAATTTTATGCTTGTAATTCATTATATGGACTTCAGTTGTTTTAAATGATTTAGCAACCATGTTTGTTTGGTTGTTTAAATGGTTTCTATAATGGAATCTGTGGCTTTTCCTCAGTTTCATATTTTTCTAGATTCCTCATTTGGTTAAACGATATGGGCTTAATTCAAGGTCATTAGTGTGGCCTTATAGAGTGGTTTGTAAGTGGCTGCCAAGGAAACTAGTAGCTGAGTTATATAAGCATGCAATGATTGAATTAAACAATGGTGTGAAATTTTTATAAGTTTTTGACTCCTCGTGCATGGCCTTGAGCACTTGAAAAGGCTAAGGATGCACTCAAGAAGGCTTGTCCACCTATAGGGCGTTGAGTTATCCGTCTACGATGCATTGATTTGGGCATCATTGAGTCTCCTCATCCGATTTGTAATCTTGTATATTGCATCTTAGTAGTCTTTAGTAGTACCCGACACATTATTGAATGAGCACCTCCTTGTTGTGACATTGAATTTATGCATTGTATGATATGTTTTCTTTGTGTCTGATGTGAGTGTTGGCCATATTTTACCCTTGCCTTGTTACTACTACTTGGGCCTTGTGACTACCTCTGAGCACGCTGGGGTGGTCTCTCTGGAGTCCACATGCTAGGGAGGTGTTGCCACCACCATTGGGGACCGATGTATAGTTTTTAGAGCACTAGTTGGAGTTGATCTCTCTCATGTATTTGTTTTATCATGTTGTACTCATGTACATGCCTTTGTGTATATTGTACTCTCGTGAGTTAATATGAAATCATATAACTTAATGAGAAGAAATGTGATGTTTATTTTGGTTTACGGGTTCCGATGTTGGTATCAGACTCACTTGTTCTATGATAATCCTTATGGTCTTTCTTTCAATTAATCCTCATGTTTAGATCAGATCCATGGTTATGTGTTTCCTCACTACGGCAGACTGCAAAGGTTCTGGAGCACCGGTGACTTCTGTTGTTGTATTATGTGTTGCAGAAAAGGTTCTGGAGCACCGATGCCTTTTGTTTGCTAACCTGTGTGTAGCAACAAGGTTCTGGAGCAATGAGCTTCGAAACATCAGGTTACAAAGCAGTAGGTTCTAGTGTTTTTTTGTAAGGTTCCGGAGCAATAGGGTTCCAGAGCAGCACGCTCTAGTGCAACTTCTAAATCTATACTTCTTGCTCCCATTCAGGTTTTTCTCTAGAGGGTGGATTAATCCTCTCCTTGAATTTGTACTTTAGGTCATATTTGGCCATGTTTTTTGTCATTTTATTGTATTGGTAATTTACTTTATGTGTATGTTATTCTTCCTATTTAAGAAAAAAATTATATTGTCCTCTTTGGCTCTTACCCTTTGGGGTTGCGTAGTGGGATGTTACATCTAGTATCAAAGCCCATGTTCACACACTGGGAGCTTTGGTGTACATGAGTCTTCTATATTATGTTGTGTTTATCGTGTTTGGTGTGAGCTTGTCATATTGTTTTCATAGTCTTGTTGATTTTATTTTATTCCTTAATATGGTGTATAGATAGTCTTTGTGATGATCTATTTTGACATGTTCCTTGTTTCCTTAGGATGCTCTTAGAGGTAGATCCAGAGGAAGAGTTAAGAGGTAGAGACCATGTTGCAGCACTACGATCCATGCTTATGGTTGATACCTACTTGGTATGTTGTGTGTGGTGGGTGGCAACAAGTGATGTTGTTTCCTGCCCTTTGCATGTCTTGTTGAGGAATGCTTTTGCGAGGGTTAGTGAGACCCTCGAGCCTACCAATAATTTTATTCGTATTGGTCTCCTTCTTGATGTGTGGCTCTTTCATTGTCTAAAGGGTTGTGACCCTTGAGTGGTTCCTAAGTGTGGTTGTAGCCCATGTGGTTGTAGTGTGCTTGATGTGTGTGTTCCAAGTGCTTTTGTGGTGAGATATTCATAGAACCTCTTGCCTTGAGTGCCTTAGTATGGAATTTTTGAGGGTTGAGCTGCCCCAACCTTGGCTTGTATTGTGGAGGAATGATGCCTCCTAGGCCTTGCCTTACCCTGCGAGATTGGAGTGATTCCCTTGGTTGAGAGTCTCCCGAGGTTGAGATTGATTACTTTATTTTATTCTTTCTTATGGGTGGGCATGTTGGACAATAGTTTGCCCATATCTCAACTAGGTATTTGTCCAATTTGAATTCTAGGCACTTTTGATCTTGCATGTATTTTCTTGCCGAATATGTTAAATAACGTTTTTCAATACAACACCTCATTTTTTGTTTCAAACTCAAAAATTGAAGGTGTATTCCAACTCGAAACACCGAGATTTGAACCGAGTCAACCTTACAATTTTAATCTGGGAACTTTGTATTTTTATGAAATTTTATGCCTATAATTTATTATATGGACTTCAGTTGTTTTAAATGATTTAGCAACCATGTTTGTTTGGTTGTTTATATGGTTTCTATCATTGAATTTGTGGTTTTTCCTCGGTTTCATGTTTTTCTAGATCCCTCATTTGGTAAACAAGATGGGCTTAAGTCAAAGTCATTAGTGTGGCCTTATAGAGTGGCGCATAAGTGTCTGCCAAGGAAACTAGTAGTTGAGTTATATAAGCATGTGATGATTGAATTAAACAATGGTGTGAAATTTTCATAAGTTTATGACTCCTCGTACATGGCCTTGAGCGCTTGAAAAGGCTAAGGATGTAGTCGAGAAGACTTGTCTACTTGTAGGGTATTGAGTTATCCGTCTACAAGGCATTGATTTGGGCATGGTTGAGTCTCGTCATCCTATTTGTAATCTTGTATATTGCATCTTAGTAGTCTTGAGTAGTACCCGACACATTATTGAATGAGCACCTTCTTGTTGTGACATTGACTTTATGCATTGTATGATGTTTTTGCTTCGTGTTTGATGTGAGTGTTGGCCATATTTTACCCTTGCCTTGTTACTATTGGTTGGGCCTTGTGACTACCTCTGAGCACGCTGGGGTGGTCTCTCTGGACTCCACATGTTAGGGAGGCATTGCCACCACCATTGGGGATTGACGTACAGGTTTTGGAGCACCGGTTGGAGTTGATCTCTCTCATGTATTTGTTTTATCATGTTGTACTCATGTACATGCCTTTGTGTATATTGTACTTCCGTGAGTTAATATGAAATCATATAATTTAATGAGAAGAAATGTGATGTTTATTTTGATTTACAGGTTCCGGTGTTGGTATTAGACTCACTTGTTCTATGATAATCCTTATGGTCTTTCTTTCAATTAATCCTCATGTTTAGATCAGATCCATGGTTGTGTGTTTCCTCACTATGACAGGTTGCAAAGGTTTCGAAGCACCGGTGTCTTATGTTGATGTCATGTGTGTTACAGCAAAGGTTCTGAAGCACCAGCGCCTTTTGTTTTGATGACTTGTGTGTAGCAACAAGGTTCCGGAGCAGTGAGCTCAGAAACATCAGGTTTTGGAGTAGTAGGTTCCTATGTGTTGCTATAAGGTTTCAGAGCAACAGAGTTCCAAAGTAGCAATCTCTGGCACAACTTCTGAAGCTATATTGCTTTCTCCCATTTGGTTTTTTCTCTGGAGGGTGGATTAGTCCTCTCCTTGAATTTGTACTTTAGGTCATATTTGACCATGTTTGTTGTCATTTTATCATATTGGTAATTTACTTTATGTGTATGCTATTCTTCTTGTTCAAAAAAAATTATCTTGTCCTCTTTGGCTCTTACCCTTTGATGTTGCGTAGTGGGATGTTACAACATAAATAGGAGTCCTATTAATAATGTAAGTAGCACAAAATATAGCTTCTACCCAAAAATTTTAAGACATATTTTTAGCATGTAACATACATCTAGCCATTTCAACAATAGTTTTATGCTTCCTTTCTGCTACACCATTTTTTGAGGTGTATAGGGAATAGTTAACTCATGCTTAATACCAAAAGATTTCAAATAACTATTAAAAGTTATTCACAAATTCTTTACCATTATCAGTTCTAAGAATTTTAAGTTTAAAAGCAGATTGTCTTCAACAAATTTATGAAATTCAAAAAATATATCAAGAACTTGATCCTTACTATGAAAAAAATAGATCTAAGTTCTTCTAGAATAATCATCAACAAAAGTAAGTGCATACCTTCATCCTTGGATGGATTTATTCTCCATGGGTCCCAAAAGGTCACTATGAACTAGGTGCAACTTATGATTTTCCCTCCATGATTGACCATGTGGAAAAGACTCCCTATGGATCTTACCACTCATTCATCCTATGCATACAATTTTAGATGGAACAATACTAGGCAATGCATCTACTATATTAAGCTTTTGTATTAAAGAAATATTGTTAGCATTTATATGACCAAATATTTCATGCCAAACATTTAAATCAATGGTAGATATTAAAGAGCATCTAGATTGAGAAAACTCATAAAATTTGAACATACTATCATTGTCTAACTTAGCATTAGCAATGACCTTGTTTTGTTTTGGATCAATAACATAGCATATATCTTTGTAAAATTTTAATTTATAATCTTGACAAAGCTTAGAAACTAAAAGAAAATTAGTCTTTAATTCAAGAACATATAAACCATCGTGCAATTTATCATTAGGAACATTCACACCTCCAATTGCTTCTACTTTACAACTATGATTATTAGAAAAAGTTGAAGAGGAACATTAGACATATCAGGTTGAATAGACTCTGAAAATTCTTTATGTGAAGTAACCTGTTGAGATGCACCTGAATCAATAAGTTAATAACCCATTCAAGAGGTTGAGAAATATTATAACCACAAGTAAAAGCACGTCTAGAATGATTTTCATTGTTATGAAACTTATTATTATTAGGTTTATTTTTTTGTTGATTATTTTTCTTCATAGGTTTTTCTCATTTTAATTTTTTAAACAAGTATTTTTCCAATGGTCATCCTTATTACAATAAGTGCAATGAGTTCTTTTAGAAGAAGTATTCTTCCTAGGATCGTTCTCATTATTATAATGAGGATGATTATTATATTTTAGCTTAAATTTTTTCTTCTGATAAGACAAAAAAGCATGTTCATTAGACTAAATATTTGTAATGCCCCACCAAGTAACCCTAAAGGAAGTTGTAATTAACGACTTAAGCGAACCATTTTCTTTTTAAAAGTACAATTAACATACACATTCACTTACTAATTACAACAACCTCTAAGGCTACAAGGATGGGATTACTTAAACCCACACATACATCTACATATAACCATAGCATTCAATAACTTTATGAAATAATCATCAAACAACATAAGGATACAACATAACATAACAAGATAAACATCCAAGATACAATTTCATAATCATTTACTTAATCAAATAGTTACATCACTCATTCCCATAATGAGGCAATAGTACAAATGTATTACAATTACATAACACCGCCTCATAACATAAGAGGGATAAAATAACTTATACAAAATGAAATATTACAATGCATGAATTAAACACAAGAACCACGAGTTGACAATCTGGATGTCTCGCCACCAAGTACTGAAGATAAATGGGAACCCAATAGTGTATGGTGCATGTTCCATCCAGCCAAGTGGTACCCAAAGGCCCGCCCCCATGCTAGGAGATAGTAACAACGTAACATGGACAAATATCTACAACCTCTAACCATAGGCAGACTCATACTGACACAACCAAAAAAATGAACTAAACAAGTACAACACTCACATCACTGACATAGGTCACATTGCTTCTAGACATAAAATAGATCAAGTATGTTCAGAGAACCATACACATAACATAAATACTAATAGTTGTCCTAGACAGAGTGTCATCGCACAGTTCATAATAAGTTACCCTCAGCGGATCTTCATAGGCTTCGGTGTTCCTGGTGGCCTCTACCGACCCTCGGCCCTCATACTTACTAATGCAGAATCAACTACCTCTCGTACTGACAAGATAGATGACCTTTCCATTTCAGGCCTTCCCACTCACTCCAAGCCTTAACTAGCACTTGCAACTATGAGTGAGGCTAGAACTTATGTTTTTAGTGTGTAGTACTCCCCAAATTTTCATTACAATTTTAGTTATCATTTGATTAAACTACTTCCAAAGGTTACCCAAATATTACCTCTTATGGGCTCTAGCCCCTAATGGAAGTCACCCTTCTATTTGACAACACACAAACAAACTAATCTACCAAGGGACTCACAAGTGCATACAACCTAGGTATCAAAACCACTCCAACTCTAGGAGGACACACAATAGAACTCACTCCAACAAATGGAGGCAACAAAACACAAATTCCTCTCCTTCCAAAGGAGGTACAAAACAACCTCGTTCGTGGAAACCGGGTAAATACTGAAAAGACATCACGCACTACCCCAAGGGAAAAACAATTGGTTGTCATAATGAAACGACAACCCTCATCCTCTAAGATCCTCTGGAAGACTTACAAATTTGGACTAACACATAATCCCATATCCCAAAATACAACATGACGACATAGCTACAAAAGCAATCAAGTCATTAATAAAATCTAATATTTGGATTTCCTAAATCCATACTCATCCAATAGGCAACATTGACAAAGCTAAAGACACAATAACTGGATTATCTGAAATAATCATATACGCCTATTTCCTCTTGCATTACTGGACGTCTAAAACAGTTAAACTCACTACCCTTTATGAAATACAGAGAAAATAAAACATTTAAGGCAATCATGAGGAAATTACTATTTTTGGATATTCTAAATCCATATCTATTCCATATTCCAATCACAGTAATTAAATTGCTCTAATAGACAATAAATAATTGTCTCTTCAATAAAACTCATTTACTTTTAAAATGGCATAATTCTATGCAATTAACTCTTTTCAATTTTCTAACCATATTCTATAACTCTTTTAATTTTCTATATAAAACATGCAATCTATAAAAAATAAATTTTTCCTTATCTATTTGACGATGCAATCAAATCTTATCTTTTAAAATCTCTATGCAAAACTCAATTGCATGCGTCTAAATAACAGAACGTAAATTATTGCATAAACTCTCAATAGAAACTACTCATGAAAAATATACATTAAATGTATAATAATATATTTAACTATATATACCTTGTATATATACATTAAATATATCTAGTATTATTTACAAAACAACAAAATAAAATACACTTAATTAATAATCTACAAAATATATATATACACAATTATATATTTATACATATATAATCATGCACATCCCATATATTTACAACTTGAATATATAACCATATTTAAAATTTAACCCAACTTATATATATATACATATTACCTATACATAAGTATACATACCATATATATATCAATCACATGATATAAATATATTTTATTGAAACATTTCCAACGGATTCCTAAAAATGTTAATCACGAATCAAATAAATAAAAATAAACGGAATAAAGTAAATTCCATCCAAATGTTGAGAGGAGAGGGGGTGGATTCCCGTACTATTCACGCATTCCAGTCAAAGGTTCTTGGAATACATAAAGGGTGAAAGAGAGAGGAGGCATGGCAGTTCACATAGGGTCGAGCCTCCCCTCACACCGTAACCTACAAAGGTAAGGGGGGCAGTGGAGGGTCTCCCTCCACACCGCCTCTCCCATATGGGAGCGGCGGTGGGGAGGTAGATTCTCCCCAACCCCAAACCCTTATGCATAAAGAAAACTGGGAACATGGTATTCATAAAGAACAGCGAACCAAATTCGCTAAAAAGAAACAATGACCAAATAAAATCACCTCCCAAGAAAAGGATGGGTATTGCCGTACGACGATTTCTCATTTACACATTTAATAAAATTTCCAATTAAAAAATAAATATACATATTATATATGTATCTGTACATATGTATATATATAAATAACAAAATATATATATACATATGTATGAATATATAATATGTATAAATAAAAATAGAATTTCAACTCAAAAGGTAAATTGAAGGAAGTATTTTGAAACATTCACTTAGAGGTGAAATTATGCAATATTTCCACAGAACTACCAAAATTCACAGAGGTTTATAACTGATTCTTTTAATCCATTTTCTTGAATTCCTAAACAATAAAAGATTCAATAAAACTAAAAATAAACTAAGTTACTCCCAGAAACTTTCAGATCCTCTAGTTTTCTCCAACCAATTTCTATAGAGGTTTTAGAAATAAATTGATGTTCTAAGAGGTCTTAGAAATAAATTCATTTTCTACAGAGGTTTAAATTTTCTAAAGAAGATCTAATGTGTTGTTCAACCTCTAGGTTTGATTCAAATAACAAAACAATCCATTTCCCCAAATAAATTAAATTCTAAAGAGGTTTTCACAGGAAAAACAAAAGCTTTAAATTTATTTATTTATTTCCTTTCTTCTAATAACAAATTCTTTTCTAAAACAGATTTAACAACCAATTCTTTAATCACTACCAATTTAATTTAATCAATTCAAGAAAAATAAACCACAGAATAAAACCTGGTGTTGAAGCTACAGGAAAAGAAGATTTTTTTTTATGTAGAGCCTCCTCCAAGGATCTCTCAATTTCTCTTCAACTGTGTAGTAAATCCAAGCAAGCAAACAATCCAGAAGCACAACCAACATCAATAGAATTTTCCAATATCAATTCTACAGCCAAAAATTACTTCAAACCATCCTCTGTGCAATTTTTCCAAAAATATCCTCTCAAACCTGAAGAAGCTTTTCCTCTCCAAAAATTCTCCCATGAATAAACTTCTTTCCTCTCTCAATTAAATTCCCTCCCAATAATTTCTCAACCAAAAGTAAATAATTAATTCTTCTCACACACATGTCAAATTAAAAATATCTTCAACAACTAAATCCAATTTGCATGCAATTTAATAATTTAAAATATTAATTTAACTCCAAAATTGAAACTAATTTCTCAAATAAACATTTAATTACAATTTCTATTTTAATTTCCACAAATTGAAATAAACTTCCAAAATTAATTTTAATTCTTTTCTTTCTTTTAATTTCCTTTCATCTCATTTAATTAATTAATTAAATTATTTAATAACTAAATTTATCCCCATGGATTAAATTTAATTAATTAAATAAATTAAATCTAATTAATTAATTTAAATAATAACTTCTATCAACAAAGCATAATTTTAATTAAATAACCATCAGCATGATTTAATGCAATAATTCTAAATATTTATTTCTAAATCAAGAATCTTTCAAAATTAAATAACATTAAAGCATGGCAAACAACGACTCGTCACAAACAACTAACAACACACTAAGGCTAGGGTGTAGACTTGATATAAGTTACCGAGCTACTATCTCCCATTCAACTTCATCGTTGGATCGACATGCTCAAACCTGTGAAACTAGGTGGAGTCGATGTCGTGTACCTGCAAACCTGAAAACATAGTATCCAACATCATATAATATAAACAACATAAAATACACACCATGAAGAGGAAATCACGAAATCGCAAGGCGCTCACAAGTGAGTGATGTGAATCTGTCCCCTTCACCAATACAATCATCAAAAATGACACTTCCATCATAATCCAATAATCTCATAAACAATCACATGTTATATCCTCTAACATCATTACACCAATTAAAGCATGTAAACTAAAGCATCAGATAAACCAAATCACAAAACATAATATACTTAATCTCTCTATAAATAGCGATCAAATACACACACAAGACAAAGTATCCAAATATCCAGAGTACATAAATCAAAACAAAACAAGGTCACACTATCCAGTCCAGAAAGAAAAACGGAGGGGTGTTACATTCTCCCCCCCAAGGGTTAGGCTTACTCCTAGAAGCCTGCAACTACCCCTAGTGCAAACTCCATACTATCACACATAGCCAAGGGTTCTAAACTGAACCTCTCCATACCTCATCATAAACACAACTCAACCAAGTACACTGTCAATCCAACCAAAACATGGTGAAGTAACCACCAACCAAGTCTCCAAAACACATAACCATGGAATAACATACGTAAAACACATATGCACCAATACACATCACCAAGAACCATCACAAGGCTACACAAGGGTCCATCTGGACACCGGAAAGAAGCATACCATCCATGATAGAAGAATCCATGAATCAAGAACATATAACCATCTCAAATATATCAACATCACAATCAGTGGCTTGATGGTGTTAGGTCATACATAGAGTGAGACCATCTAAACAAGACCACAATGACCTATCTCTTGTTGTATAAGGTGATTAGCCTCCAAGAGATAGTCATCACACATAGGTGAGTAGTGGGTCCTAGCTGCATAATAGCCTCACATACCCCCATCCTCAACGTTTCCCATGTCTACTTCCTCGTACATTCTCACCAAGTCCGTCTCATACGTCCTTGGAGAGGAATCACAATACGACACATAACCAACATGAAAACAACAAAGATAATTAGCTTAGCCACAAAGTTCATAAAGAATAGAAAATTAAAGTTAAATTTCAACAATAAGGCAATAAATGTGCACCATTTCAACATTGAATCAAATATATAACCACTAAGCTTATAAAAAAATAAGATCACAAGTTGTGGCCAAACCTTCACAATCAAGTATACACAAAGTGGCAGCCCTCACAATCAATTGAAAAACCATCAATAACCGAAAGAAAGTTCACAATCTTTAAAATTGCACTGTACATCACTATGTGACTAGATACTAGTCACCAACGAGGAAAGAGGAAACAACGTCCGGCTAGAATTAATAATAGCCCTCATATGGTGCAAAATGAGCATGCCCTCCACATGATCCAGAATGTATCCACGACTAATAAAACATCGTCACTCTATCTGATCATACACTAGCCAGGGAAGACACGGATTGGTCATATGCCGCGTGGCCATGTGTTTGAGGGTCCACGAAATAGGCACATGCAGAACGTACTCCACCTGTGATACCTCGTGGAGAAGACACATGTAGGAACTCATTGTAGCCAAAGGTATACATGGCTAGGATCTACTCATATGCTACTCAACCAACATGGTCAAGGCAACCATGAGGATCCCTCTACAAGTATTCGAGGCCCATAACGCTCATCGCACAAGTAGGCTAACAAAGACAAACTCAAAATGCGCCTTCACGTGTCTAGGCACATGGCATCGTGTAACACGACATCATCGCCATCTCTATGTCAGAACATGAGTGGGGTGTGGCATCGTATCTCTTGCATCATGTCAGAACACATGCAGATAGGGTACATATACATTATGCAACATGATAATATCACTATGGGGCTATCGAGCCTCACCTCTCATACAGACAAGGTTAACTCAATAATGCTAGATCATCACCTCTACGGATGTCTAGGCATAACTAACAACCATGCTGCTATACTCAAAATTGTGGGAATAAGGCTAACATATATGGATCAAGTATCTTGATCCATCATAAGGGAAAGTAGTGGGCACGTTTCCTCGGGATTGGTTGAGCTAAGATGCTCTACATTGCAATATGCGTACGTTACACACTCCACCCCAGGAACTTGTGGCTGCTACTATCCCTTCACGGATTGAGGATCTAGAGAACCAAAATAAAAAGAGCTACTTTTGGTTACTCCTATATATAGGTTTCAACAACACCTGGGTTGGTCCTCAATCAGGTAACAAACATTCAAACACACATAACGGTATGGTAAAAATCACACCAAAATATGACTTTCCCCATGGATGGGTACCCAGTATCTCCATCACATCGACACACAAAAAACGTATGGATTTCAACAACATTCAAACAAGATACAGTTACTGGTTTCTTACATTTACAAGGGGGTACAACTACATACATAATCCCACAGGAACATCCAATTCCATAACTCATAGGGTACGTATCAAAATTTTCCAACCCTAACCTTTTATCAAGTTCTTTCATGCTACTCTTTTCCAAAGAGTATATCATGCTAAAGTAAAAGCCATGAACACGTGATCACTTAAAAATCTACTAAAAAATTCACAGGAACAACACAGTGGACACAAATGTATCTAGAGAATCTAGTGTATGAACCTGGGGCTCTGATACCATGTGTAATGCCCCGCCAAGTAACCCTAGAGGAAGTTGTAATTAACGACTTAAGCGAACCAATTTTTTTTTTAAGTATAATTAACATACACATTCACTTACTAATTACAACAACCTCTAAGGCTACAAGGTTGGGATTACTTAAACCCACACATACATCTACATATAACCATAGCAATTAATAACTTTATGAAATAAGCATCAAACAACATAAGGATACAACATAACATAACAAGATAAACATCCAAGATACAATTTCATAATCATTTACTTAATCAAATAGTTACATCACTCATTCCCATAATGAGGCAATAGTACAATTGTATTACAATTACATAACACCACCTCATAACATAAAAGGGATAAAATAACTTATACAAAATGAAATATTACAATGCATGAATTAAACACAAGAACCACGAGCTGTCCATCTGGATGTCTCACCACCAAGTACTGAAGATAAATGGGGACCCAACAATGTATGGTGCATTTTCCACCCAACCAAGTGGTACCCGAAGTCCCACCCCCCATGATCGGATATAGTAACAACGTAACATGGACAAATATCTACAACCTCTAACTATAGGCAGACTCATACTGACTCATACTGACACAACCAAACAAATGAACTAAACAAGTACAACACTCACATCACTAACATAGGTCACATTGCTTCTAGCCATAAAATAGATCAAGTATGTTCAGAGAACCATACACATAACATAAATACTAACAGTTGTCCTAGATAGAGTGTCATCGCACAGTTCATAATAAGTTACCCTCAGTGGATCTTCATAGGCTCTGGTGTTCCTGGTGGCCTCTACCGACCCTCGGCCCTCATACTTACTAATGCAGAATCAACTACCTCTTGTACTGACAAGATAGATGACCTTGCCATTTCAGGCCTTCCCACTCACTCCAAGCCTTAACTAGCACTTGCGACTATGAGTGAGGCTAGAACTTATCTTTTTAGTGTGTAGTACTCCCCAAATTTTCATTACAATTTTAGTTATCACTTGATTAAACTACTTCCAAAGGTTACCAAAATCTTACCTCTTATGGGCTCTGGCCCCTAATGGAAGCCACTCTTCTATTTGACAACACACAAACAAACTAATCTACCAAGGGACTCACAAGTGCATACAACCTAGGTATCAAAACCACTCCAACTCTAGGAGGACACATAATAGAACTCACTCCAACAAATGGAGGAAACAAAACACAAACTCCTCTCCTTCCAAAGGAGGTACAAAACATCCCCGTTCATAGAAACTGGGTAAATACTGAAAAGACACCACACACTACCCAAGGGAAAAATAATTGGTTGACATAATGAAATGACAACCCTCATCCTCTAAGATCCTCTGGAAGACTTACAAATTTGGGCTAACACATAATCCCATATTCCAAAATACAACATGACGACATAGCTACAAAAGCAATCAAGTCATTAATCAAATCTAATATTTGGATTTCCTAAATCCATACTCATCCAATAGGTAACGTTGACAAAGTCAAAGACACAATAATTGGATTATCTGAAATAATCATATACCCCTATTTCCTCTTTCATTACTGGATGTCTAAAATAATTAAACTCACTACCCTTTACGAAATACGGAGAAAATAGAACATTTAAGGAAATCATGAGGAGATTACTATTTTTGGATATTCTAAATCCATATCTATTCCATATTCCAATCACAATAATTAAATTTCTCTAATAGACAATAAATAAATTAAAATAAATAATTGTCTCTTCAATAAAACTCATTTACTTTTAAAACAGCATAATTCTATGCAATTAACTCTTTTCAATTTTCTAACCATATTCTATAGCTCTTTCAATTTTCTATATAAAACATGCAATCTATAAAAAATAACTTTTTCCTTATCTATTTGACGATGCAATGAAATCTTATCTTTTAAAATCTCTATGTAAAACTCAATTACATGCGTCTAAATAACACAACGTAAATTATTGCATAAACTCTCAATAGAAACTACTCGTGAAAAATATACATTAAATGTATAATAATATATTTAACTATATATACCTTGTATATATACATTAAATATATCTACTATTATTTACAAAACACCAAAATAAAATACAGTTAATTAATAATCTACAAAATATATATATACACAAATATATATCTATGCATATATAAGCATGCACATTGCATATATTTACAACTTGAATATATAACCATATTTAAAATTTAACCCAAGTTATATATATACATATTACCTATACATATGTACACATACCATATATATCAATCACATGATATCAATATATTTTATTGAAACATTTCCAACGGATTCCTAAAAATGTTAACCATGAATCAAATAAACGGAATAAAGTAAATTCCATCCAAATGTTGAGAGGAGAGGGGTCGGATTCCCGTACTGTTCGTGCATTCCAGTCAAAGGTTCTTGGAATACAGAAAGGGCGAAAGAGAGAGGAGGTGTGGTTGTTCACACAGGGTCGAGCCTCCCCTCACACCGCAACCTACAAAGGTAAGGGGGGGTGGTGGATGGTCTCCCTCCACACCGCCTCTCCCATATGGGAGCGGCGGTGGGGAGGTAGATTCTCCCCAACCCCAAACCCTTATGCATAAAGAAAACTGTATACATGGTATTCGTAAAGAATAGTGAACCAAATTCACTAAAAAGAAACAACGACCAAATAAAATTGCCTCCCAAGAAAAGGATGGGTATCGTCGTACGGTGATTTCTCATTTACACATATTTAATAAAATTTCCAATTAAAAAAAAAATATACATATTATATAAATATGTACATATGTATATATATAAATAAATAAATATATATATATATATATACATATGTATGAATATATAATATGTATAAATAAAAATAGAATTTCAACTCAAAAGGTAAATTGAAGGAATTATTTTGAAACATTCACTTATAGGTGAAATTATGTAATATTTCCAAAGAACAACCAAAATTCATAGAGGTTTATAACTAATTCTTTTAATTCATTTTCTTGAATTCCTAAACAATAAAAGAGTCAATAAAACTAAAAAGAAACTAAGTTACTCCCAGAAGTTTTCAAATCCTCTAGTTTTCTCTAGCCAATTTCTATAGAGGTTTAAATTTTCTAAAAGAGATCTAATGTGTTGCTCAACCTCTAGGTTTGATTCAAATAACAAAACAATCCATTTCCCCAAATAATTTAAATTCTACAAAGGTTTTCACAGGAAAAACAAAAGCCTTAAATTTATTTATTTATTTCCTTTCTTCTAATAACAAATTCTTTTCTAAAACAGATTTAACAACCAATTCTTTAATCACTACCAATTTAATTTAATCAATTCAAGAACAATAAACCATAGAATAAAACCTGGTGTTGAAGCTACAGGAAAAGATTAAAAAAAATTATGCAGAGCCTCCTCCAAGGATCTCTCAATCTCTATTCAACCATGCAGTAAATCCAATCAAGCAAACAATCCAGAAGCACAACCAACATCAACAGAATTTTCCAATATCAATTCTATAACCAAAAATTACTTCAAATCATCCTTTGTGCAATTTTTCCAAAAATATCCTCTCAAACCTGAAGAAGCTTTTCCTTTGTGCAAGTGATTGATGCGAACCTGTCCCCTTCACCAATACAATCATCAAAACTGACACTTCCATCATAATCCAATAATCTCATAAACAATCACATGTTATATCCTCTAACATCATTACACCAATTAAAACATGTAAACTAAAGCATCAGATAAACCAAATCACAACACATAATATAGTTCGTCATTCTATAAATAGCGATCAAATACACACACAAGACAAAGTATCTGAATATCCAAAAACATAAATCAAAACAAAACAAGGTCACACTGTCCAGTCCAAAAAGCAAAATGGAGGGGTGTTACAAGATTTCCAAATTGAATCAGCTTAACTTCTTCCTGACTTAAGAAATTATGAAAAATATCATAAGTTAATTGAGTAGCTAAAGAAGGAATAGCTAATTGAGCATGAATATTAGTAATAAATTGTTGAATTTGGCTAGGAAGACACTTTTTAAGAATAATATGAAATAATCTAAGATCTTCTAATTTTACTTCTAAACCATGCAATTGACTATTCAAAGCATCAAACTTCAATAAAAAATCATCCATAGATTTAAAATCAGAATACCTAAGATCTTCAAGTTGATTTTGAAGTTGAATTTTTTAGATTCATTTGAACTATCATAAATAGTTTTGAGTTTGTCTCATGCTTCATAGGTTGTTGTACATGTCCCAATATAAACATATAGTTCAAGTGACATGGAAATACCTATATGACCAAGGGCTTCCTCATTCTTGAGCTTCTATTTTCCTTGTTCATAGTGGGATGCGATCAGGTTTCGATTTGGGATCTATAGCAACATCCAAAAGATGTTTAAAATGAAAAATAAAAGAGATATGAGTTTTCCAAGAATGATAGTTAGAAGAACTTAACTTAATTTCAGGAATTAAAGTAGACATTGTAATAATAAAAAAAAATCACAACTTTAAGATAAAAAAATATTTTTTATAAATATTTGCTAAAAAAAAAATAACCCTTTCAATTGAATTATATCTTTAAAAAAATCTCTTCTTAAAAAGAAATTGCCTAAAAAATAAATTAAACCTTTTAAAAAATTAAATGCAACAATTTTACACACTAAAAAAATATATATTTAAAATAAAATTACATTTGAAAAGTAATATTAAAATTATATAATATTAAACCTTTATAAATATTAATAGTTTAAAAGTTTAATAAAATTAAAAAGGACGAAAGAGTATTTTTGGATAAAAGGCTTTTATAGGAAACTATGAAGAATTGAAACTTTAATTCATTCTTTAATTTTTAAACTTTAAAACCATGCGATTCTTACATAAAGACTTTTAAAGCATATAAAAATTAATAACGAACTAAAAGGATTAACCTTTTATTTCTTTTAAAAAAAAGGGGAATGGAAAGTTGATTTTTTGAAAAAAGCAAAATAGGTTTAAAAAGCTTTTTATTTTAAAAATATAAATATTTATATAAAGCAGAGACAATTTTTTTATCAAAAATATCAAATTTTTACAAACTATTTTTTTTTTTTCAATCTAAATGATTTGTAAACTAGAACTAGGGATAAAGCCCTTAAAAAAAATTGATTTTTAAAAAAAATGAATAATAGATTTGTAAATGAAATTTTCTATAAAAAATTGAAATATAACTTTTTATTTGAGGGTTTATAAATTTTTTTGTGAAAATCTAAATATGCATGTAAATTATATAGATTTGTTTTCAAATTTAAACTGATATTTAGCAAAAAGCTTAGAAAACTTTATACAAAATATTTGAAATTTGTAACAATTATAGAAACCTGCACAATGAAACTAATTAAAAAAACAAATATCAAACAAGAAGCAAGATTAGACTTTTGGCTCTTCTCTTCTTCTCTTTGAATGCCTCCAATGGTGAGCCTAAAAACTTGACAAACCTTCAACAATGTAGCTCACAAAAGATTAGTAATACCAAGCTCTAATACCATGAAAGGAAAAATAAATGAGCAATGGAAAGTACTAATTCCTGAGCATTGTTTGAAGGAAAGAGATTACTAAGAAATAGAGAAACCAAACCAAGCACCACCAAAATGCAAAGGAGACACAAGAATTTGATAAAGGGAAAAAACATGAAAAAACCTCAATATTATGAATGGAGGCAAAATGCCTAAGAATGATACAAAGAGAGAGAGAGAGAGAGAGAGAGAGAGAGCACTTAAGCCTTAAGCTTGCTTGCTTGAATATGAAGAATGAGAGGAGAGGCACCTCAATAAATAGATGTGAGAAGAGGAGTTAGAATGTAACTCTCAACTCAATGAATGCCACCATTCATCTATGTGTGTGCAATGTGTCAAGAACCTCTTTAGGAGGTGGCTACAAATATTTTTTAATAAAGGAATTAAAAATAAAATGAGTCATCCTCACACATGTGTGAGAAGACAAAAAAAACAAAAGACTTGTAGAGATTCTTTTGGAATATTCCTACAGGTTAATAAATAATTACAATTAAAGAATAACCTTTACCAAGTAAAGATTAATCTTCTAACAAAAAATATGCACAAGACAACAAGGTTAGAACATAAAAAGCCATTACATCACAAGGTTAGAACATAAAAACACATACACACAAGCACACAACAAGCTAAAGGATTTGAGTCAGCAAAGTGAAAGAGACTTCAATGTAGAAGGTTGTCTCAGTACTATGTGTTGCCCCCAAATTAAGAAATAACACACAAAAGAATTCTTAAACAAAGAGAAGAATGTGAGAATTTGTAAAGAGCGGAACTTTTTAAATCACATATCGACAAAACTTTAAATAATATAATTTGTATTCAAAATAAAGTCAACAACTCATTCATTTAGACATCAAAGAAACTAGTCGATTGAAAAACAACAACATAAGGTCGATAAAATAGATTCATAAACAATTCTAGTCTAAAACATACATGTGTCATATTACACAATTTTGATTATAAATACAATAGATGATAATAATATTAGTTACAATTCCAGACTTAGGCATTCAGTCGCCTTAAGCTCTTCATTACATAATAAAGAATACATAAAGCATAAAAGAAGATGCCATCCGTCGATCTTTCATCCAATAGAAAATCTTCAATAAAGAAGACGAGAACAAGGATTAGGCGCTTTTTCCGCCCAACCTCGAAGCTTACGATTCCCCAAAATTCTTAAATCATTCTAAGAATACCCGACTCTACACGAATCGCTTAGCAAAAAACAATCTACGAGCAAGATGGAATCTGGTGCGTGCCTAGTATAACTAGTAAAACCACAAGCATTTTCATTTTTCTAAATCATTTAAAAAACAAGGAAGTTTGATACTAGGATATGGTAGAGAGTTCAATAATTTCATCTATTTCAATGGTCCTTAAGTTACTTGGCCAAGTAAAATGTCATGCACGAAAAATAAAGTAGTTTTGGAAAAGCAAAACTAAACTCTCTATTAACCCATATTTGGCACCCGTCCCAAAAGGTAACTTTCCCAAAAACATAACATGCACAGTCATTTATCAAGCATGCATGGTCTAAACAGTCAAATACAATCTTTCAAAACAATAAAACTGAAAACTTGTTTGAAGCAAAAATAGTTTAAAAAGTTGTCTTTTTCATGGTTTAAATCCATAAACGACATTAAATTAATAATTAAATTGAGTAAATTAAATAAAAAAGAATAATGGAGGTGTATCTCTAGTATGCAAATTAAATACATATAAAAACAGTCATAAAAGAGCACACGTTCATTTGTTATTGTACTCATCTATTTAATACTGTTCAAGTTCGTTTTTGTTGTTTCTAAGTAAATCATATTTAAATTTAAATGGTTTATTTTCTGTTTAATGTACTTTCAGAAAATAAATAAATAATTTTTCAAAGAGATTTAAAATAATTCATTTTTGTTTTTGTTTTGACTGTTTTGTTTGCAATTTTTGCTAAGTTTAATCTCTATCTTGAAATTTCATTGTAAAAATTTAAAGGATATTTTTCCCAAAAATATTTTGTTTGGAACATTTTTAAAGTTTTTAAATCGGAATAAAATAATTGTTTTTTGTTTAAGATCTTTTAAAAATCCAAATGTAAATGATGTTTTCTGGTTTTGCATCTCTTCCTAGATTTAATCGGTTGTTTCTCAGTGTTTTTCAAACCAAATTTCTTCCTAGAATCTTTTGTTTCTAATTTCAATAATATTTTGGAAATTGAATAAAAATATTCATAGTTTGATATCTAAAGGTTTAACAGAATTCAAACTAACATAAATTTCTTTTAATTTTTTTCAAGATCTACGAATAAATAACATTGCATTCCATTTCAATCTATTAATAATTCATTTAATTTATTCAAGATTCTACCTCTTTAAATTATGGAAATGAATTTTGTGAAATTCCTCTGCTCTTCTTGTATATTTCTCCTCTGTTCGAATGTTGTTCATTCATTGTGTTATACCTTATTTCAAACTGACTTTTATCTTCCTGTTGGTGTCTCCTTGTTGCCTTCTCCCTTAGTCTGCACATGAACCAGTCCACTATTCTTGCATAGAGATTTGAAGAGGGAAGGTTGCTTCCCTGTGATTTCTCCCTGGTCGTGCCCTTACCTACTTTCCCAAGTGCGTGGGATGCAAGCAATGAATGGGGAGATTGTCTCTTGGGTCACGTGGGTTGGAGAGAGTCCTTCTCCCTAGATCTCCCTTAGTCTATTGTATGTGTGGCAAGGTGAGTCCTTTCCTTGGCGGTGTGAAGTGTGAGGGTGTGTGTGGACTCTGGCCGCACCTTTTACCAGGCCATACGCATGCCTTCCAAACAGGTCGCCTCCCTGTCTTTTCTCTTGAATGTGGTCTAGTCCCTTCAGCTATGTAGGGTGTGAGTGGTGAATGTTTACCACTGTTTTCAAACAGAATAATCTCTCTCTTCTTCTACGTGTGGGGTGAGAAGGTAGAAAATAATTTAATAGCAATTCCCTGCCAAGACAAAAAAAATGGATTTCCTGTGTCTCTCTTCCCCCAATTCGAAATTCTTCCAGTATATGATTCTTTTTTCATGCATTGTTGGAGTTATCAAGAAAAATGAGATCCACCAAAATATGATTGATCTCCAGTTCAATTCTCAAATTCCAAGTATTTAAAATTTGATTGCTTTTCAATTTGTTTGAAGATATTTCTTCAATTCGTTAACTGAAGTTTGAGTTGAATGCCAAGTTCAATTTGCACGTGAATTTGTTTCCTAAATTGTTTTCAATTTGTTTCCAATAACTCCATTTAGCTATTTGTTCAATTTCTGAATTTAAATCTTTCCTTCTTTCATATTTTCAATTAAAAACACTTAAATTTATAAAACACTTTATTCATTTGAATTTTATTAAATTCCAAAATAAAAGCCAATTCCATTTAAATTTCGAAATACAATCATATTATTTTCAAACAATAAATAAATATTTAAACAAGAAATCCAATCATTTAATTTAAATCAATTTGATCAAATTTAACCAAATCGTCATTTTAAATCAACATGTATTTTTTTTTCACAAATTTTGAGAAATTAAATTAAAACTAGATTTAAAACTTACAAACACGATAAACACAAAATGTATTAAAATATTATCTAAGTGAGTGTGTGAGATTTCGTCTTACTTATAAACGTCTAACAACTAAAAAACTCTACCTGATCGTTGTTCTCACCTTCAATCACGTTCACCTGTTCCTGCATTCACTTGCACTCGATTTTACATTAGCAATGACAAACCCCAAATTAAATATAAATGCATTTCAATTTCAATTTCATTTAAATTTGAATTTGAATTTAACTTTCATTAAAATAATCATTTAATTTCAATTTAAATAGCGACATCATGATTACTAATTGCATTTAATTAATCAAATGAAATCTATACGTGACATCCTTCCCCTCGTGGAAGAGACATCGTCTCGATATCTTATTAACCAATCAATAAGAATAACATCTCCATCAATAAAACATACTATCTCAATCAGTAAAAGCATAATATCTCAATAGGTAAACATAGTATCTCAATCATAATGAAATAGTAACTTAGAGCATAGTTCTCAAACATAAGCATAAACAATAATAGTAGCATCCACGCTATCAAAGTTCACAACATGTGAATCAAAAACCATAGTATCAAATATCTCCGCATAAAAAAAATGCTAATATATGAAAGCAAATGAGGAAAATGGTGGTTAATCGTCTAAGAATCCTCCCAAGTAGCACTATCCTCAGTATACTAGTCCCACTGGACCTTGTACTGAGTACTATCTCTATTACATAGCTTAATGCTACGCCTATCTAGGATTCGGATGGGCTCCACTAGCACCACCCTTGGATCCTGTACCTGTAATGAACGCCAATCAAGAATATGAGATGCATCACGATTGTATGGTTTCAACAAAGAAACATGGTAAACAATATATGGAGTCGAGCTAGAGCAGGTGGTAACGCTAGTCTATATGCAACTGGATTAATAACTTCCAGTACATCAAAGGGTCCCACAAATCTCAGTGCCAACTTTGATGATTTCCCAAATGAGATAGAGCTCTTATGAGGCTTAACCCTCAAAAAGACTTTATCTCCTACAACAAACTATTTGAAAGTCCTGTTCCTATCAGCATAGCTCTTTTGTCTATCGGTTGCTTCCTTCAACCTACCCTTGATCAACTTCATTTTCTCATCCATTTCCTTGAGCATTTCTGAACCAATAATGATCCTGTCTTCCATCCTGTCCCAACTGATGGGTGTGCGACATTTCCATCCATAAAGTGCCTCAAAAGGTGCCATACCCAAAGATGCATGATATGAGTTGTTGTAGGAAAACTCAACCAATGGTAAATATTCCTCCCACTTGTATTGTTGATCCATGCAATACATCCTCAGTAATTCCTCCACAACCTGATTGACCCTTTCAGTTTGGCCATCGGTTTGTGGGTGATATGCAGAACTAAAATTCAATTTAGTTCCCAAAGTTGCATTTAGTGTAGTCCATAACCTAGATGTCATCCCAATATCTCTATTAAAAATAATGGTCTCTAGTACACCATGCAATCTAAATATCTCTTGCACAAATTTCCTCGCAAGAGTCAATGATCCATCCTTCAGATTTCCAGGTATGAAATGTGAAACCTTCGTCATCTTATCAACAACTACTAAGATGGTATCATGCCTATTCCTGCTCAAAGGTAATCCTTGGATGAAATCCATACTGATTACTTGCCACTTATACTCAAGTATATCGTGGGGATACAAAAGTCATGTTGGATGCACATGCTAAGCATTGACTCGCTGGCATTCCAAACATCTAGCCATGTACTAAATGACATCTTTCTTGAGCGTAGGCCAAAAATAAAAAACCTTCAACTCTGCTACCATCTTCGTAACTCCTGGATGCCCTGAATAAGGTGCATCATGAACTTCCTCAAGAATCAACTTCCTCAAATCTCCACCCTTAGGGATATACATCCTTCCCTAATATCTGACAATACCATCAAAATCCATCACATATCCATCAAATTTATGATCTGAAGGATCCGCCTCTAAGGCTTGCCTAACCCTGTCATAATGCTCATCTCCTGGAAGATACTGCAACACTTGTTGCCTCAAATTTGACCTTGTGATCAAAATAGCAGATATATGTCTTCTCCTGCTAAGAGCATCTGCAACCCTGTTTTCCTTACCTTTGATATACTCAATACCAAAATCATACTCACTCACGAACTCAAGCCACCTCCTTTGTCTCGCATTGAGGTTCGACTGTGTGAAGATGTACTTAAGTCCTAAATGATTTGTCTTAAGCTCAAATGGCTTCCCAAGGAGATAATGTCTCCACATCTACAGTGCATGAACAATAGCTGTAAGCTCAAGATCATGTGGCACATAATTCAACTCATATTGTTTCAGTTTCCTAGACTCATATGCAACCACTTTCCCTTCCTACATTATCACAACTCCTACACCTTCACCTGATGCATCTGTAATCACTATGAAGTGCCCATGAGGATCCGGTATAGTCAACACTGGTGCCGATGTCAAATTGTGTTTAAGAATTTGAAATTCTTCCTCGCACTTCTCTGTCCACTCATATTTATTTCCCTTATTATGAAGAGAATTAATAGGTGTTGCAATCCTGGAAAACCCTTCCACATATTTCTTGTAGTATCCTGCAAGTCCCATGAAACTACGGACTTCAGTAACACTTTGCGGTGTTGGCCAATCTACAATTGCCTCTATCTTCGTAGGATCAACTGAGATTCCCTCAGCAGATATGACATGCCCCAAATAGTGAACCTTCTTCTGAAAGAAAGTACACTTAAAAAAATTACCAAAAAGCTTTCGATCTCTTAGTCATTGCAAGAATATTCTCAAGTGCTTCTCATGTTCCTCTTCTGTTTTAGAGTAAATCAAAATTTCATCAATGAATATAAGCATGAAATCATCTAAACAATCTCTAAATATATTGTTCATAAGGTTCATGAATGTCGCTAGAGTATTCATTAGGCCAAAAGGTACCACTGTGAACTTGTAGTGTCCATACCGAGTTATGAAATTTGTCTTCAGAATATCCTCATCCTTAATCCTCAACTAGTGGTAACCTGATCTAAGATCAATCTTAGAAAATATTGTGGCCCCCTTCATCTGATCAAACAGCTCATCTATCCTAGGTAAAGGATACCTATTCTTGATGGTAACCTTGTTAAGCATCCTATAATCAATACACAGTCACAAGGTTCCATCTTTCTTCTTAATGAAGATTACCGATGCACCTTATGGAGATACACTTGGTCTAATAAATCCATGTTTCAGAAACTCCTGCAATTGAACCTTTAGTTCATACAACTCTGAGGTAGTCATTCTGTAAGGAGCTTTGGATTGAGGCTTTGTTCTAGGTAACAATTCAATTGAGAAATCAAATTCTCTCTTCGGTGGTAATTCAGTAAATTCTTCTGGAAAGATATCCAAGAACTCCTTGAGAACTGGATAGTCCTCTGGTCTCTATTGGGCATTACCCAAGTCACTAACCAAAATAGCAATTATGGAACATCCTTTCCGATGTGCTTTCTTTAGCTACATATCTGAGATATGTCTCAACTCCAGAGGCTCTTGAGATCCTAAAATCTCAATTGGATGTCCAAAATCATCCAAACAACTCACAACCTTATCCTCATAGTTCACTATCGCTTTATGCTCAGTTACCCAATTGATCCCTAAGATTACATCATAAGAACCCAATGGTGCTACATAAAGGTTAACTTGGGTTTGGAAATTAGGTAACTCTAAATTGTTGCATGATAAACATGTATCTACCCTCCTCTCTGCTTGATTTCCATACTGAACCATCCATGAATGTGACATAAAACCAGGTCTAATAGGTAATTTATCAACTACTTTAGGATCAATAAAGAATTTAGTAGCTCCTATATCTATCAAAATAGAAACAAATTGACCAAAAATCTTACCCAACATCTGAATAGGTGTAGCCTGAAAGTCTGTTTGACATTTTTCAACCGCTGCATGTATATGGTGTTACGGTGCTCACCAATCATTACCACCTCGTTGACCTCCTATACGCTGTGTGCAATTGGAGGCATAGTGATCTCCAGAATTATAGCATCCACCTCGTGGCCCTGGATGACCACCTGTCATGTTCTTGATATTGGAGAAGTTGGTGTTATTATTGTTCACCTTCTTGTTTCCACCAAAGCTATCTTCTCCTTTATCCTAAGTGTTTTTTCCCCTTTTCAAATTCCTGATCTGTTGATTATTATTGTTACCCCTCTAGTTATTGTTATTATTGTTTTGGAACTTCTTGTTTCCAAAACCAGATTTAGCATTAACACTCTTCCTGTAGTTTTCCACCTGTTGTAGCTTTTGTTCCTGTTTTGTGGCCTTCTCAAATACCTCATCCATCGTCAATGGATTATGAATATCCACATCAACTCCAATCTGTGGCCTCAACCCTAGGATGAATTTTCAAATATAGAACCGTTCATCCATCTGATATTGTGGTACGTACTTCAAGAGATTAGTGAACCTCTCCCAGTACTGAGTAACTGTCAGGCCACCCTGTGTCAAATTATGGAACTCTGTCATCTTCTTGTCAAAGAACAACTATGGAAGCCACCTCTTCCTAAAAAGTTGCAAGAACACTTCCCATGTATTCCCACCTGGTAATAAATTCTTCTCAGTCTTCTCATTATCCCACCAAGTAGAAGCTTCTCTAGTAAGCTGGTGTGCAGCCCAAACTGCCTTGGTCTCATTGGACATATTCCTAAGCTTGAAGTACTTTTCCATCTCAATAACCCAGGATTTAGCTCCATCACCTATTGTTTTTCCATCAAACTTGGGCGGTGCTACCCTTTTCAAATATTTAGCCGACTCCCCTTCAATCGTTGCTTGAGGATTTGGTACTTCAACCCTTGGATTCTCATTATTAGGTTGCTCCTAATTTTGGGGAATTTCAACTTGAGGGTTTTGTCCTTCTCTGACACCTTCAACTTCCTATTCCAGGTTATCCATTATGGAACCCTGTTGATTCAAAAGACTAAGAATCTGATCCAACCTATCATTCTCATTACTTGTAGTAGCTCATTTACCTCTTGTACACATTATGTATCACAATTCCTGCATCAAGGAATTTTTGTTTAGCGTAATGGGAAAAGGACCCTAGTGTTCAAACCTAGCTCTGGTACCAAATGTAAAGAGCGGAACTCTTTAAATCACACATCGACAAAACTTTAAATAATATCATTTATATTCAAAATAAAGTCGACAACTCATTCATTTAGACATCAAAGAAACTAGTCGATTGAAAAACAATGACATAAGGTCGATAAAATAGATTCATAAACAATTCCAGTCTAAAACATACATGTGTCATATTACACAATTCTGATTATAAATACAATAGATGATAATAATATTAGTTACAATTCCAGACTTAGGCATTCAATCGCCTTAAGCTCTTCATTACATAATAAAGAATACATAAAGCATAAAAGAAGATGTCATATGTCGATCATCCATCCAATACAAAATCTTCAATAAAGAAAACAAGAATAAGGATCAGGGCCTTTTTCCGCCCAACCTCAAATCTTACGCTTCCCCAGAATTCTTAAATAATTCTAAGAATACCTGACCCTACATGAATCGCTTAGCAAAAATCAGTCTACAAGCAAAATGGAATCTGGTGCATGCCTAGTATAACTAGTAAAACCACAAGCATTTTTATTTTTATAGATCATTTAAGAAACAAGCAAGTTCGATACTAGGATATGGTAGAGAGTTCAATAATTCCATCTATTTCAATGGTCCTTAAGTTACTTGGCCAATTAAAATGTCATGCACGACAAATAAAGCATTTTTGGAAAAGCAAAACTGCACTCTCTATTAACCCATATTTGGCACCCGTCTCGGAGGGTAAATTTCCCAAAAACATAACATGCATGGTCTAAATAGTCAAATACAATCTTTCAAAACAGTAAAATTGAAAACTTGTTTGAAGCAAAAACAGTTAAAAACTTGTATTTTTCATTGTTTAAATCCATAAATGACATTAAATTAATAATTAAATTGAGTAAATTAAATAATTAAGAATAATGAAGGTGTATCTCTAGTATGCAAATTAAATACATATAAAAACAACCATAAAAGAGCACACTTTCATTCGTTATTGTACTCATCTATTTAATACTGTTCAAGTTCGCTTTTGATGTTTCTAAGTAAATCGTATTTAAATTTAAATGGTTTATTTTTTGTTTAACATACTTTTAGAAAATAAATAAATAATTTTTCAAACAGATTTATATAACTCATTTTTGTTTTTGTTTTGACTATTTTGTTTTCAATTTTTGCTAAGTTTAATCTCTATCTTGAAATTTCATTGTAAAAATTTAAACGATATTTTTCTCAAAAATATTTTGTTTGGAACATTTTTAAAGTTTTTAAATCCAAATAAAATAATCATTTTTTGTTTAAGATCTTTTAAAAATCCAAATGTAAATGATGTGTTTTGGTTTTGTATCTCTTCCTAGATTTAATCGGTTGTTTCTCAGTGTTTTTCAAACCAAATTTCTTCCTAGAATCTTTTGTTTCTAATTTCAATAGTATTCTGGAAATTGAATAAAAATATTCACAGTTTGATATCTAAAGGTTTAATAGAATTTGAACTAACAGAAAATTCTTTTAATAGTTTTCAAGATCTATGAATAAATAACATTGCATTCCATTTCAATCTATTAATAATTCATTTAATTTATTCAAGATCCTACCTCTTTAAATTCTGGAAATGAATTTTGTGAAATTCCTCTGCTCTTCCTGTATCTTTCTCCTTTGTTCGAATGTTGTTCAGTCATTGTGTTATACCTTCTTTCAAACTGACTTTTATCTTCCTGTTGGTGTCTCCTTGCTACCTTCTCCCTTAGTATGCGCATGAACTACTCCATTGTTCTTGCATAGAGATTTGAAGAGGGAAGGTTACTTCCCTGTGATTTCTCCCTAGCCGTGCCCTTACCTACTTTCCCAAGTGTGTGGGATGCAAGCAGTGAATGGGGAGATTGTCTCTTGGGCCATGTGGGTTGGAGAGATTCCTTCTCCCTAGATCTCCCTTAGTTTATTGTATGCGTGGCAAGGTGAGTCCTTTCCCTGGCGGCGTGGAGTGTGAGGGTGTCTGTGGACTTTGGCCGCACCTTTTACTAGGCCATGCACATGCCTTCCAAATAGGCCGCCTCCCTGCCTTTTCTCTTGTACGTGGTTTGGTCCCTTCAGCTACGTAGGGTGTGAGTGGTGAATTTTTACCACTGTTTTCAAACAGAATAATCTCTCTCTTCCTACACATGTGGGGTAAGAAAGTAGAAAATAATTTAATAGCAATTCCCTACCAAGACAAAAAAAAATGGATTTCCTGTGTCTCTCTTCCCCCAATTCAAAATTCTTCCAGTATATGATTCTTCTTGCATGCATTGTTGGAGTTATCAAGAAAAATGAGATCCACCAAAATATGATTGATCTCCAGTTTAGTTCTCAAACTCCAAGTATTTAAAATCTTATTTCTTTACAATTTGTTTGAAGATATTTCTTCAATTCATTAATTGAAGTTTGATTTGAATGCCAAGTTCAATTTGCACGTGAATTTGTTTTCTAAATTTTTTTCAATTTGCTTCCAATAACTCCATTTAGCTATTTGTTGAATTTCTAAATTTAAATCTTTCCTTCTTTCATGTTTTCAATTAAAAACACTTTATTCATTTGAATTTTATTAAATTATGAAATGAAAGCCAATTCCATTTAAATTTTGAAATACAAGCATATTATTTTCAAACAATAAATAAATATTTAAACAAGAAATCCAATCATTTAATTTAAATCAATTTCATCAAATTTAACCAAATCATCATTTTAAATCAACATGTATTTTTTTTTCACAAATTTTGCGAAATTAAATTAAAACTAGATTTAAAACTTGCAAACACGATAAACACAAAATGCATTAAAATGTTATCTAAGTGAGTGTGTGAGATTTCGTGTTACTTATAAATGGCTAACGGCTAAACAACTCTACCTGATCGTTGTTCTCGCCTTCAATCACGTTCACCTATTCCTACGCTCACTTGCACTCGATTTTACATTAGAAATGACAAACCCCAAATTAAATATAAATGCATTTCAATTTCAATTTCATTTAAATTTGAATTTGAATTTTTTATGTTTTTTTTTAAATTTTTTTAATTTTTTATTAGATTGTAGGAATTGGGTAGCATGACCCCCTATAAACTGTAGTGTGCCTGGTAAACCTTTTAACATGACTGGCGGTGCTGGCATGACATGCCCTCTGGTACCATGGGGGTGGAGGAGACTAGACCTCGTGACCAACCTCCTACAACATGAAAGATTTAGCCAACCGAGCTAGGGCCCCAACCCCGATTTGAATTTCAATCTAACTTTCATTAAAATAATCATTTAATTTCAATTTAAATAGCGACATCATGATTACTAATTGCATTTAATTAATCAAATTAAATCTATACGTGACAAAATGGATTGCTTCAAGAGAATAATACATACAAAAGATAGGGAAACAACCAATATCGAAGAGAGAAAGAAGTATATACACAAGAGGAAGAATATGCAAGTCTTCAATTCAATATATACACAGAATTGAGATAAAATAGAAAGAAAGAAGAGAGAAGGCTCCACAAGTACCTATTTTTTAGGAGAATTGAACAAAATTCTTTATAGGCCCTCAGACCTACAGACAGGTGAACAAAAGGCTCTATAGGTGATCAGTCCTACAAAGTTGAACAAAGAGATCCTACAAGATGAAAGTTCTTTACAAGTCCTTATACTTGCAAAGGATGTGCCCCAGGTGCTCGGTCTTGAGGGATGCCTGATGTGAAAGGCTCTACTAAGTCTGATTGATCCTCACAGGTGCTCGGTCCTGCAAGGCAAGCTTGATGCAAAGGAGCTCTATAGGTTCTTGGTCCTATAGAGAAAGACTTATCAGATAAGCTTATGGATACTAAAAGTTGTGTTTCAGGACAACCACAAAAAAAATAGGTCTATTCAGGCTACCCCCAAGCTAGACACGAATGAACTCATTTGAAGGAAAAGCTTTCAAAAGGGGTTCTTGGTGCAGGGCACCCAGGTCTTAATGTAAAAAGTTGGTAAGAGTTAATATTTTTCGCTAGTTGGGTCTTTTGGCTTGTAATAAGGTCTTGAGGACCATTTCTCATGTTTTTGAAGTTTTTTTGAGTCATGTTGAGTCAATTTTGTAAATATGGTAAAAATTTGCATAAAGTTGCAAAATGTTGTCATGCAACTTTTGCATTTTTGGCTTTTTGGGGAAGTTGAATGGTCAAGCTTTGGTTTTTGGTGTGAAATCAATTAGTTATTATTGGGAATGATTTAAAATCACTTGTGTATGTTGAGACACGGGTTGGATGATGTAATTTTAAATTTGAATAACAAAGACTATTTTCCTACGTTTTGAAGCTTAATTTGCTACTACAACAACTTGTACAATTTTTTACAACCTAGGAGTGAGAAAATTTTGATTGAAATTCATGTAAAATTGAATCTTTGTTATTTTTATTTTTGTCTCATCTGATTTCATCAAATTTTGAGCGTTTTAGAGCCAATTTATTAAAGGTTGCTTGAAACCCTCATTTAGAGTGTGCATTGATTGTAAATAATGGATTCCTCTCCATTCCATTGATGAATTGACCTCAAAATCAGTGGAATGGATTTAGGTAGGTTACCTTTTGTGTTCTTGAATTTTCAAGAGTAGGGGGGTGAATATTGAGGCCAATTTGTTGATGCCCTAGGTTGAAAACGTCATGATTTTGGGCATAGAATGTGCATAGGAGTTAGGTTTTGGTAAAAAACTCTTTGGGAATTTTTGGAGGTGATTGAAAATTTTAGTTAAAACCTTATTTAACATTTCTAATCCATTGGTATGAATATTTGTGGTCTTCGTTTTGAAAAGGTCTTATTGTGACATAGTGGAATAAGCCTAATTAGGCCTAGTTTCAAGCGTAGCAACAATTTTTTGAACTTTATGTTTCAAAAAAACATCACCTGCAATTGAGATATGTTTTGGGAATCACAATTGGTTATCCAAAACTGATTTTATGTTGTGATTTTGAGTTGTTCCCTGCAAGTTATGTCAAAAAACCTCGTTTGTTGTCCTACAAGGCCTAGTGGTAAATTGTGATGAAAGTCACTTTATTTGAGGTGTTAAGACTTTGGAAAAGAGTTGATTGAGTGAGTTTTGGTATTTGATACCCCTTACTTGCATCAATTTGATATCAGAGCATAGGTCTGATCTAAAGAAGATAATTTGTGTTGAAAGAAGAGAAAAATTCCTCCAAAAGGTAAACTATGGTGAGAAAAATGAATGAAATGGAAGAGAGGACTACAAGAGAGATTAGGAGATTGAAGGAACTCCAAGATAGGATGATAGCAAGGCTTGAGGATGTTGAAATAGGTCAAAAGAGAGGTATAGTCACTGGTGAAGAGAGTGACTATGAAGAGGAAGGGGAAAAATAAAACCCCCAAGAAGAGACTCAAGAAGAAGAGGAGTTGCATCCTAATGAGCAGAGGATGGTCAAGCTACTGAGAGTAGTCAAGGAAGATAAAAACAAGGTGTAGATTGATCTACCAATGTATGGAAGTAATTTGAATGATGAAGATCTTTTGGATTGGATTGCAGCACTTGACAATTACTTTGAATGTGAAGATGTACCAGAGGAACAAAGGGTAAAGTTGGTTAAGTCAAAGTTGAAGGGGCATGCCTTATTATAGTGGGGTTGTGATAAAATTGAGAGGAGGAAGAAAGGTAAGAAAATATTGTTTCTTGGGACATAATGGTAGTTAAGCTTAAGGGTAAGTTCTTACTACTAATTATGCAATTCAAATGTATAAGAAACTTCAAGTTTTGAAACAAAAAGAGATGGATGGAAAAACTTACATTGATGAGTTTTATAAGTTGAGCATAAGAGTAGGTCAAATGGAGGATGATGTGGAGAATATGGCTAGGTATCTTAGTGGGTTAAGATTCAACATTCAAGATGAGTTAAAACTTTGGCAAATCCAAGAATGGTTGAGGAATGTTATCAAATGGCAATTAGGGTTGAAGAAAAACTAAAGAGAAGGCAAGATAAGTCAAACAAGGGAAGACGCAGCAATTCTAAAGGAAGAGAGACATTTTAAAATTCAATACAATCATATGAGAGCCAAGAAGATTCAAGAAAAGTTCAAGACCAAGTTGCTAAAGAGAGGTGGATTTAGAAGAGGTAGATCAGGCTTTAGAGGCAGATTTGGAGGTCAAGGAAGAGGATCAAATGCATTCATAGGAAGGTGTTATCAATGCAACAAGTTTGGATATCAAGCATGGCAATGTAATGAAGGTCAAGCCTCTACTTCACATGGAGGAGAAAGAAGGACTCAATTGGTGCAAAAAAAGGAAAATGAGAGTGTAAACTCTCCATCACAACATGTTGCTCCAAAGGTTGGTGAATATCTTATGGTAAGAAGAACTCTCATCAAAGCATCAATAGAGAAGAAGCCACCACAAAGGAAGACTCTCTTCAAGACAACTTGCAAGTGCTTGGGTAAGGTATGTAAAGTTGTAATTGATTTAGGAAGCACAAATAATATGGTTTCAGTTGAGATGGTGGATAAACTTAAGTTGCCTAGAATGCCACATGATACTCCTTATATAGTTTTTTGGTTGAATGAGAGTCAATATGTTTTGGTAAATGAACAAAGTTGGGTGGAATTTAACATTGAAGGGTATAATGACAAAATTTTATGTGACATATTGCCTATGGATGTATTCCATTTGCTGCTAGGGAGGCCTTGGAAATTCGATAGGCATGCTATGTATGATGGGAGAAGGAATACCTATGAGATAGACAAAGATGGAGTTTCCTATACTTTGACACCATTGAAGCAGGAGGACAAAGGAAAAACTAAGGGAGCTAATGTGATTATGGTAGGAAGAAAGGAGCTCATAAAGGTAGAGGAAGAAAAACACATGGAGTTTGCAGTCACTCCTAAACTTGGAGGTACTAAGACAATAGACTTGAAGAATGATTTGACTTTGGAGGGAAATGATATTGAGCTGGTGCCAAGATCTACTTTGTTGAAGGTCAAAGATGAATTGATTCTTGGGATTCAAGATTGGCTTAAGGGGTCTATTGATATTGTTGGTGTAATTAAATGTTGTGTACCTTGTCCTAGGTCATAATTACACCTTAGTTAAGTTTACTTAGGGACTACATAGGAGTTTTTGGAGATTTTCCACCTTTGGTGGACTTATCTTCTTATTACTTTATCACCTACACCTTTCATGGACATATCATGTGATTACCTCTCCACCTTTTGTGGGTGATCCACTATTTGTGGTGGTTATCACATTATCACTTTCCACTTTAGGTGGAGTGATAGCTTTTCATTGTTGTCTCATGTCATAAGATTACGACACTTGTCATAATCTTATGCACTCCTATGTTCTCACCTTGGCTATATAACCAAAGGGTCTCTACTACATTTGTACATTTATATCATATCATTGACATTGAATACAGTTTATTCTTATCAAATTATTTTCTCTCTTCTTTGTGCTTTCCATTTGGTCCATAGATCTTGGCATTCATAGTTGATTCTAACATGGTATTAGAGCATGTTTGATTCTAACATGGTATCAAAGAATCTTTGATTCTAACATGGTATCAAAGCATTTTTTATTCTAACATGGTATCAGAGTGGGTTGGGTGTCATTGGAGAGTCTTTTTCTAAAGAGAGGTACCAGATTTGGGGAGGTTCCATTTTTGGCTCTTTATTGCAGGTTTATATCGAAGCTTGTTGGTGCAAATATAAGTGCACCATTGCATTCAGAAGGTTCGAGAAATTCGATTTTTCCTTTTGTTTCATCCAAATCAGACATATGAGGCCAAATCTATGAGGGTTTGAAGCTGCATTGTGGTTGCTAGATCCAGAAGGCAGCTGCATTTTTGGAGAATTTTGGGTCAAATCTGACCCTACCATCGCGTCCAGAAGGGCCAAAAACCCTAAGATCGATTGTCCATTCTTCCATTTTGGAGCAAGTCATCTGGTGAGGCAAAAAAAAATTGCCCGAAGAGCAGTAGAACCCCCCAAGCGTCATTATGACAGGGTACAATTTTGAAAAAATAAAATATTTTTTTCGTTGAAATTTTTTTGAAATATCTTTGGCATCAAATATTTATTTGAAAAAGTTTTTTTTTTAAAATAAATAAACAAATAATTTTTTTTATATATTTGGTACAGTCTATGGATTGTACAGTCCGTAGACCCGTACAACATTGGTACCTACAGCTGCACATTAGGCTGCCACACAACGCTTCTTGAACTCTCCCCCGTGGGCCCTCATTCTCTTCGGCAGACTGGGTAAAAACAAAATTTTCGATGGCAGAATTTAGATACCGGCGGTAGCATATTCCTGCATTTCAAGATTTTTTCCGGCAGGTAGGAGTGAGGGCGTTTTGATAGCTAGACGACTATCAAATTTAACCCAGTGACTTGTTGACGTCAACACATATTTGAAAGTTTTTGGCCCCTCTCTGTTTGCATTTTTAGTTTTGCAGGTGATTTTCAAATGCTAATATCTCGCTCATTTTGGCTCCTTTTTTCTAGCAATTTTTTTTATTTGGGATAATTTTTCGTGATCTACATAGTGGTTCAATCAGTTTTTGGTTTTGGCTTCTGGTTTTTCTAGAAATTGCAGATTCTCATAGGTGTTGTTGCTTCGTCCTCATTTTGGGCACTTTGGGAGCTCATAACTTGCTCCTATGGTAACATTTTTGGGTGAATTGTAATTTGAAAGTGCAATTTTTAGTGGTGTGATCATATTTATCTCATCTCCTGTAATTTTTTCATTGTGAGTTTGAGGCCTATTTTGGCAATTTGCATGTACCAAGATCAAAGTCCACTTTGATGTTTTTGGCAGTGGCAATTGTAAATGCACTAAGTATAAAGTGCCAAATCATATATTGCTTGGGGGGCTTCTTGGTTGACTAATTTGGGGGGGTAATTTTGTAGTGATTGGTTACCTTCTTTTGCTTGGTTTGTGTTCTTGCAATGGGGAAATCTCAAATTGAACTTCTAACTCCACATAATTATGCTACATGGAGAAAATCAATATGGCACTATCTCATGGGAAAAGGTCTAATAGGCTATCTAAAGGAAACCATTTCTCAGCCTACTGATGCTAACGAATTGGCAAGATGGGAGATTAATCGTGAGAAAACACTTGGATGCATATGTTCATTAGTCTCATTTGATTTACAATTTCATATTGATTCATGTTCAACACCTAAAGAAGCATGGGAGACTTTTGAAAAATTATATGGTAAAACAGATAAGATTAGAGGATATCAGATTGATAATGATTTGACGAATCTTGATCCTAAAAATTTTGACCACATCCAAGACACATCTCCAAAATCAAGCAATTAAGAACACAGTTGAAAGAATGTAGTATTGAAAAAGAGGATTTACCATTGATTTTGAATGTGTTATCCAAGCTTGGTCCTGAGTATTCAGAATTTGTTTCTGGCTTTCATACCCATTGAATTTCTATGGGAGCATCATATGTTGATCCTAAGTTTGATGAATTTGCAAATCTCCTAATCCAAGAGGAAGCTAAGTTAATGAACATGGGTCTAATCAAGTCTTCCAAGCCGCATGCATTGGTTTCTAGTGAGTCAAAGGTACAAAAAGAATCAGGGAATCTTGATAAGAAGCAAAAGATGAAAAAGAACAAGCCACATAAAGAATCAGAATCCACTCATTCAAAAGAAGAATCATCTAAGAAGAAGAGGTTTTTTTGTGCATATTGCAAGAAGGGTGGACATGAAGAACACTATTGTTATAAGAAGGATATTGATGAGTTGAAAAATCTTCTCAAAAGAAATCAAATTGATTTGCCTTTTAGAATGTTTGAATCTTCTTCTTCTTCTTCAAAATAGTCTAAGGACAAAGGTCAAGCATCTACATCAAGATATAAAGGTCAAGCTTTTTGTGCTTCTTTAGGTTCAAGATTAGGTAGATGGCTTCTAAATTCAGGAGCATCACATCATATGGCATCTTCGCAGTCTATATTCTCTTCATTTCAGCCTTGTTCTATGTCTCCTATCTTGATGGGAAACAATACATACATGAGTGTAATTGGGAAGGGATCTATTAGTTTTGGGGACAACACTTTCCAAGATGTTTTTTGTGTTCCTCATTTGACGAACAATTTTCTTTCCATATATCATATTACACATGGTGGAGATTAGAGAACTGTGGAGTTCACACCTGATTCAGTCATCATTCGAGACTTGGAGAGTAGAGAGATCATTGCTACTAGGGTGGTTGATCATTCATCTCAGTTGTATACCTTTGCATATTTTGCTTCTTATGATGGCATTATTCCTTCGGCTATTGATCACACTTCTAGTGTGAACCATAATTCAGAGGATACTTTTGGCTACTTGAACTTGGGAGTTCTCACATCATATCAGTACTTGAGCCATGCATTACATCTCCTCCATATACTATTGTAGTTGATGATGCTTGTGATTCCATAGTTTTGGTTCCTTTTGATTCAGTGCAGCAGGACATACATTGTCTTCCAAATATGGCTACTTTGGATGACTTCTTGATAGGTATTTCAGACTTGTTTGTGGAGTCTCATCTTACAGATTTGGGGGACACCATTGATGACATTCATCTTCTCTTTGATGAAGATGCTCCTTCTTCAGTTGTTGTGAGGGAACACTCTAAACCTCTTGTTCATTCTCTACATGATCATTCTTTGCAGCTTGGCGTGAGTGTGGATACTTTTGGACAACATTTGGAGGAGGCTTCTTTGTCTTTAGAGGGGATATCCTTCTCTTTGGATCATGTTCTACATTCTTCTCTGCTAGATGTTAGATTTTACTCTTCAGCAGTGTGGCCTAGAACACCTGTTTGGAGTGTGTCAGCTTTCGGCATCGACATGGAGACACTTGAGCATGCTTCAGAGACATCATACATCATCCATCATCTTGGCATCCTACATACATTCTTGGTTTTGTTTCTTCCTAAGGCGAGGAACATTTTTCGGAGAGATTGGATCATCTTCAACATTCAATGTCGACCTTCTACCATCATTGCAGGAGACTCAACATTGAGGGGGGGGCTGCCTTGTCTCTCTTCTACTTCTCTCTTATGGGGGGGTCTTTTTCCTCACATGGGATTTTTACCTTCTCATGCATGATTGAGAGCATTTCTATTTTGTATTTCATCTCTTTTGGGGAGGAGTTTTGTCCCACTGGGTTTTCTCCTTTTCTCCATTTGTGAGAGATTTAATTGCATTTGTACATGGGTACCTAACATGGCCTAGTTGTCGGGACCCATCTTGCATTGTTTTCTTTTGTATACATTCTCCCTAAGTTGCACTTAAATGGGGGTGTTGGTGTAATTAAATATTTTTTACCTTGTCCTAAGTCATAATTACACCTTAGTTAAGGTTACTTAGGGACCACATAGGAGTTGTTGGAGAATTTCCACCTTTGGTGGACTTATCTTTTTATTACTTTATCACCTCCACCTTTCATGGACGTATCATGTGATTAGGTTTCCACCTTTTGTGGATGATCCACTATTTGTGGTCCTTATCACATTATCACCTTTCCACTTTAGGTGGAGTGATAGATTTTCATTGTTGTTTCATGTCATAAGATTACGACACTTTTCATAATCTTATGAACTCCTATGTACTCACCTTGGCTATATAACCAAGGGGTCTCTACTATATTTGAACACATTGATCATTATATCATTGAAATTGAATACAGTTTATTCTTGTCACATTATTGTATCTCTTCTTTGTGCTTTCCATTTGGTCCATAGATCTTGGCATCCATAGCCAATTCTAACATGGTATCAGAGCATGCTTGATTCTAATAGATATGATGATAGGAGGGTTGTTTCTTTCATGGCTTTTAGGGGATGATAATGTTCATTTTATTTATGTTAAATTAGAGGTTAATATACCTGGTCAAGCAGTAGTCAGAGGGGCAAAACAACAGATGGAAGAGATGAAAGGTAAAGGTGAAGTGATGGGTATGTGTAGGATCATGATGGGCCAAAAAGTGGCGATATGTAAGTGATATGATGGCCCATGTGGCCGACGACTTTTTTTTTACCCAAAATTGATGAAATGAGAAGGTTTTTTAAAGGAGATTCTCAGATTTCCACTAATATAAATTATTCTTTACTTTGAATTTAATAAATAATTATTATTCATTTTCTATTTGAATTATGACTAAACTCTTGATTGCTAGGCCGATTGAAAAACATCTATAGCTTTCAAATGGTATCACATTTTTTGAATCCGAAATAGGTGTCACATTCTATTCTTCACATACTATATGATTAAAAAGAATGAATTTCATGAAGTTTTGACCAAGTTAAGGTAGTTAGACATATGATTTTTTATATTTTTTAAAAGTTGTAATAAAAAATTCATAATTAATTATTTACTTGGAAAAAAATTACAAAAAAATATGCATCACATCGGGACATGAGTCCTCTACTTATATCTTAAATATTATAAAAAATATTATCATTTTATTGTGGTTAGGGTAGTTAGATAGACACCTAATTCTCATTTTTTCCCTAAAATTTAAGTACTACTACATTGAAATTTCAAATTTTCACCAAATAGATTTTTTTTTAAATAAATAAACTTAATAATTTAGAAACTACATTCTATTTTCTACAAATTCTATTCTTACATATTTTTGAAATAATATAGATAAATTATTCAAATTTTTACATCAAGTTGTCTAACTTTGATTTTTTTGAATTTTATCACCACTTAAGGGCCTATTGTTTCCATGATGATCGTGAACATACCATGATCAAGGATAAGTTGCAAAGGGATGTGGAAATGTCTAAGTACACCATTGAAGTGAAGAGGAAGGCAGTCCATTACAAGGAAGAATCATACGTGGTTGTAGATGAAGAAGCATATTTAACAACATTCTCAAATGAGGGAGGAATCAAAGATCATCCATCAAGTGAAGAACAACATTCTCAAGTGAAGAATTGGTCAAAGCTAGAAGACAATGCCTATTTTCACTATTTGGTCCATTGGAAAGGTTCATCAAATGGAGATTTCAATTGGAGGTCAGATAATGGCATGAAAAAGCATCAATCCATTGTTGCAACATTGTGCTCAAGGGGACTTCAGTCTATTTTGCCCAAGGAGTATGGTGCAAGGCACCTAGGTCTTAATGTAAAAAGTTTCTAAGAGTTAGTATTTTGGGTTAGTTGAGAATTTTGGCATGTAATAAGGTCTTGAGGACCATTTCTCATGTTTTTAAGTTGTTTTGAGTCATGTTGAGTCAAATTTGTAAATATGGTAAAGAGCTACAAAAAGTTGTCATGCAACTTTTGCATTTTTGGATTTTTGGGGAATTTGAATAGTCAAGCTTTGATTTTTGGTATGAAACTAATTTTTTATGCTTGGGAATTATTTAAAAGCACTTGTCTACATTGAGACAAGGGTTGGATGATGTAAATTTGAAATTTGAATAACAAAGACTCTATTTTTCTACATTTTGAAGCTTAATTTGTTGCTACATCAACTTGTACGGCCTTGTATGACCTGAGAGTGAGAAAAAATTGATTGGAATTCATGTAAAATTTAATCCTCCTTTTTTTTTTGTCTCATTTGATTTCATCAAATTTTGAGCATTTTAGATCCAATTTACTAAAGGTTGCTTGAAACCCTCATTTAGGGTGTGCATTAACTATAAATAATGGATTCCTCTCCATTCAACCGATGAATTAACCTCAAAATCAGTGGAATGGATGTAGGTAGGTTAAATTTTGTGTTCTTGAAGTTGTAGGAGCAGGGGGGTGAAGATTGACGCCAATTTGTTGATGCCCTAGGTTGAAAACCTCATGATTTTGGGCATAGAATGTGCATAGGAGTTAGTTTTTGGTAAAAATATATTTGAGAATTATTGGAGGTGATTGAAAATTTTATGGAAAACCTTATTTAGCATGTCTAAGCCATTTATATGAATATTTTTGGTCTTGGTTTTGAAAACCTTATTGTGACCTAGTGGAATAAGCCTAATTAGGCCTAGTTTCAAGTGTAGCAGTAATTTTTTGAGCTTTATGTTTCAAAACAACCCCACTTGAAATTGAGATATTCTTTAGAAATCCCAAATGGGTATCCAAAAAAAATTTTAGGTTGTGGGTTTGAATTTTTCCATACAAGTTATGTCAAAAAAATGTCATTTGTTATCTTATAAGGCCTAGTGGCAAATTGTGATGAAAGTCACTTTATTTGAGGTGTTAAGACTTTGGAAAAGAGTTGATTGAGTGATTTTTGGTATTTTATATCCCTTCCCTACATAAGTTCCTTCGGTAGGGAACCCTTCAAGACACAAAGGGTCTCATTCAGAGGAACACTCCAATTGAAAGATAGAGAGAAGAGAAGGGGTCCTTAAGAAGGTCACACATCTCTAGAACAAGTTATCACTACCCCCAACATACAAGAGAGTAGAAGCATGCAAGATACTATAGAACTTGAAGGAGTGAGAACCTCATGATAAAATGCTTATAAGGGACAAGATAGAGGTAGACCTCAATATCACTTGTCATGTGAAGAAGAAACAAATACATAAAAGAACACAAAAATGATGACACCATAATCATGAAGTTGCTGTATTTTATCCTTCAAGGCCTTACATTCACTAGTGGAATGGCTAGGCACTCAATGGTATGCACAGAAATAATTTTTTACTTTATCATGTTTATGAAATTTCTTATGTGTAGGAGGAGGAAGAGTAATCAAGTGGTCATTTAGAAGCCTCAACAAAATATGCTCTTGTTCCAATAAAGAATGAGGAGAAGGAAGAAGCCCTTTCTCTTGTGGAGAAAATATTGACTACTCACAAGAAGAAGACATGAAGATAACATATAATGACAGATGAATCAATCCAAGAGAACAAGGTTGAGCGGAAATCATGTCAACATTCAACTGTGGTTTCTATTTTGACTGTTCATTCAAGCAACCAAGCCCCAAATTACACTTATGAGGTGTACATTCTATAGAGACCTAAATTCCTTGTTCATTATGCACACAACCTTTACGCCCATAGCCATATTTAGAGACAAGTTTAAAGCCATGGCCATAACGTGTTTGCAAATCTTGAGAAGGAGCAGGATCTTCATAGAGAGCATTATTCCAGCAATGGGGATTATACTCCTCTACGGGAACACCATCAGCCTTCTTGACAGGATTAGCCTCTTTAACAGAAATGTGATCACCTTCCTCATAAGGGGGGGATCAACATTAAGAACATAACAATTTGTGTTCACATTATCCTGCGATGCAGAAGAATAACCATCTTTGATAGTGGGTTTGGATGATGTTATCAAAAGCTTTAAGTGGATCAGGTTGACTTTATATTTCCCAACGAAGGATTTTGTAAAGTCTAGAGAACCCCGATCATCACCAAGACACACATTTTCTTGAGAAGAGGTAGAAGGAGCAAACTTAAGATTTCTTGCTTCAAAAGGATCTTCTTTAGGGACATCTGTCTCAAAAGTATCCTTTGTAATAGGTACTACTAGAGTAGACATCAACACATTGGAAGACATTGAAGGGATAAGAGTAGGCACAACCGAAGCCTAACCAACAACTCCCTTCCCACATAAGTGTATAGCACTAGGGTTAGCCCTGACTATGACTACTTGATTGTTACAAATGAACTTAATATATTTATACAAGGTAGACGGGACTGCACCCATAGCATGAATCCATGGTCTACCAAGAAGAAGGTTATATGGTAAATTTTCTGACATAACATATACGAGGGTGGTATAATAATAGGTCCCAACCTTAAAGGAAAGATTATCGTGCCTAAAGGTTGTTGACAAACATTATCAAACCCACAAATAATAGGAGAAGAAGCAAATAGAGAGGAAGAATCAATATTAATCTTAGGCAACATATCAATGCTACATACATTGAGTGCCAAACTAGCATTAACAAGAGTACATATAATGCCAATATTATTAGTGTTTATGATCATTAGAGGGTCTGCTTGTTTCTGTACTTCCAGAGGTGGGAGTTCTATGGATAGAACATAATATTTGACAAATCTGCATGAATATGAGCTATCAACGCATTAATATCCATTGGCCTAGTAGAAGAAGGCAAGAGGATCTTTTGCAAGGCTTCCTGAAGCATACCTTGATAAATCAGAGCAGTTTGAGGCAAATCCCATAGTGAGATCTTGGTCAAAGTAATACGGAGTTGCTCGAAAAGATCGTAATCACTAAGTGCTTTAGTTGTAGTTTTAGGTGCTTGAGGAAGACTTGGTTGAGAAGGTGGTAAAGAAGTAGTTTTATCAACATTCTTTTTATTCCTTCTAGTCTTATAAGCATGGGCTACTGCTCTATAAGAGGGAGCCTTACAAAGATAAAAAAAAATCACTATCAAACGAAACACCATTAATAGAACTAATACTTTTAGGAGAAGGACTAGCTAGAGTTAGATAAATGATGGGTCTCTTAGGCCTTTGAGGGGTGGTAGAGACATAGATTATATTCATGAATTCATCACAACTTATAGAGGAATCATTCGAAGGAATACACTCAACATCTATCCCTAGAAGATCCAATGTGAGAGGAACTTCATCATTCACTAATGCATCATCTCTAGAAGGGCGTGCCTCAGAATGAAGAGAATATTCATCATTCACTAATGCATCATCTCTAGAAGAGGGTGCATTGGAATGAATAGAAGGTAGAATAATATTAAGAAAAGCATCAATATTGATTTCATCCTCTTGTGCCAAAATATCCTTAGAAGGAATTTCAAGAGAGGGATCCACAAAGACTAATAAGAAAGGAGAGAAGAACTCACTTTCACACGCTTGTAAGAGAACTCCTTGAAGCTTCTTAACAAAGCTAGAAAAGGATAGAAGAAAGAAATATAGAAAGTACATTTTGAAATAGAGATATAGACAAGTCGGTTGAAGGATGACATATCACCTTGATAGTACAAAATGGGGTTCAAGGCATTGCCTCGAAAAAAATATTGGGGAAGGTGTGTTCATTTCAAGTTCACCAAAATGTAGAGAAGGGGGATTTTCTGCTCATAAGTCTCTTTATTCTCAAGAGAGTCCCAGGGAATGAACTTCCCTAAACTACCTCAAGGAATAGAGCAGGAATTTCAGAATCAGAATGAGTAGGTCATAGTGGTTTTTTGGATAAACTAGTAATTTTTTGGTCCAGGATGACAACGTGAAATGCAAACGTTAGTGCGGCACGTTGGAGTCCCAAAGGCACGTTGGCATCTCGTACAAACTTAAAATTGAGAGTATCACAAAAAAATTAGATCAACTACTCTATTTTGATTGCTAAGAACTTCCAAAATGCGAGAAAGTAACAAAATTGAAATAAAGTAAGTTAAACTAAGTAAAATGTAAATGACAAAGTGAGAAATAGAGAATGTTTACAACAAACCAAGTAATGAAGCGTCCAACAAGTAGATATATTCAACACCTGCACACATAAGATCGAGGGAAGAATGTTGGGGCTATTTAGGGGATTACCTCAGTCAAACCCTTGTTTCGGTGTTCCCACCTCCATAGATAGCCAGATAGATAGAGAGAAATAATAAGTAGAAATGAAATGAATGTAAGAGTGATGAAAGAAAACCCTGCTCAAGGAGGAGAACCCGTACCATGAAATAAAGATGCAGTAGATAGGGGATGTGAGAAATCCCAAGATGTTCAAAGATATAAGGTACAAGATAGATATCACTTGAAAAGCTTGAGGAAGCCAAGTAGAGAGATAGAGTTGCGAGAGCCAAGAGAGTTGCAAAGAGCATTGTAAGAATGTGAGTGCTTGATAGCTTGAGGTTGTTGTAGAGAGATAGAGTTGTGCAAGTAAGAGAGAAAGAGAAAAGAGAATGTCTCCAAGAGAGAAAGACCAAGAAGAAGAATAAATTGATTGAAAAGATAGCTTTTAAAGAGAGATGATGAGGGGAAAGAAGCTTCTCGAGCCATTACAAGGCATCCCGGGTTGTTACCACTGATAGAAGTAGTTGACAAGTGGCAAGGCACTCGAAAATGGTTGTTTGAACATTGAAACATTGCAAGACGCTAGCATAGCATGTGGATGTCTATGTGGACACTAGTGTCCAGACACATCATGCTACAAAACGACAAGAATAGGAAAATCACAAGGCTTGACACAAGTTGACGTGCAAAGGTAGCTGCTGAAAAAGGGGTCCTAAGCATCCTAAGAGGGAAATTGGCTAATGTAGGGGTTAAAATGATCCTACAAAAATGCTAAGGGAGTGGACACCAAAGTGGATACAAGAATGTATGCGATATTGCAAGGGGTGTAATTTTACGACATTACACCTTCTCACCACTACATGATTTTTCCAAAAGATTCTTTTCTTCCCATTTGTTTATTTTTCTTCAATATTTACTACAAATCATAAATAAAACCCCAAGTTCTCAATATTTAGAAAGGTTGTCTCTATTTGAATATAGCAATGGAGTACATTACAGTACTTCAATACCCAATGCTTACATGAATCTTGGATGTTGAGCTTTGTTGGTAATGCATGGAAGGTACATTAATATAGTCCTCACTAGATTAGCCATTTTTTTAAAGAAAGTTTTATCTTTGTATATAATTGTTTAAATATGTGTCTTCAAGGAAATACTCCTCTTTAATGCATTCCATAGCTTCTCCCCATGTGTAGTTCTCATTCATCTTTACATCAAAATATCGATCATCAAGGGTTCCCCTATCATTCTACATTGATAAAAAGAAAATCTCCCATAATTATTGCATGTGAGTCTCAACTTTGAAGAGGGTGACTACCATTTTCTCAAAATCTATAAAGTTGTTTACAAAAGAAATGAAAAATCTAGTCCTTGGAGATCATTTGAATCAATTTTCTCTTGAAAAGTTGGAATGTTAAAATTTAATCAAACCTTGACAAGGGCATGAGTACATAATGGCCTCTCCATTTTTTCTTTATTTGGTTGTAGTTTATCCTAATTTTTTGAAGGGGATGTGAAAATTGGGTCATTATCTTCATGTGTTATCTTACTAAATCTACCCCAATCAACACCTTGAAGGGTTTTGAGGAGTTAGCTCTTCCTTAGCTATTCGAAATCATGTGTGCCTTAGAGGAAGATAGTCTAATGGGTTCCTCAAGTCTTCAAGCCAATTTTATGGTATCCTAATTACATGTGATAGGACACTTGTGAGAGAATGGCTCTTATACCACTAATTTGAATCATGCTTGAAATCTAGAGGACAATACACCAAAAAGGGACTAATTTTATTCTAATTAGTAATTGACAAACAAGTGAGTATGCAATAGCCATTACTAAAGCTAAACAAGATGGATTTTGTTCAAAATTTAAGATTAGATATACTTGAAAAACTCTATGGAAGAGATGCATTCCTTCTACTATGTTTCATTCAATTTGAATTCAACCATATTATATATTTTACAAATCAAACTAGAAAACTTGACAAAACTAGTAAATTATGATTTCCACCAAAAACTAAAGCATCATCACACCCACGATCCTTGGAAGTTGAAATGGACAATTAGATGAAGATAAATTAACTAAAAAATTACAAAAACACTATGAAATTATTTAATCTTGATACCCCAACTTATTGGGTCCATAACTCCTAGTCCATTGAACAAAAAATGAATTAACTAAATACATTAGAAAATTTTCCGAAAAACTTACTTTCAGATATTTAGAAGGTAGCCAGCCTATAACTCTCCTCCTAATCAAATGATGAAATTCTTATGAAACATTTCTATTTCAAATACCTTTAAAAATAAAAATGATATTTTTGTTTAAATTAATATTTTATAAATTCAACCAAACAAATGGCATCCAAATATTCTTTAATATTCACCAAATAAAATCATATAGAAATGAGTGTTTTAAGCCACCCACATAAATTAATAAAAAATGAAAACTTTCCCCACTTCTACTGATAAATAGAGAAGGGAATATTAAAAGGGGAAGAAGAGTACTCATTGTCGTTATACGCATAGATGTTGAGTTTAGAACCACAAAAAAAAAAACTATAAAACAAATTGACAGGACCGGAGAAAATAACACCGTTGGCATTATTTGGCAGTTAGCGTGATGGGAAGAAAAGATGCAATGAAAGTGGGTCCGTCTGCGTGATGACCAACTAGAACTGGAATCTCGCAGCAGCTGCCTCAGATTAATCTTAATCACAGACCTCTGAAGATGGCCTTGCCATGTGGACAATCAGTTTCGTATAATGATAAGAGTGGGTCCATCTTGTTTTGGTTCACTTTTTAAATCATATAAAAGTCTAGGTGGTCTATTAATAGGGTAGTTGTAGTTTTAAACATTTGGGATTGGGATAGTAGAGGGGTCACTTTTCAAACAATATAAAAGTCTACATTGTAGGGTAGTTCTATTTTTAAATTTTTCGGATTGGGATAGTAAAGGACAAACTTACTTTTTGGGGTCATTTTTCAAACCATATAAAAGTCTAGGTGGTCCATTAGTAGGGTAGCTCTATTTCTAAACTTTTCGGATTGGGATAGTAAAGGACAAACCCACTTTTTGGGGTCACTTTTCAAACCATATAAAAGTCTAGGTGGTCCATTAGTAGGGTAGCTCTATTTCTAAACTTTTTGGATTGGGATAGTAGAGGACAAATCTACTTTTTGGGGTCACTTTTCAAATCATATAAAAGTCTAGGTGGTCCATTAGTAGGGTAGTTCTATTTCTAAATAATTACCAAGGTTATATGGCTTTTTGGACATGAATTTCTTCTAAAAATGATTATAGTTAGTTGATAGGCTACATATAATGTGAGATTTGAGCCTAAAGCAAGTCTCATGCTTACAAACAACTATTGAGTTGTCGGAAAACAAGTTTCAGCTATTGTTAAATGGTAAATCAGCTGCCATTTAATGGTAAAAGCTTCCATAATATCAAGTGAAAGCCTCCCAAATCTCACTTATCATGTAAAAACCAGATAAATATCGATTTTCCAGCTAGATTAGAACATTCTATTTCCATTTGCAATGTTGTTTGCCAATTTGATGAAAACTTTTTTTTTCATCTACATTGCTTTATGATTTAAATTTGCATGCAAATATTTCAAAATCAGATAATACCCAATTTAAAAATCTAGATTTACCTAAGTTTATTTCATTCCATTGTTTAGCATTTATTATTAATTATTTAATCCAACCACATGCAACTAGAACTTGCAACACATTGCATTTGTATGCACCCATGCACAAACACACACTCTAACATATTAGCATACATATAATCTTTTATCGACGTAATCCTTGAACCTCCTTTAGGTGAAGTGCTAGTAATATATTGTTTATCCTTTGAAATCTCTAAAATGGGTAGATTATGGTAAACATAAAATATAAATAGGTTATTAATATTAAGAATAATTGTGTTTAATTTTAGGTAATATGATTATTGATGTTCATTTGTTTATATGATTATTGAAGTTCTTTTGTATATATACTAGCATGTAGGATCAATAAAAAATTGAATAGTTGATTTATAATTAGGATTATAAGATATATAATGACTATTTTGTGAGATTTATTTATTATAAAGTAATCAATAGAGGAATACAATTAAAAATATGTAGCATTAATTTTAATAGTTCTCATAAAAATATGTTTATATAATGCATTTTAAAAAAATATTATCTGTATGTATATCATGTACCTCAACATTGTTTGAATGATTTGGATAAAGGATTTGTGTATACTTGCAATCACTATTAGCAAGTGTAATTGATGTATTTCTATTGGCATTGATGGCTTCAAATTTTATCATATTGTTATTGACAAGATCTCATAACTTATGGTTAAGACTCATTCATGATTGAGGGTAATGACCTTTGACCATTATGGAAATTACAATTTTTTTGGTCATTATATGACCTACGAAGTGGCTTGTTGGGATCCAATAGATAAACAAGATGGAGAACTATGATCAAATTAGCACTCAAAAAGTTTTGAAGAATGTAATCCATGCATTCTTGTTTCTTAGTAAACTTCCTAGTAGCATTTGATATGAATGTAGGAAAAGTAGATTTATTAGAAAATTGATGAAAACTTTCCTTCATGTCATTACCCTTTGAAAAGTTATTTGACTTTTGGTACTTTGAAAGGTATGAAGAATTTTGGCATGAGTTCATATTTGAAAACATTCCTTGCTAACATCTTGCATTCCATTGTTTTCACATGTGCACAAAGGTCTAGAAAAAGATGCAAACCTATAATTCATTTGCACATTATTTGTAATCAATTTAAGAAATCTATTACTAAATATATTTTGCAATCTAATAGATCAAAAAATAGTATTTCTTTAAGGCCTATATTAAATTTGAATTTATTTAAGAACACCGTTGTCAAATCATCAATGTGTGAATAGATCCTTGAGGAAGTGAAAAGACCACTTGATAGTATAATATTTAAGATTCCTTGCAAATAAGTTAGCTAATGATTATATCCCCATAAAGAAAATCTATCTATGTTGAGTCAAGTAAATGACCTCAAATGTGTGTTAGTGTCACCCTTACCAAATCATACATTGAAAAAGAGTGCCACAAAGTCCACAAATGGTGGATCTATACCAATCCTGTAATATACTAGTGTGTGTCTATCATCTTTGAATTTATCGTTTTCTTTCCCATTAGTTCTTGCATCCACTCTTTTCTCTACTTGATCTATCTTATAAACTATTGCATCTAGGGTAGAAGATGGAGGAGTAACATGAGAGCCCGGTTGAGGGACACTATATTGTGTATAAGAGTAGGTGTGGGAATTATGAGGGATGAAAGAGGTGATAAGGTGGGGAAGAGGAATTGAAGAAGAAATATAAATGAGGGTATGCATGGAGGTGCATTTAGATAAAAATGAGAGTTAAACATGGCATGGGATGGGCCAGTAAATGTAGGGATGGCATGACTAAAAGGGTTAGTGATATGTAGGGTAATGGTGGATGAGATAGACATAGAAGAGAAATAAATCATGTGAGAGGTAAGTGTCTCAAGACATTTAAAGTTAGGATGAGGGCCACTTTCAGGAGAAAAAGTGGAGAAATGATAAGCACTATGAGGTGGAACACTAGTAGTAGCAACACTGTGATGATGAGTGTCGGTGGAAGGGGTAATAGTAGAGAATGAATTAATGAAAGAAATGGAAAGGGGAGCTTGATGCAATAATCATAGCATATGAAGTAATAATTACATTTACTACTTGCAAGATCTCTAATCTATATGTTGATAAAAACATTATGAATCATATTGGCTACTTGTGTAGAATTTATAACATTAGACAAACTAGCACAATCATTAAAAAATAATGTTTGGCCATATAAGCTTCATGGACATAATCTTAGTTGTCCTCTTAATTTTTCCCAACATGAGCATCAAAATAGATCTCGGCCTTACTAGATTAAGTGGCCATGTTAGGATTTAAAAAAACACTCCTTCTCAATGGAAGATTAAGATCAAACTAGATCATGACATACAAATAAAAGATAGTAAGATAAATTTCAATAATTCACTTTCAAATTTAAAATAAGAATATTAGTCATGTATGGTCATATCTAAAAATAAAACCCTAGTGTGGTAGTGTATAGGAGCGAATTTGCACCCTTAATGCAAATTCCCCTTTTACCCCTCTCCACTTTAGAAAACCAAAGGCAAAGGCTTAATTCCACATAAGCCCATTGTTCTCATTCCACTTGGCACCCGTTTTGAGTGTTGGTAGAGGCATTTCTGTTGAGAACACTCGTGCGACATGTAGATGTCCGCATGGTGTGCTTACATCTCTAGCAGATTCTTGTGGCTGCATTCTACAGAGACATTACACTTCCTATTGGAAGTCAAAGTGTAACGCCTCGTTTCGTCTAGCCGACCCGAATATGGTCATTTCTTCATCTATCCTCTTCATATTGTCCATTCTTTCATCCATTTTTATATCTTCACAAGCTTAGACAATTTCTTGACCATCTTGAGACCACTTCATTCACAAGCTCTTAGCACTTCAAGCATTGCAACAATGATCTCTTCAGTCCATCACTTCAATAGAGCAAGCATAGGATGACTCCATTGCAATAGAGGCTTGAGTTCCTCTCATATTTCACCTCCCCTAGCCTTGAGTGCTTTGGACGAAGGTGGTAAGCTCCTCACCCATCTTCTCTATTACTTGGTTGAGTAAGTAAATTACTGTTTTGTAGTGTTTTGTGTACTTTACTTGTATCTCCTTCTTTATCGCTTTATTTCTATATCTTTGCAAACTTGGCTATTCGTGGAGGTGGAAAGACCAAAACGAGGATCTGACTGAGGCAGACCCCTAAATAGCCCCCCAAAATTTTCCCTGCTTTCTGTGTGTAGGTGGAGATATCTTGGAGCGAGCTGGCGAACAAGTTATTGTGTGAGATTGTCTTCATCACCCTTGTGGTAATATACTTCCTTTATCACATTCATCTCTATGTTTCATATTTCGTAGTGTTATTCTGCACCTTTAGAAACTCTTAACTAGGCTGTTAGTTTGTTGTTTAGTGGTCAGAACTTGTCTCCCTAGTTTTTTGGCCGTATGAACACCAACGCACATGAGAGATGCTAGTGCGTCATGCTTTTGTCCTAGAACCACACTTTTGTCCTCTAATAGATAGCTATCTGAGACATAGAGTCAACCCTAAAAACTGACTCACCTAGTCCTCTTTCAACTCACGGGTTTACAGAATGATCGAAGGACCCCACAGTTCTCATCATTCTCATCCTGCCTATCTTAGCACTCCTTAAATTGAGGTAAGATAGGGAAACCATACTGCTCTCAGCCTTTCGTGACCTGCGGCTTTGCAGTGGTTGGTCCCCCTCTCTTACATTTTTGGTGAACCTGACGTGAACCATTTTGGTTTTGTTTTGTGATACTAAAAGTCCCTTTCCTCTATCCTAGGAGCATTGTAGGTGTGAGTGTTGTGAGGCTTTCACCTTGCAACCCAACCTATGACCCCTAGTAGGCGTAGTTGGAAGGTTCCAAAAGTGTTGCATAATGAAACCTTGATTGGGCCACTGCCTTATCCCATAAACTTTAGGAGGTTTTGTGGAAGTACTATTTAGTGTGCATGGTGGCCTCTTTCTTAAATCAACATATTCCCTCTGTGCAAATTGTGAGTAGTGGTACTACCATAACCTTCACTTCACAGGACCTGTTGATGGGCTTTAATAGGGAACCATCTCCTCTTTACATTCCTACAAGGATAAATGGGAATACTGTAACAAGTGTCCTCATTGATCTAACATCTCAAGTGAATATCATAACTGAGGAGATCATGTTAATCAACTTCCTACAATAAGGATGGATATGATCCACCTGAAAGTACCATCCACACACATGACAAAAAACGTGTACCTCCTATAGGGAGTATTTTCCTATCGGTCCTCATTGGACCTAGATCTGTGAACCTTAAGTTTGACATCATCTCGGGGTCTGAACTCTTAAGAGTGAAGCGAGGCATCCCCTGGCTGGTAGCTATGAATGTAGTTCCCTCGATTGTACATAAGTGCTTGAAATTCATTCAAGGGGTTTCGGTACACATTGTCCATGACACCGGTTATAGACCATTGACTACACGTGGCAGCTATACCTTAGATCACTTTTGGCCTACACCTATTGGTCCTCTTCTGCCTAGGAAGGACCTTCTTTATCGCACATATCAGAATTATAAGAAAGGACGTTCAAGGCCGAAAGTGAGATACCCTCCTTCGCCTTATGCTATCTCACATAGGACTTTCCTGAAAGGTCACAGTGATGCCACCAAGGCACATAGAAGAGAAGAAGAGAAGTGGTCCCAAGATCCTCCTTCTTCCTCTTCCAGTGTCCATCCTGATGCTTCCTCTCACTCTATTGTGGTGCCATTTGCTTCTGCCTCGATTTTGTGAGAGAATCCCATGGTGCCCGCTTGGCGAAAGGCCAAGCGTCCTACATTTGAGCTTCTTGTCTTACCCACAAAGCCTAGGCTCGTTCGGTATGGTACATGGAAAGCACCCCATGGAGAGTCCTCTATGTCCTGGCCTTCGCGGCCTCCTACCATTTCCGCTCCTAAGCCGGTGAATGGGAAGAGGCCCACTGCTGAGGCACTAGATTTGACTCCCCCTACCATTTCTAAACCTGTTCCTCCTGCTCCCATCCAAGAGTTTGTCCCTCCACTAGAAATAGCTATGGAGGACACTCCCATGGCTAAGTAGGAGCCTTTCGTTCCTTTGCAACCCTCGGCTTCTGGTTCAAAGAGTTGCAGAAACTACCTTGCACGCGAGCATAAGTGTCAATGAAAATTTATTCTAGCTAAGCAAGCCGCCTTAGAGAAGAAGGAAGAGGAGATGATTGCTCTTGTATCAGGACCTCCTGTTGTGTCCTCCTCACTCCTCCCCCTTTATTTCTATCCAAACTAGCTCGATATTGCTTTCGACTTCCACTGTGAGTGCACATGTGCCTGGAAAGGTGTAGGTGTTCATTGCTCCTTTCGTGGAGCCGTCATTTTTGACATCCATTCTAGATGTCTTTCCTTTCTCGAAGCTAGTAGATATGATTAACACTTTGGTTATATCTATTGCACTCCTTTCCTCCCCTCCCTCTACCCTTCTTGCTTCGTCCGTGGGGAGTTCGCCTCCTCCGACGAAGAAAAAGGTAGACAGTAGTCCCTCCATCAACGAAGGATGTAAGAGGAGTCCACCTTCTCTGAAAGGTGGCCTCGCACTGACTTGTTCTGTCCTATTGATGGAACCAGTTCCAGCCTCCCCTGAGTTTGTCACCACTCACGAATCACTCGACGAGCTTAGTAGTGAAATTTGAGTACAAACTCCCATGTTTGTCGAGGCAAAACATGGCGCTCCTATTAAGTGCATGTTTAACTCAATGAATGAAGTTTCGACCTTGTCAGCGATCTTCGCAAAGGCATTGACCTTAGACCCATAAGAGTTGGGCGATAAAGACTTCATAGGTCCCTCTACCTTATCCCTTGTTGTGGGAGGATCCGAAGCTCCTTCCCTTAACATTACGCCACTGCGGGCTCATCATCCTCCCCCCTATGATGATCTAGAGTGAGAAGTTGATGACATCTTGGTTGACCAGTGTGAGGGGGAGACCCTCTTCTTGATCTTTAGATTAGATGTGTTTGTGTGTGTGTGTTGTGATGTGTTTCCCCCTTGATCATGCTATGTGTGCCTAGGTGAACCTCGTCACCCCTGTTGGTGCTTGGATATAGGCATGGAATTTGTGTTGTAAACCTTCTTCTATGTGTATCATATTTCTTCCATGTTTGTGATCCACTTTCAACAAATTGGGGACGATGCAAAGCGTTGGGGGCATTTAGGCTTCCTTCCATGTTGACCCAATTTTTTATTTTTAGTTTATTTTTTGTGCATTCTTCCTGATCTGGTTGGGGATTGATGATCTTTCACCTTCCACCATGGTTACCTACTATTTATATAAATAAAGGTAGATCTGACCCCGCAAAACTAGATCCCCTTGTGCCCTTTGTTCATGTTCTCTTATCTTTTTCTTTCCTTTTCTCTTTCTCTCTTCTTTGCTTGAATTGTCCCTTTCATGTGTGACGACGCCACTTCTACATCACTTGGTTTTTAAAAAATGCATTCGTTACCAACGAATATTTTCTCAAGACCCTTTACACACTTCTTCGCTAGAATTGCATTCTCAACTTGAAACCCTAACGGAACGTGTTTCCTTCATCACAGGTTTGTAAAGAAAGTACTTGGAAACCTTCCTCCAAAGTGGGAATAGCTTTGATCTTCCCCTCACATGGGGGCATATCCTTCATTTCAAATTCTTTGATGAAGTGAACATCTTTCAAAAGGATTCCTTGATGATGAATTGATTCGAGAAAGAAGACATTAACTTTTGAATAGTGCGTCCCTTGAGTGGACCCCTCCTTTCACACCGAGTTCCCAAGGGACCCCTTCGAAAGCCTTGACATATTGACGTCTAGCTTAGGGGGAGCCCGAATAGACCGGTTTCACATGTTTGCATCTAGTCTGGGGGCAGCTCAACTAGACCTACTTCACATCCTTATGTCTAGCTTGGGGGCAGCCTGACTAAACTTTACTTTTCAAACATCGTGTCCCTTGAGTGGACACCTCTTCCTTTTGAAGGGTTCCCGAGGGAGCCCTTTGAAAGCCTTCCAACTTGGCAATTGTCTACGTGAATGTTTGTTCACTAGCTTGCACGGCTACTTCCTAACGTGTTTTATCTATGGGTAAACATGTCGCTATTTCTAACTCTATGGAGTCCCCCTTTGCTTGGTTTCCCTCATGTGAGATTTCTTAAGGGATACCTTTTCTTGCAGGTCTGCGGGTCTGTAAGGTGCTCTTCCTGGTTTCCTTCATGTGAGAGTTCTTGAAGGATACTTCCCTTGTAGGTCTGTGGGCCTGTAAGGTGCTTTCTTTCTTCAGATTCATAGTTTTGTGGAACTACCAAGTCCTTTCCTGCACTTTCGTGTCTCTTAGACCAAGGATTGGTTTCCCTGTTTGAGTAGGTATATACATTTTCTGTCCCTACTACTGATCTACTTTACCAAAGCACTCACTAGTATTTGTGCTCGCTAAAGTGAGGGCAAAATATATAGGAGCAAATTTGCACCCCTAATCTAAATTCCCCTTTTACCCCTCTCCACTTTAGAAAACCAAAGGTGGAGGCTTAATTCCACATAAGCCCGCTATTCTCATTCCACTTGGCACCTGTTTTGAGCATTGGTAGAGGTGTTTCTATTGGGGATGCCTGGGTGAGGTGTAGACGTTCACATGGAACACTTACATCCCTAGTAGATTCCTATAGTTGGAGTCTGCAGAGACATTACACTTCCGATTGGAAGTCAAAGTGTAATGCGTCCCTTCGACTGGCCGACCTGAATATGGCCATTCCTTCATCTATCCTCTTCATATTGTCCATTCTTTCATCCATTTTCATATCTTCACAAGCTTAGATAATTTCTTGACCATCTTGAGACCACTTCATTCACAAGATCTTAGCACTTCAAGCATTGTAGCAGTAATCTCTTCACTCCATCACTTCAATAGAGCAAGTGTAGGATGACTCCACTGCAGTAGAGGCTTGAGTTCCTCTCATCTTTCTCCTCCACTAGCCTTGAGCACTTTGGACGGAGGTGGTAAGCTCCTCATTCATCTTCTTTATTACTTGGTTGAGTAAGAACATTACTATTTTGTGGTTTTTTTATGTACTTTGCTTGTATCTCCTTCTTTATCGCTTTATTTCTATATCGTTGCAAAATTGGTTGTTTGTGGAGGTGGAAACACCAAAATGGGGGTCTGACTAAGGCAAACCCCTAAACAACCCCCCAACATTTTCCCTCCTTTCTGTGTGTAGGTGGAGATATCTTGGAGCAAGTTGGCGAACAAGTTATTGTGTGAGATTGTCTTTATCACCCTTGTGGTAATATACTTACTTTATCACATTCGTCTTTATGTTTCATATTTCATAGTGTTATTTTGCACCTTTAGAAACTCTTAACTAGGCTGTTAGTTCATTATTTAGTGGTCAGACCTTGTCTCTTTGGTTTCTTGGCCATATGGATGCCAATTCACCTGAGAGATGCCAGCGCACCATGTTTTCATCCTAGAACCACGCTTCTATCCTCTGACAGAGAGTTATCTAAGACATAAAGTCAACCCTAAAAACTGACTCGTCTAGTCTCCTTTCAACTCATGGGTTTGCAGAGTGATCGAAGGACCCCATAGTTCTCATCATTCTCATCTTGCCTATCCTAACACTCCTAAAACTAAGGTACCCCCTCTCTTACAGGTAGGTAGAAGTGGGTAGGCTAGGCAAAAGGGAGATATCATGATAAAACTTAAAACCCTAAAAGAAAATATGTAATAATTAAATTGAAATGAATCACAAAAATAAAAGGATTTTCAAATTTGGAGCTAACATGTAAATAAATATATATAGAGTTCTAAAACCATAATATCTAGGAGGAAACCCCAAGGAAAACTAGGTCATGGAAGAGCAAAAAAATTCACCAAAATGTAAAGGGATAAAATGTGTCCCTAAGATTGATCTAAACTTATATATATAAGCACAAATCAACCTAGATTAATGAATTGATATTTATGGGAAAGATAAAATTCTCATAAATGTTATTATAGGAAAGTAAATGTGAAGAAAATCTTATGCACTTAGCTCTAGGTACAAAAATGGATAACTCTAATCTAAATTTAGAATTTGGATTGTCTATGAGTGGAAATAGGACCTGTATAATTGTGTAATGCCAAAACTTGTATGCAAGGTCTATCTCTCATGGCCAAGTCCAAAATAATAGATCATTCCCATGTCCTTAGATATGTTCTCTAAAATGGAGATTTGATCTTGTAATTTGTGTGCCTCTACTCTCTACTTTGTCAAAATTATTGATGTTTACTTTTCTCTAAAGATTGTAGTATTTAAACCTTTAGAGGGCTATTGTATTACTAAAGGAAAATTTCTCCTAGTTCAATCCCCAAAAAAAGACTAATCATATGGTCATGCTAAGAATCAAAGAAATCAAGCAATTAGAATAATTATGTAGATTTATATTTCTTTTAGATCATCCAATTAAAGTGTTCCTAGAATGTTCCTCCCTTAAGTATGAATGATATTCAAATGATGCATGTGGATGTGCGGATTTGTGATTTAAACTTTGAACTTAATTGAATGACTTTAAATATAAGGCCATATCAATAAATCACACATAAATGTGTTTAATCATCTCACAATAAAATGGTGAAATGAGAGAGAGTTGTCCAAGCTTGAATTTGAATATTATAAATTTCATGGATTAAAGAGGTAAAGAGAATTATTGTGAGCTTCAATTAATGATTTAAATTGCAATAGTAGACTTCACTAATCAACAAACATAGGATAAATTACCACTATTATGGGCTCAAATGAAATTACAAATTCCTCGAACCAAAACTACAAGATAAGGGCTTAAAAACATATAGAGAAGATGTAGCAAACAACAAATAGATGATAAACAAACAATTGCAACATTTAAATATTACAGTAAAGATATATTGATAAGTAAAATATTCTTGATATGTATAACTTTATCATACCTTTACAACATTAAACATTATTTTTTATTCTAATTAATATTTTTTCTTCAAAATTAAAAAGCAATAAAACAGTCATACCAATATACAATCAATAAATTAAACTTTAATATTAAAATATTAAAAAATAAATATATTTTTAAACTTTGAATAAATACAATGAATTTTACATTTTAATTGATTAATGGTAAAAAAAAAGAAAAACTAATAATATAACACGAACTCTTAACCGGATCTATTAGGAAGACAGTGTGAACGAAATAAACTTTAAAGTGAAAAATTATCAGGTTGGATTCTGCATTGTCCCTGGGAAAATAATTGACCAAGACTTGTGTGACATGTCTCACATCACGTGCTTTCCTTTTCAAAGTGGGCTCCGCCTCTCACATCCACAACCACTCCCCTTTTATTTGTGTTTCACACGCTTTCTTACGCAGCCACAGGTTGTCTACGCGTTTAGTTACTCGTTTTTCTCATTACCTCTGTCAGCCCCCTCATCTGTTATATACTTTGCCCTTTACGTCCTCAACAACAAGCCTTTTTTCATTTGCTCCGTCTTTGATTCTTTCTTTGTGTTCAGTTCAGTCCAATCTCATGGCATCTACTTCTAACACCAGCACGCAGCCTCTCCTTCAAGAATTTGCACCATCTACATCTACTTCTGATGGATCCTCAGTGCCTGCCTTTGTCATGTACGTTCCTCCCACAACTAAACTTGCCTTCCAAAGCGATAAGAGTTATCACGTGTTTCTGAGTTTCAGGGGACCAGATGTCAGAAAGACTCTGGTTGATCATCTCTATCAAGCTCTGTCCGCAGCAGGATTAATTGTCTTCTTAGACAGTGACAAATTAGAAAAGGGGGAAATAATTGGGTTGAGCTTGGAAAAAGCAATCGAGAGCAGTGCCATTCGCATTCCTATATTTTCTGAAGGCTATGCAGACTCAGTTTGGTGTCTGAAGGAGGCCGCTGCAATGTTGAGCACCCCTGGCTTGATTATTCCTCTCTTCTACCATGTGGATCCAACTCATGTTAGATACCCTGAAAATGAGTCAGTCCGTATAAGGAATCATTTCTCAAACATTATGGCCATTCAGATCGATACCCAAAAGGAGTGATTGATGGGTGGAAGAAGGCCCTTCTACAGATCTGTTCTCGCTTAGGATGGTCCATGGATATAACTCAAGGGTAAGTAATGAGCTGCACTCACTTTCTCTTTGCTCTTTGCTTTTTGATAATTATGTCTTTCCAGTTCCACTAAAATACAATTATCGGAAGTATGGTTAACAGCATCAATTTTTCACAGTTCATGATAATCAAGTGTTGAAGTTTCTAGATTTAAACTATGTGAGTTTTTTAAATCAACATTTCATATCAAATTTCACGATCCATCATCGGGATGATTTGTATGCAACAAGAGAGATCATTTGTATGCAACATGATCTCGCTTGTTGAATACAAATCATCCTAATGATGGATCATGGAGTTTGATCCACAACATTGATTTAAAAAAATCACACAGTTTAAATCCTGAAACTTTAACACTTAGAAGTATTGCTGTTTTTAAAATTCAAAACATGAACAGTTCAGGGTATTAATATAGTAAAATTTTTGGATTTTGATTATGTAGCTTTTTTTTGTCATCAATGTTTTAGATCATATTCCATGATCCATCATTAGGATGCGTTAACATAGAGAAAAGTTTAGATCTTCTCTCACTTTAACTCATCCTAATGATGGATCATGGAGCCAAATCTTTTTTTTTGGCTCTTAACTCATCCCGATGATGGATGATGAAATATGATTTGAAACATTAATAATAAAAATAGTACATGGTCTAAATCCATAAGTTTTATTATATTGATGACTTAAATATTTTATTTTGTATCATTATAATGAAATAAATATACTCTTATGAAATCATAGAAGCTTATTAATACATAGTCTATATCTAATATATGTGATGATAAATTTTGTATATTCATTTTACTTTTTATAAAATGAATGATGTTATTATTATAAAGTTTATATCAATAATTTAAAAACATCATATTTAATTTTACATCAAAATATATAAACTAACTATGGATTTAGGTGGCATTTCATCCCTAACCACAACACATCCATTCATTTTTCAACATAAGTCAGTTTAGACCTCCACTTAGCTTCGCCTAAGCTTCATCTTGGTCATGGATAGATCAGCCATGTTTAGGTCCATAACCATTGACAACTCAATTTCCCTATGAAGAATCACTTTCACTATGGTTCTAGTGGGTCCCTTTAACCAAGCAACTATCTATAAATCGCCTGCTCATTCTTCAATAGATGCGATCAAATTTCCTCCCATTGCTTGAAATGAGAAATAAGTAGGAAGTCAAATCTCCTCCCACTACTTGAGATTGTCTCGGTTTCACATTCTATTTCAATCCCTACTAGGGTTTCTTTTCACCTTTCCCTTACAGTACTATTTTTCTATTGATCACCCAAGAGTATTTAGCCTTGCTAGGTGGTCCTTAACGATTCACAAGGAATTCCACATGCCCCATACTACTCGTGTTAGAGCATATGTCGTCACGATGCTCGTAACTATTGAACTCTCACAATCTAAGGTGTGGTATTCCACCCACTGTTTCACTTAGCAGCATGATGCTTAGACTTCTCTCCCACAACCTCATTTTAATGGTTTAGGTTGATCCCATTTTTCTCATCACTACTGTATGAGAATCACTTTTTCTTTCTCTTATTCTAGCTACTAAGATATTTTAGTTCATCGGGTTGTCTCTTGTTTCTTATGGATTCAATAAATAGTTAAAAAATTAACCTATTCGAGAATCTCCAAAACTATGCTCAATTTCCACTACTCGGAGCATTTCATCACTTACCACACCCTTCTTCATCTTTGGGTGCCTAGGTATCCACCATACGCCCTTTAGTTTTGAACCTTGCCGATCAAGGTTGTCTTATTTTAACTTTTCTTTTGGAATTTTATTTTTAACTTCTTGCTACTTTTTGCAAAGCACTGGAACAATAATAATTAGTAGTTTGCAATTTCTATTCACTAGTTTGGCCATTGCAGTTATGAAGCTTGGCTCGTAAAGACGGTTGTGAATGACCTCATTAAGACATTGGACAGAGTGCCATTAGAAGTTGCCAAGTATCCTGTGGGATTGGACAGCGTGAAGAACAAGATCATTGGAAAATTAGATTTAAATTCAATGGATGATGTGGTTAAAATTGGAATATGGGGTATTGGTGGCATAGGCAAGACTACAGTTGCAAAGGCTGTGTACAATCAAATATATGCTGATTTTGAAGCTACTTCTTTTGTATTTAATGTCCGCACCACTTCTACAGAACTCACAGGCCTTACAAACTTACAGAAACAAATTCTGGAAGAGCTAACCAAATATGATGGAAAAGTGCACAGTGTTCACAGGGGCATATCTTTGTTTAGAGATCGTTTGGGAGGAAAGCGTGTGCTACTTATTTTGGATGATGTGGATGCTGTTGTACAACTGGATGCTTTGGTTGGGGATTGGCTAGCACCTGGCAGCAGAGTTATGATAACTTCTAGAGACAAACACATACTCAATGTTGCCCAGGTTTCATCTCGATGCATCCTTGAGATGAGTGGATTAGAGATGAATGAAGGTCTCCAGTTATTTAGTTGGCACGCCTTTCTTAGAACATCTCCAATTCCTAGCTACACAGACCTGGCTAAAAGAATAGTGGAAGCTTGTAAGGGGCATCCTCTTTCATTGGAAGTGATTGGATCCTACTTGTATGATAAGCAGGATAACATAGGTTGCTGGACCGAAGCTCTTCGCAACATTACTCTCAACCCAGAGATTCATGAAAGACTCTACATCAGTTATAGCGCTCTTAGTGATGATGAAAAAGAAATATTTGTCGACATCGCTTGCTTCTACATTGGAGAATACAAAAGATTTCCTATTGTTCTCTGGAAATCCTTGTACAAGATGGTAGACAGTGCTGTATGTAATTTTTCGATGAAGTTACTGATAAAGACTGACGACAAAGGTGTATTTGATATGCATGACCATTTGAGAGACATGGGGCGAATGATTGCTGAAAAAGAAAAAGGGGGTACCCGACTATGGGAGAAAGATGGTACACGACTAGGGGAAGCTGCCCATTTAAGCACCGTATCCAATATCAATTTCTCTCGCCTTCGGCTCAATGGACGTAATCTACAAAGGCTTAAAATGATGTGCAGACCAGGTCTTATCTATCTCCATTTGCAGAATATGCCCATCGATGTCCTGACAGAAGACACGTTAGCCATGCTTCCTAAAAGTCTGATATGGTTAAAGTTGGAAGATTGTACCTTTGCAGTTGGGGAGAATGGAGCAATAAAGAAGATCCTTGAAGCAATGAGAAAGATAGATAGAGCACTAAAGAAACTACGTCAGTCCATATTTGTTGGCAACATTAGGCAATTGAAAATTATGCAGCTAAATGACTGCCATTTCTTTGACAGCCTTTCTATCTCCTCCATATTTTCGTTTCTTAACAAACAATTTCTGCAGCATTTGTGCTTGAAAGGATGTAAAGGTTTAAATAATTTCCCCGACACTATTGGCAATCTGTCACAGCTGCAACACTTGGAACGGTACTATTGTGAAGGCTTAGATAACCTCCCGGATTCTATTGGCAACCTGTCACAACTGCAGCACTTGTATTTGGAAGGGTGTGATAGGTTAAATAATCTACCTCTTACCATGGGTAACCTGTCGCAGCTTCAACATTTGAACTTGAGATGGTGTGATAGATTAAATAATCTCCCTTGTACCATTGGTAACCTGTCACAGCTGCAACATTTAGATTTGGGAAGGTGTGAAAGTTTAAAAAGCCTACCTCGCACCATTGGCAACCTGTCACAGCTGAAGGAGTTGGATTTGACAGGGTGTAGAAGCTTAAACAACCTCCCTGATACCATTGGCAACTTGTCAGAGCTGCAGCTCTTGGATTTGGGGAGGTGTGAGAACTTAAATAACCTTCCTGATACCATTGGCAACCTCACACAGCTGCAACACTTGTATTTGGAAGGGTGTGATAAGTTAAATAATCTCCCTAATGCTATTGGCAACCTATCACAGCTACAACTTTTGGACTTGGAAAGGTGTGAAAGATTAAATAACCTCCCTCATACCATTGGCAATTTGTCCCAGTTGCAACACTTGAATTTGAGATGGTGTGATAGGTTAAATAACCTCCCTGACACCATTGGCAACCTGTCAAAACTGCAGCACTTGAACTTGGAAGGATGTGATAGGCTAACTAGCCTCCCTGATACCATTGGGAACCTGTCACGGCTGAAGCAATTGGAATTGGAAGGATGTGATCGGTTAAGTATCCTCCCTGATACCATTAGCAACTTGTCAGAGCTGCAGCACTTGGACTTGAAAGGGTGTGGAAGTTTGAATAGCCTACCTCATTCCATTGGCAACCTATCAGAGCTGCAGATCCTGGACTTAAAAGGGTGTGTAAGTTTAAATAACCTCCCCAGTAGCATTGCCAACCTGTCACAGCTGCAGTACTTCAACTTTGAGACGCTTCCTCAGACTAGCGTCTATCCAGAATCCTGGGTGCACTTTGATTAAAATAAAAATAATAAGAATAGATTATTATTTTTATAAAATGTCATCTACTATGCTGGGTAAACATTGCCCTTAGGCAGCTATAGCGTTGAAAGATTTTAATGTAGCTTCCAATCTTGCCAGGGTTTTTACATGGGAAGTAAATTTAATATTTTTCTTCATAAAACTAGGTGCTGAGAGAGTATTAAATATAAATACCTAAAGCGGCTCAAATTTCCTGTGACGCCTACTGTACCGGATGGGAGATGCATTCCAAGCTCTCTGGAATGAATCTGCATATGATATTAAATTCTCTCAAACGATTTAATGGCATGCGAATTTAGTTTTTCTATGTTTCCACGAAAATATAAAACGCCGCGTTCTCCACAAACATTATGATTTACCTCGAACTTGATTGGTGGCACTAAATTCTTCTAGAGGATACTTTGTACGGGAGTTCGTGGGTAGAAGGATAAACTTCACGTTATATAACATAATTATCAGAATCTACTGAAAGTTTAATTTTTTAATAAAAACTTATATGAAAAAATTTAAATATAAATGTATAGAAGTGTAAATTTTATTATTTGAGGAGTTTCATTTCCCAGCATAGCAACGTAAAACTCTCGTTGACATATCTTAATCTCATTCGCCCCTTGTCTTAGATCGTGAGGATTATGTAAGCTGGATTGGCACTGGAGCATATAATGTAAAATTTGGTGACAAAGTGATAAATTTGTTGCATACCCTCTAGATATTAAATTTTCTAAGAAAAGCGATTTGGAGTAATGCGGCTCCTCCCAGATGCAATTCATTTCCGTGGTTGGCTGAGAGAAATAAAATCCTTGCCTATGGCAATCTAATGAAAATAGTTTTGTATGGTAAATCTAAGTGTCCTCTCTATAAATAGAAGTTTGAAACCGTGGATCATCTTCTCCTTCACTGCAATTATGCTTCTTCTGTTTCGTCTAGGCCTTTATCGATGCTAAATATGAAGTGGGTACTTTCAGCAATAGTGAGTAGCTCCTTTGTTGCGGACCCAAAAGTTCAACAAACTTGAGTTGTGGAGAGCAACGATGTTATGTCTATTATTGGGGCTACGATCGGAAAGACATGAGGGGTTTTACAGATTGTCGCTGGATCAAAATATAGTTATATAAGAGTTTGTGGAAAAATCTATTATCAAGAACGCAACTAAATTCTCCCGCTATGAGTCGAGCATCATAAAGAAAAATGAGGTTTCAATTGTTCCCACCTATTAATGGGTTTATAGTTAATGAGAACAATAGTGGAGAGGAGAAATGGAAGATGTGGTTAGAAGGGGTAAAAGTGAGCTTTGATAGAGTAGCAAAAGGCAAATTAGGAGTGGTTAGTGTTGGTTTAGTCCTTGGGGACAAGCTAGGATATATGCTGTTGAGAGGATTTTTGCATTTATGAATTAAATTGATAATAAGGTAGAATGAGAGGTGGTTCTTGCAAGTCTTAAAGCAATGTATGTGGTAGGATATAGAAAGTTTTAGGTATGTGGTAGGATATAGAAAGTTTGAGGTTGTAGGAGATTTTAAAATTGTGATAGAAACATTAAAGAAGACATTTTGTTTCAATAAAAGTCTTTCATTGCACTTGGAAGAACTGATCTCTTTTGGATGAAGAAATTGATTAGATATCCTCCCTTTTTTTTCTATATCTATATTCATAATTAAAATAGGAAAAAAAATGCAATCTAAGTTTCTATTCCAAATTGAAAAATACTTTAGATAGATCAATGAGGAATGCAAAAGAAAAACAAAAATATGAAAATCATTATCACATGTAAACATGTGCTCTTGGATGAAATGTAGGTGTTCAAATCAACATGTACCTACAAAATCATCATTCATGCGTATGAAAATGAAGAATGAAGAGTTTGATTTATAGAGTTGCTGAGAGGAATGTGAATGGCTGAAATCAAAAGGAAGAAAGTGAATAATCTTCATTAGCAAAGAATAGTCATGGGAATTACAAATGGATGAGGATAATTATCTCTTATTGTTTATTTATTTTAGACAAATAGGTGTGCATAGGGTAAAATAGTGATGGTATAATGAGGGGGTTAAAAAGCAATATTGAGTGGATATTTTAGATTTTATGAATAATGTATATTATATTTATTTGGTTGTGGATAAATGAATAATAAAATGGATTTTTTATTTTTTTAATAGAAAAAGAAATTGATGCATATAATATTTTTTTAAGGATGGGCAAGGAGAGGGGAACTCTGAAAGGGTCTAGGAAATAGAAATGGGTTATGGATTAAGATAAAATATTAGGTGATGGTTGTAAATAGGTATCTACAATTTTCCCCTCTTTGAAATGGTGTTGTGAAATAGGTATGTTTCAAACAAAGTAGATATAATTAACCAATAGGAAAAATGAAACATGCTCAAAACATTGAGATTTTAGGGTAAATTTAGGGATTGCCCCTTGAGAGGACAATTGAGGATGAAAAATTTGAGTGTTCTCTCAAAATGGATGAAAGATGGACTTGAGTGTATTGTCAAGAAAAAATATTAAATTTTATGAAAAAAGAACAATGCCCTAGAGAATAGATACCATGTTTTTGATTAAAAAACATGGAAGGGCCCTAATCCCATTTGCATAAAAAAGAACATAAACAAAAAACCAAAGAGAAATAGCTTAAGTACTAGAGCTTGAAACCCACAATTTTTTCCCCAAAGGCTCGTCAAGCGAAACAGAGTCCTTAGGAGTACATTTCTTCCTAGATTGCATAACAGTCCAAGAAGAAATAGAAACCAGGTTTGAATCGTTTAGATAGGAAGGGGGAGAAGCCCCTTTAGAAAAGCTAATAGGTGGAGCAACAATAAATTCAGGTGGAACATCCATAATAAAGACCAGAGCAATTGGAATCAGGGTAGATATATCCTTGTCCAAAATGGGAGCAACAGGGGCCTTAGGGGAGGTAGCTCGCATAGTAGTAGGAACAAATTTGTTCAAAATCTAGGGAATATGAGCCACAAGATTGGAAAAATTATCAATAGTAGTAAATTTATTTAGAGCAAGAGGAGGAGGCTCTGAATCCTCACTTTCAGATGAAGAGGAATCATGAGGGAACATGGTAAGATGGTCCCTAAGGGAATTCTTCCACCAAGTAGAGGAAGAAACATGATGAGAGCCATGAGGACAATCATGAGCCAAGTGACCAATAGAAAATAATCATTTGCACCGAAACAAGAAACCTTTGTAATCCACAAGTTGAGACCAAGACTAGTTGTTAGCTTGAAGCACAACTAATGTCAAGATGATATAATTTTCCTCTTTTGGATAAATAGTTAAGAAAAAACCAATGTCCCATCAAATTAGTCCTTTTAGTGCATTCAAAGTTCAATATTTATTTTAAAAACGTGTTTATCAAAGAGGTAAAAAAAATCTATGCACTAAAGTTTAAAGTTTAAATATAAAATAAAAAATTTAAAGAAAAAAAATAATATATGAAGAGTGACATCTAATATAACATTTTTTTCAACATTTGATCAACAACAAAATTATAGTGTCAATTTTATAAAAAATACATTCATAGAATAGATACCTTGTTTTTGATAAAGGGTAAAACGGGTTTTACAGGGACCCAAAACCACAACGTTTACAAAATAGAAAAGAGGACACCAAAGTCCACCCAAAAAAACCAGCTACCCAAGAAAAGACCAGCAACAACCAAACGAAAAAGACCAGAAAGGTCAAGTTGGAAGGAACAGCAAAGTAAGCACCAAAAAAACCCTAGCCATTAATTTAAAGTCATAAGGACAGACTCCGTCTCCGCCCCCAGATTCTGCATATCTTTGACACCCTTTTTAAAAGTTTGAATCATCTTCGAAGTAAGGGGGGCCTTGCTCTTCAGATTGGCTCTGGTTCTTCTGGAAATTCCCGCATTCGTTTCCTAGCTTTTATCCTCTGTTTCCCCCAGATCCACCACCAGAGAAACCTGCTGGGATTTATCTAGCTTTTCAGTCATCGCGTTAATGATAATGGCATTGTGTCTTGCCATACGGTTGTTTTGCTCAACAACAGTTTTGATGGTATTCCATATGTTCTCAACCTTGGAATCTAAATTTCTGTTAGTGTGATCCACATCTTTCTTCTCAATCTCAGCAATCTTTGCACCCAGCTCTTCAATCTTGCTTTGCAAGGCCCAATTTTTTATTTTCAACTCATTAATTTTAGTGAATGTCCATTCCTAGAGCTTGAAGTGGGACTCAGAATTGGTTTTGGCTAGGTTCAGAATATCTAGAGATGGCTCTTTTCTAGTATTAGGACAAGTTTTTTCAGGGTTAGGAATAACAGGGGAGTACTCATTAATGTGTTTCTCTGGCAGAGGATCAACGCAAAGCTCAGTTTTATTGGCATCAGACTCCTCCGACTCAGAGGACTCTTCGAAATAGGAAACAAGGCTTTTGGCCTAGGGTTTCTTATCAATAAAGTTGTTCTTAGGGGAGGGGCTATCAGGCTCAGGCTCAATGCGGGTTTTATCAGAAATCCCAGAAGGAACGGCATGCAAGCTAGGGACTTTTCTAGCCGGACTAGAGTTAGGCAGATACTCTGAGCCACTGGGCTCAGTGTCATCACTCTTAGAATCAGGGATGGTTTCCAGAATAGTGGGAGCAGGTATATAGAAATATTCAATAATCAATCTGATTAACCCAATGTGCAGAATGGGGAATCTTTTAGGGTTTTTCTTATTATCCTCCAAGCTTTTCTTCAGGGAACATAAAAGATAATAGGGAATGGAGACCCTTACCTTGTATCAGAAGTGGTTGAGAAGAGAAAAGTGGTAGCCATAGACTTTGGTGAAGCACCCATCCACCATAATGTACTCCATGATGACCCGTAGAACCTTATGCCAAATAGCCTTTATGGTGTCAACATCGAAGTAGCTGTTAGCAATTTTAACCATACTTAGCCTTTCTTTGTCCTTTTTAGGAAATCTGATCACAACTTCATCGAAAAAAGCCCTGTCCCTAAAGAACTTATTCCCTTCAGTAGATAATCCCGTAACATCAGCAATAAGATCTTAGCTGAGCTCCACATTCCTACTAAACAGGGTCAAGTTACCATTATTCCAATTTTTAACAAAGAGATCCGTAGCCTCCTAGTTAGAGCCATGAAGCTTCTCCAGGAAAGGAAGCAACCCTCCGCTTTTAACCTTACTCCAAACCTTAGCATTTTTCATGTTTGTTCATAGCTGTCCAGCTCAATTTGCTTTCTATCTCCTCCCATTTCGACCGACACAGTGGGGTAGACCCAAATGCAAGCTTTACTAAAATTGGGCCCGCCAAATCTAAGAACCCACAAAGCATGCAAAGTTTTCTTACAGATTAAGCCGCTGGGCTCGGTCCCATGCACTCTAATGATTGTGATGTGAAAGATCCAACCTGTCCTCATTAAAGGGATAACACGTCGGTTTTCCATGTGATTTATCATAATTTAATAGGGCGCATAAATTAGAGTTTAGATCGCTAGTATTAAGCCAGGTATGCACATCTTTACTCCTAACTCCTTCGTTAGCAAAAAAATCCGCAACAGCATTGGCTTCTCTATAAGCATGTGATATTTTAACTTTTTTGAATTTAGCTAAAGTCAGTATGGCATCCTCAATCCATGATTTGATGGTCCATGAGGGGGGAGACTTGCGACAGAGGCAGTCAATTATGTTTTTGGAATCTCCTTCAAGCCACATATTTTTAATGTTAAGACTTTGGGCTAAATTTATGATGTGAAAAGCACCAGCAGCCTCTGCTAGATGATTAGTTTGAGAGCCAAGAGGAGAGGAAATCACGCCAATGAAATTTCCAAAGGAATCCCTTATAACTCCACCACAGCCCGTCGCCCCCGGATTGCCTTTAGCCACACCATCAAAGTTAGCTTTGATCCACCCGTTTGGCAGAAAAGACTAGCAAACACGCTCTCTATCCTTCTTGGCCTTCGTTATAGTTCTAGACAAATCTAGACTTATGTTCCAATCCTTAGCAACAATTAAGTCATAGAGCGAATGCTCCACTTTCATGGGCATTCTGTCCTTCTGGGCCAAGGCATTGAAATTTTCCTTTAGGGATCTGAAAATTTTATCGAAGACAATATCCACAGAGGCTTCTTTGCCCCTATAAATTCTATTGTTACATTCTTTCCAGAGGCCCCAAGCAACATGAGGGAAGGATAAATCCCATAAAAGCCTGAGCATAGGATTTCTTGTCGGGGCTTTCCATTGAGTGAAGAAATCTTCGATGGACGAAGGGAAAACCCAATGAAGGTGCCATAACCTGATGAATTTTTCCCAGATAGAAGCATCAAATAAGCAATGAAGGAATAAATGACACACAGATTCAGCCTCCATCTTACAAAGAAAGCATCTATTTTGAATTTGAAATCCACGTTTACACAGGTTATCAATCGTGAGCACCTTGTTTTGGAGAAGGATCCAGAAGAAGATATTGATTTTAAGTATCAAATATTTGAACCAAGCTTTAGACCAGAAGGGAGGATGATCCAGAGAAGAAGTAATCCTGGCAAAAGCAGATGACACTAAAAAATTGTCAGACGGTTCATCGATCCAAACCGCACAGTCATCTAGCTACTCAGACCTAAGTCTAATAGCCATCCGAGAAGACTGGATAGGAGCCAAAGCTTGACTAACACTGCATAAGTCCACCCAATTACCATTCACTTTGTAATATTTCACATAAGTTCCAAATCGTGCCTTACAATTCTCAGCCCATTCACTAAAGGAATTGAATTTTATAATGGGCTCCTTAAAAAGCCATCTATCCTCCCAGAATCTGGTGTGATTACCATTTCTCACTTGCCATCCAATACCATCATCCACAATCTTTTTACCATTGATTATATTGTTCCAGCATGTAGACCCTCTAGGAAGAAGGTGGGGGTCCTTTATAATGGAGAAACAGTTGTTTTCTAAATATTTGCTAGCCATAATATCAATCCACTCCCCAGAAGAAGAGGAGATTCTCCATATTTGTTTAGCTAAGAGGATTTTATTGACAGTTCTGATTCTTCTTAAACTGAGTCCTTCGGCCTTTTTAGGTCTACAAACCAAATTCCAATCAATTAAGGGAAGTATTTTATTTTCCTCAACACCCGACCAAAAAATATTTTTTGAATTTTTTCAATGGCATTAGCAAATTTAGCAGGGATCTTAAATAGGCTTAGGGCATAGATAGGCAGATTCTAGAGAGAGGCTTTGAGGAGCTGAAGTTTTCTGGCTTGACTTAGCAGGGCTCCTTTCCAACCTGCAAGCTTCTTGCTAAATATTTCAACCAACGAGAGCCAGAAAGACTCAGGAGGTTTCAAGCTTAAAGGTAGACCAAGGTAGGTGGCAGGAAAGGAATCCACCTTGCAACCCAGAATTCTGGCAATTTTGGCCTATCTATGATCCAGAGTGTTGAAGAAGAACAAAGAACTTTTTTGATTGTTGATCAACTGTCCTGAAGCTCTCCCATATTTGTCAAGCAACTATTTTATAGATTTTCCTTCAGACACCATAGCTTGACCCATAAGCATAGTGTCATCAACGAATTGTTGATGGGAACACACCAAATTGTTCGAGGAAGGTTTGAGACCAGAAAGAGATTTAAATTCGACCAAAATTTTCAGATTCCTGCCTAAACTTTCAACCATAATAGTGAATAAAATAGGAGAGATAGGATCACCCTGCCTAAGACCTTTGGTATTCTGAAAAAAAGAGGTAAGGGATCCGTTGACCATAATCGATATGGAAGTTGTGGACACAAGTTGTTCCACCAATTGGATAACCTTGTTACTAAAACCAAAATCTAGTAAGATTTTAAATAAGAAGATCCAGTCAACTCTATCATAGACTTTTGAGATATCAAGCTTTAACAAGAATCTTTTAGTCTTCGACTCAACTAAGGAGTGAATATTCTCGTGAACCGTAACAATAGAGTCTAGAATTTGTCTACCAGGGACAAAGCCATTCTGTTGAGGAGAAATCAAGGAAGGCAATAAAGTTAGAAATCTAGAGGTTAAGACCTTAGAGATGATTTTGTAGACAAAATTATAGAGACTTATAGGCCTAAAAGCCTCAAAATTATTAGCTCCAGGTTTCTTGGGGATTAGAACCAAGAAAGTAGCATTTAATTCTTTTAGAAGACATCTGGATCCAAAAAATTCCTTAATAGCATTAACCACATCTTCTTCAACAATCTCCCAGAGCCATTGAAAGAAAAATAAAGGGAAACCATCAGGGCCCGGAGCTTTACTCCTGTCAAAGGAAAATACAGCCCGCTTGACTTCCTCATTGGTGGGGATAGCTGTAAAAAAAAAGTTGTTTTCCTAGTTGATAATTCTTAGTATAGCTTCAACTAACTGATCCTACTCATTTTGGTTTATTTCATTACTTGCTGAGAGAAGATGTTTAAAGAAGGAGCTCGCCTGTTTTCTAATGTCCTCCTCCTCATACCTGGATCCGTTCACTTCTATTTGAGATATTCTATTTACAGCTCTGTGTTTTGATGCAGATAAGTGGAAGTACCTGTTGTTTCTTTCTCCTACAGACAACCAAAGAGCTCTAGATATTTGTCTCTAGAACTCCTCCTCCTTTCCAATTATGTCATGCATCTTCATAAGGAGCTCGTTCTCTTTTTCCTTAGTGTCATTCAAGTAACCCTCCTTCTGTATTTTAACTTGAATTTTTCCCAAATTCATCTATAGATCAGACTTAATCTTAAAGATGTTCCCAAAAGATTTCTTTTTCCACTTTTTTAAATTACATTTAACTTCCCTTAACTTTTTAGCAATTCTAAACATTGTAGTTCCTTGAATTCTTATATTCCACCATTTCCTTATTTCCTCTTTAAGAGTAGGATGAGAGATTCACATTTTTTCAAATCTGAAAGGAGTGTTCTTTTTTATTGGATCCGCAGTGAAACTGATAGGAAAATGATCAGAACCAATTCTTGTAAGAGCTTTAAGGGAGTAGTAATAATCAAAGTACCAATGATTGAAGATCAAAGATCTATCTAATCTGACCTATATGAGATCCATCCCCTTTCTACGATTAGACCAGGTAAAGGAAGCTCCATGAAGATCCAAATCAATCAGCCCTTGATTATCAATGAAATTCTGGAGATCCTCTTTACTCTCCAAATTGATCTAGGATCCCCCAAATTTTTCTCTGTTCATTAAGGGAGTGTTAAAATCCCCCATAACAATCCAAGCTTCTTTATCAAAAATCCTCCTAATGGCCACTAATTCCGACCAAAAAGATTTTCTCATTCCTTTTCCATTAGGAGCATATATATTCACTTGAATCCAACTGAAGTTATCTCTTATATGTGTAAATCTAGTGGCTATATGATTCATACCTTCCAATATCGGATCTCCTTTGATAGTGTCGCTATTCCAGAAAGTCACAATACCTCCAGAAGCACCATTCAAATTATTTCCCTTGTTACTGTAATACTGGAAAAGTTTCATCTTTTCAATTTTCTCCTTTGACATTTTAGTTTCCTGGATTAAAAGAATATCTGGCTTGTGATCTCTAACAAAATTGCGAAGAAAATCCTGCTTGTGGGGGCTATTGAGTCCCCTAATATTCCAGGACATAATCTTCATTATATACCGGGGGAGTTGAGACATTCTAGGATGGTTTTCTGAGATCCATCCGCAATATCCTGAAAGCTATTCGGCTCTCTTTTCTTTTTCAAAGACTTTTTACCTCTTGAATTCTTTACTGCTCCACAATCTGCCTTGACTCTTGATCTGGTAGAAATACCACTTGGGGTCTTCCATTGTTTGTTTTTTTCTGTCTTCTTCTTTGATATATTCTCCTCTTTATCAGTCTCATCTTGGCTATCCGTCTCTCTACTGGAATTCCATTCCTTTTCAGTTGGTATTCCTTGTTCCCAAGGTAAGGTGTCCATGTTGCCATTCTCTTGACATGACAAGACCTTACTGGATAGATTTACTGTGTGATCCAGATTTTCAAGGGATTCCATAACCCAATCTGTGGAGTTGGGATCCGTCAGGTGCACTACACCCTGAGGGGGAAGATTTACAGAAGACAGGGAGGGAAGAGGAATTTTCAGAAACAAGGATAAGCCCTCACTAGGAATATCCTCCAGACCCGGGATCTCTTTGTTTCTATTAGAAGGGGCTATCATTTGGGATAAGGAGGTAGAAAGGTACCGGTCTCCTTCTCCAACTAAGGTGTCCTCATCACAAACCCTATCCTTTGATGAAGACATTTTAACAAGATTCAAGTAATGAGGATCAATAGGGATCTCACCTTTAGATTCCAAGACCACTTCAATCTTTGGAGAGCCATTCTGAATATCAGACTCTTTGTTTTCCAGATCCTGCTCTTTATTTTCCTTCCTTTCTTCTCCTGAGTCATTCTTTTTTTTTTCCACTCCATTTTTCCAGGTCCTACTAGTTTTTCTTTCTCTGAAGTAGCATTTAAGGGGCATTTTTTTGCCCAATGACCAGATTTCCTACACTTGAAACAAGCAAACGGGATGGTTTCAAACTCTATATTTTGTTCCCAGGAACCCAGTTTAGATTGGATCTCAATCGATGATGGTATATCTGCTTCCTGGGGAACTCCCACACAAATCCTCACAAAAACCAATCTCTTTCTAGTAGCTGTCATTGTGTTAATCAAAAGGAGCTCACCAAAGGAGCTCGCAATACCATGGAAGATGTCTTCACTCCAGTACTCCAGGGGTAGGCTTGAAAGTCTAACCCAGACTGGGACATTCTCAAAGATAGAATCTAATAGATCCAAGTGGGAAGACCACTTCTTTAGAGTCAGGGAAGATTTCCCTATCACCCAAGGACCTCCACTTCTAACAGCCATGATATCCTCTCTATAAGTAAATTCAAATGCGAAAAAACCCTTTGGAAGAGCAGCAACTGAGACTTTCCCGCTAGTTTTCCATTTATTTTTAACAAACTCACTGTCCACTTCAATATTTGGTGTAGGGCCCATGAACTTCCCAACCAGAGTTCGTTCCATTAGGGCTATATTATGGTCAATGAGCAGATCTAGAATAGAGATAGCAAACTTACCTCTAACAAGGGATGAGATATTTTGCACTGGAGGGAAAGATGATTTTCCATTAGGTTTAACCCCGAATAGAGAGGTCTAGGGTTTGCGATTGCCTCCAATTCCACCTGTGGTCCCCACTCCCCCTTTAGCTTTCTCGTTTTTACCGGTGGAGACAGCAGTAGGGTTGATCTCCGAATTTTCCTTTCCCCCAGGTTTCACCTATATTTTGTCTTCGGAGTCCACATCATCCTAGTCATCCTTACCTTGCTTCTAACTCGACCCTAGCTCTTGATTCGACTGTCGGTTTTCTGATCTTGCTCCGTTTCCTTCTCCGTTGCTTTGAATTTCGAAATCCCTTTTCTCCCGCCCATGACTGCGCTTGTGTTCCGCCATCTTTTAGAATAGATACCTTGTTGAGATGATATAATTTTCCTATTTTGAATAAATAGTTAAGAAAAAAAGAATGTCCCATGGGTATGTGCAGGATCATGATGGGCCAAAAAATGGCAATGACAAAAAACATTTTGAATTGGCTCAAAAACGCGGAAATGGCCTAGTTGACTTTTCTATGTTCGGGTGACAGTACTTCTACCCGAACCAAAAACCAAAGGTAGTTTCCACAAATCGGATATCTGATCCAGATATCTGATTTCTGGAAACTGTATATGAAAAAATAGCCGACTCTTTAATTTCATTTCTCATAGTTTGACGCGGGCGCAAGAGGAGAAACCCAAATCCGATATCCAATCTGATCCGATATTCGATTTGAAAGGTATGTATTTGGTTTTTTCAATCTTCTAATCAATTTTTCAATAGATTTTGTTAAGTTTAAGTAGGTTTTATTAAAAAAAATTCAAAAATACAGTTTTCTATTGATTTAAAAAAAAAACTAGAGTTTACATTGATTTTTTATTAAAACTTAATGTTTTGAAATGGATCTTGATTAAAAATTAGTGTTGTTGATGTATTTTTATAAAAAATAAGAGTTTGTTATTGATTTTTGTGAAAAAGTATGGTTTTTTTTGGATTTTTATTAAAAACTAGGGTTTTTTTACAATAATTTCATTTATATTATGTAATTTCAATTAGTTTAATTAGTTTTTAACTTTAATTAGGTATTATGGCTGTGAATGTAAATCCACAAATGCCAAATGCTCCACCACCTCCGCAACCACCAATTGAAGACTTAATTTGTGAAAAATTGGGGCAATTGAGGGGCATTTGTGAAATTTATCAGACAATGCCTCGATTGACAGATATGACAAACACATTGAAATAAATAATTAAAAATATAGAAACCCTCTCCACCCAACATAATTCCTTTTATTCATGGCGAGAAGACATGAGGGAGTATTATCGACGTGGATTGTCTTACAATGATGTGAAAGATCTCAAAATAACCAAAGCCCAAATAGCCTCTTTATTCATTGACCCCCACACCGGTTTGCCAATGAATGTTAATAAAACAAAAATTTCCATAAAATGGTGTATGCATAGGGGCATTGTAGCTAACTGTTGGGATCATTGGTGTATGGTTTTTGATAAACCACCGAACAATAATTCTGACATACCATTTTACTTTATTAAAAAATTATATGCTGAGTTTGTGTTAGGGCATCATGTCAATTACTTTGACATTAAACCCTTCTAGGGCATTGCTGGAGGTATGCCCCAAGATAGACCAGGGGCAGTTAGAGTAGTCCCGCTCCCAAATGTTCCCCTTCCTCCCCTTCCTCCGCCACCTCCAATATATCATCCAGAGATTATCAAGGATTCATCCACACAGACTATTCAGGCTATTCACTCTTTGAGTGGTCATTTGGTTTCGCATGCTTCTACAGCAGCTCAGCCACATTTTGGTTATGTTGGCAAAAGCTCGAGTGCTGCTGCATCATCCTCCTCAGGTCCACATATTTGTGTGCCACATGCTTGCACTATGTGCCACCAGATATGCTTGGGTCCTCTTGTACAACCTATTGAGCATCCCTTGGACACTTCTGATTATGACTTCCATGATGTAGACATTATAGATCAGTCACAGGGGAGTGGAGTGCACCCTACAGAGTCCTCTCCTGCTAGAGAGGGAGATGCTAGAATAGTGACACATGTAAGATTTAAGTTGTAATTTCATAACTTGTATTTTTTTTTAAATGAATATTAATAAGAGATAGTATCAAGTACTGGTATTTATTTACATGGTCTATTTAACAGTTGATTTCTGAGGAGGAGCTCGCACGGGTGACTGATAGCAGCCTTAGGGCCATTTCATTTGGCTTGGACACACACGCAGTATATATTTTTGCACTCACTCGTTTACATTTTATATTATATACTTGCTTGTCATTTGAATTGTCATTAATGAAATTATATAATAGCTTATATGTTTATCTTGTTTTCCTCCTATAGGAAATACCCAGTGTGAGTGAGGTGCAGCCTCGTCCAGACTATGGAGGCACAAATCTAGATAAGGGGAAGGTAATTGAACTCAAATTGGATTAAATTAAGATTTTTAAGATCTTATATTGATTATACATACGTCAACATAGATTGGTAGTTTCATATGTACTTGTCAATTTTATTTAGAGGCAATTATGAGCTTTATAGATATGTTGACAAGGGACACCACCTAAAGGAGTAGTTATTGGAACACCTCAAAGAGGAGGTGTCGAAACACCTGAAGGAGATAAAGAAAAAGATCAACCTAAAGAGGTACATGTGCTTATTTTATTTTGTGTTTGGTAAATAAGTTCTTATTACCAATAATCATATGCTAACTTGGATCAATTTTATGTTTTTGTTCACATATATAGATTGGCATTTCAAAAGTTGATTTGGTATATTCTAGGACTCTTGACCCTTTGAAGAGACGTATATTTCAGGTAATCAAGATTTCAATTTTAGAGTTCAATTAAAATTCAATGTATATTGATTTTGATGTTAATTATTCGATTTTAAATTATATAGTATAACTAATCTCAATTGTGGTTTGAATTTTTCTTGTGCAGCTACCTTCAAAGCCAATGAGTGCTTCAAAGAGGCTCCATTTTGATGATCCACCAATAGTTTAGGATGAGATAGACATTTTTGCATGTAAATTTTGAATACATATTGAGATGGCATATGCCACATTTTGTAAAACTTTGTTTGAGTTGGTGTCGATGCCATTTTTCTATATGGACATACACTTGATTATTGGATAATTTGATATATAGAAGTTGACAATCAAAATTTAATTTGTTCCTCATGTGCATGATTAGACGCTTTGAAAATTTTATCTTGAGCAATGGTTAAATATCAATGTATAATAGCTTAAAACTGAATGGTTATATTATGTAGTTTGTATTTATATCACTAATTACATTGCATTACACATCTTTCAAACTCAAATCATTAATTCACATTGCATAACTAACAACTAGATGTTCATAGATGAAAATTTTCAATTACAATATAGTTCTTAAAAAGTCAACCTAAGTAGTTATGTAGTTACTTCACATTGCATAACTAAAAACTATGAGCAGTTGTCAATTGCATTTGTTTGTCACTGAATTCTATGAGACCACATTTTTTTGAAGTTTTTTTTCAAATAGTCCACTGCCTTGTCTATGCTACCACATTTTTCATACATGATAGCGATCACATTAAGTTGTAATAAATTAAATGATAGCCTATGGCTATTTAATTTATACTCATTTTATTTAAATGGATGAGGCTGATTGGTGCAGGAGCACCCCAAAGTTCATCTAGGAAAGTTGAGTAGAAGGTTATGAATTAGCAATTTGTTTAGGCCAAATGTAGCAATCTCTTCCTATTTCTTTGATTTTGTCCCTTAGAGGCATTTGAGAACATGTATAGTGTTGGTAAAGGTCATGTTGACCACTTGTTAGGTTGAGGTTTGACTACAAGGATGATTTAAGACCTTTGTAGACCTTCCTAGTTGTTAGATTCTCTAAAATTTTAGAAATAAGGCCTATTGGAAGTCACAAGTGGCCATGGAGTAGTTAGGACTGAGCTTAACTAAATTGGAGAACCTATATATGGTGTGCCTCAACCTGTAAGTAAGGTTGGGAAGCTTTTGCATTATTAAAAATTCATGAATACAAGTGAAGACAGTGATAAGGTTGTGTAATTTTATGAGTTTTTGCTTTGAATTGGTGTGTTCAGGAGTGATCATGGCATTGCGAGTTGATGTAGAATGTAGTGTAGTGGTATTTTAAGCTTTTTGTGGCATTATTTAGTTAGTGTGTTCAATTTCCAAGCGTTTCTTTGTAGTTAGTTTGTTTCTTGCAGTTGTTGATCTGATAGACAGTCTATGAAGAATGGAGGTTTATTTCACATTCCCACTGTAATTAGTGTATGGGCCTTTGGAAATTGTGACTAGGCTCCATGTCTTTAAATAGGATAGGGTTAGGAGTGGTTAGGATTCAAGGTATCACTATGGAAGTCTTCTCCTAGGCGAGCCTAACAATGCCCGGCTAGGAAAGACAAGAAGTGCATAGCAATTGACTTGCGGGGGTGTCTATCTCCTGGAAAATCATGGTGTGGAGAGGGTAGGTGTATGCCTTGCCAAGGCTTATCAAGAAGGAAGAAGCTCCATCAACCCGTTTGGTGAGAGGAATTCTTATCAGTCTGCAAAGAAGATAGAAAAGATCTAAAATAACCTAAGTTCTTGCTCATTTCCAGTTTGAGGAACTATACAGATAGAGGAGACTTAAGATTCCATAAATCTTTGAGAGGTGGCATAGGCACTAAGAACCTCAAAGAAATATTGGTGGTGCTTTGGAGAACTTAGAAGAACAGGCCTGATCTCTCGGAGATGGAGACCTAATCGAGCTCATGGGCTAGTAGCCTTTTTAACCCTAAATGGGGGTTTGGTGGAAGCAACTTGTAAATGGAGTTTGGTGGACTTTCAAGAACCCTAGGAGGATGGTTTGAAGCTATTGGAAACATCTCTACACCCCTACAAATTTGAGTTTTAGTTCTTGTAGTATGTTAGCCTTTAGGGTAGATTAAGGGCTAAGGAAGAGTTGAAGCATTGCACCAAGGTTGGCTTGGTTGGTAGGATTTGTCTTGATACCTGGGTTGGCAAGGTGAACCAGGGGAACCTAAACAAAAAATAGGTCCTATAGGTTAAGGTGGTGGAGTGTGACACCATAGGGGTCTTCCCAAGAAAGATCCAGAGCATGGAATAGTGATTGTTCCATGCAACCTTGCCCTATCACTGACCTTCCTTGATATTATTTTGTAATTTATTATTTTCAAGAGAGGTCGACCAACTTGAAGAGTCACCTTATTTTGTATAAATACGAGGTGATGTTTGTTCATTTCCTCAATCAAGTTCATTCAACATAATTTGCAATCCAAGCAAACATTTGCACTTGAGCAGCATCGCTTCATCTTGTAGCAGCAGGCCGATTTCAAGGAGAAGCATATTTGATTGTATCTTTGCATCTACGAGAGATGCTATTATTCATTGTATCAAATTCAGCCATGACCTGGGCCTAAGTTGTAAGAAAATTTCTTGCTATGTTTATTGTCTTATGTGTTTCATTTTTTGAGTGCTTTCAGTTGTTTTATCTGATCTTTAAGTTGAAATGGTCATATTGTTGATGATAAATATTTGACCATGTTGGCTTTTAATGGTCTTCCTTCATCTTGGGAGTCTTACATTCAAGGAATCGACGTGAGATAAAAACTTCCCAAGTTTGATCGGTTGAGGGCTTACTGTATTCAAGGGGAGTCAAGGTTGGTTGCGAGAGGTATTGGAGGAAGCCCTACAAATGAAGACATTCATGTTCTTTCCGCTCAATCCTCGAAGAAGGAAGGAAAAGGAGGAAAGAAAAGATGCTTGAAGAGGAATAGAGATAAAGGGTCACATGGTGCTCATGCATTCAAAAAGAAGTGGGACCTCTATCATGTTTACTGGGATACGATTTGCTCAAAGTCAGTCAACTTGGATTTAACATTGGTAGCTCTACAAACCTATTCAGAATAGAGTGATCTGAAGAGGACATCCCTAAATCTTGAACTCATACAACCCAACGGACTATTCCAACACGTCTGGATGGGTATGTTTATGCTAGGTATGGTTCTCTCTTGCACCCAAATACGTCGAATCGCTCTAAGCTGCATTGGAGCGACGTTTTCCCTTAAGAGTCCAAAGTGCTAAAAGGAAACAAACTTTGACGGACTATTTTTCGGAAACCGTGATGCTTACAGACTCTTCACTTGAGGATAGGAGATCATGTTGAGACCATCTACAATAACCTCTCTCGGTTTTTTCTATCTCGAAGGCATTTTTCCGTGGTGCTGAGTTTTCAGTTGAGGGAAAAGTTGCCAAATGCAAGCAGTGTAAAGTTGCAAAATGGTGCAAATTTCATTCTCGAACTTGTACGACCCAATGGACTGTTCCAACATGTCCAGATGGGTACGTTTACGCTAGGTATGTTTCTCTTTTGCACCCAAATACGTCGAATCGCTTCGAGCTGCATTAGAGCGATGTTTTCCCTTAAGAGTCCAAAGTGCTAAAAGACAACAAACTTTGACGGACTATTTATTAGAAACCGTGATGCTTACAGACTCTTCCTCTGAGGATATAAGATCATGTTGAGACCATCTACAATAACCTCTTTCAATTTTTTCTATTTCGAAGGCGTTTTCCTGTGGTGATGAGTTTTTAGTTGAGAGAAAAGTTGCCAAATGCAAGCAGTGTAAAGTTGCAAAGTGGTGCAACTTTCATTCTCGAACTCATACAACCCAAAAGACTATTCCAAAATGTCTGTATGGGTACGTTTATGCTAGGTATGGTTCTATTTTGCACCCAAATACGTCGAATCGCTCCTAGCTACATCGAAGCGGCGTTTTCCCTTAAGAGTCCAAAGTGCTAAAAGAAAACAAACTTTGACAGACTATTTCTTGGAAATCGTGATGCTTACAGACTCTTCTTCTGAGGATATGGGATCATGTTGAGACCATCTACAATAGCCTCTCTCAGTTTTTTCTATCTCAAAGGCGTTTTCCCATGGTGATGAGTTTTCAGTTGAGAGAAAAGTTGCCAAATGCAAGCAGTGTAAAGTTGCAAAGTGGTGCAAATTTCATTCTCGAACTCGTACGACCCAATAGACTATTCCAACACATCCGGATGGGTACTTTTATGCTAGGTATGGTTCTCTTTTGCACCCAAATACATCGAATCGCTCCAAGCTGCATTGGAGCGGCATTTTCCCTTAAGAGTCCAAAGTGCTAAAAGGTAGCAAACTTTGACAGACTATTTCTTGGAAACCGTGATGTTTACAAACTCTTCATTTGAGGATACGAGATCGTGTTGAGACCATATACAATAACCTCTCTCGGTTTTTGGTATCTCGAAGGCATTTTCCCATGGTGCTGAGTTTTTAGTTGAGAGAAAAGTTGCCAAATGCAAGCAGTGTAAAGTTGCAAAGTGGTGTAACTTTCATTCTCGAACTCGTATGACCCAACAGACTGTTCCAACACGTCCGAATGGGTACGTTTACGCTAGGTATGGTTCTTTTTTGCACCCAAATACGTCGAATCGCTCCTAGCTGCATCGGAGCGACGTTTTCCCTTAAGAGTCCAAAGTGCTAAAAGGCAGAAAAATTTGACGGACTATTTCTCAAAAAACGTGATGCTTACAGACTCTTCATTTGATGATACATGATTGTGTTGAGACCATCTACAATAAACTCTCTCGGTTTTTGCTATCTTGAAGGCATTTTCCCGTGGTGCCGAGTTTTCAGTTGAGGGAAAAGTTCCCAAATACAAGCAGTGTAAAGTTACAAAGTGGTGCAAATTTCATTCTCGAACTCATATGACCCAACAAACTATTCCAACATGTTCGGATGGGTACGTTTACGCTAGGTATGGTTCTCTTTTGCACCCAAATACGTCGAATCGCTCCTAGCTGCATCGGAGCAGCATTTTCCCTTAAGAGTCCAAAGTGCTAAAAGGTAGCAAACTTTGACAGACTATTTCTGAGAAACGTGATGCTTATAGACTCTTCGTCTGATGATATGATATCATGTTGAGACCATCTACAATAACCTCTCTTGGTTTTTTCTATCTCGAAGGCGTTTTCTCGCGGTGCTGAGTTTTCAGTTGAGGGAAAAGTTGCCAAATGCAAGCAGTGTAAAGTTGCAAAGTGGTGCAACTTTCATTCTCGAACTCGTACAACCCAAAAAATTGTTCCAACACATCTGGATGGGTACATTTACACTAGGTATGGTTCTCTCTTGTACCCAAATACGTCGAATTGCTCTGAGCTACATCGGAGCGACGTTTTCCCTTAAGAGTCCAAAGTGCTAATGTCAATGAAATGTGGGGGCATAAATATTTAAGGTTGGATCAAGATTCTGCAAGTCCTAGCTCTTTCCAAATCAACTTGAATCAATTACATGGAAAATGAAATTCACACTGAACTTTTTACTTTTTTATTTTTTGAAAAATTGGCAAGCCACTGTAATTTGTTATATATAAATAAGAGATATTACAAAACCTGGTTCAAATGAGCATACCGACAGGAAAGAACCAGGAAGAAAATCTCTGGTTGTATCTCGATTAAGTACAATGGTAGACATTTGAACCGTATTTCAAAAAACATCACTGGATATAGATTATGCCTATACACAGTTATGACCTTTTTAAATTGTTTCACATTTCAAATTTCAATTTTTACAAAATTTGCCTATTTGAGGTATTCAAGGCATAGTCTTCCACAAGAGTAGTATGTTGTCATTTTCGAGTGACAAGCACCTGTACAAACCATCAAGGTAGCAGTTAAACTACATACAAAAGAAAATATGCTTAGAATAACCAATCAATATTATTGTAATTTGTCACATACCCTTCTGAAAGGATCAGAGTTGCCTATTGTTGCAGCAGGTCGATGAGCAATCATGCCAGGAATATCACAAAATTTGTCAAATGATAAATCTATATTGTAACATAAAAAAATATGCTTAGACTAACAAATCCATATTAATCTAAACATACTAAATCATGATGAATTGGTAATGCAAACTATAAAAGATGCTTTGAATAACCAATCTATATTAAAGTAATATGTCGCATACCTCTTTGAAAGGATCAGAGTTGGCTATTGTTGCAGCAGGTCGATGATCAATCGTGCCAAGAATATCACAAAATTTGTCAAATGATATATCTATATTGTCACAACAAAAAAGAGGCTTAAGCATTGTACTTTCCAATCTTGAATATGCTATTCAAGTGTGCCAGAAGGGTCATCTCTTTGCTTAAGACTATCCAATATTGCTTCATGATCAGCATTACTAAGTGTCCATAGTTGTTTTGTCTTTGGTTTGGCATCATGCTTCAACAACTTAACATTTGTTGCTATAACAAGGTGTGAATACATGAGAATGGTTTTGTGTTTCTCATAGTCTTCAAATGCAGGTATGCCATTCTTTCTAATCATGTATGTTCGCAACCAAGTTCCTGCAACCACAAATGAACCTGTACAATACACAAACCCATCATCATCTTCCATCGATTGTGTTAGCTTGTGCTTTACTCGCACACATTGAGCCAACCAATATTTTGATCTCTCTTCATTCCCCTGCGGTGCAACAACTGCAAAAACATGTCCTAGATGTAGTAGATCTGAAAGCCGGTCGTAATCAAGTGAACTTTCCATTGTGTGATTTTTCATGGATATAGTTTGAGATAAAAGAGTTAGATACTATGGAACCCATGTATCCACCCACTCACTTGACTCGCATTGATCCCACTCGCACTGAATACAACTCTGAGAGTGAGAGTGGGAGAGATAGAAGGAGAGGGAGTGAGAAGGAGAGGTGAGAGGGAGAGGGAGAGGGAGAGGGAGAGAGAGGGACAGAGGGAGAAAGAGGGAGAGAGAGAGAGGGAGAGAGAGAGGGAGAGGGAGAGGGAGAGGATAGGGATAGGGAGAGGGAGACGAAGAAAGGGAGACGGAGATGGAGAGTGAGATGGAGAGGGAAAAAGGGTGAGTGGGAGAGTGAGAGTGAGAGTGGGAGAGATAGAAGGAGAGGGAGTGAGAAGGAGAGGGGAG
>CM021100.1:551115596-551154879 GCA_007115665.2 Sequoiadendron giganteum
GAGAGAGAGAGAGAGAGAGAGGAGTGATTGAGTGAAAGAATTGAGAGATAGAGGTGGAGAGAGTGAGAGGGAAAGAGATAATATTTAAATATTTTATAAATTGGTAATATATATATTTAATTATTTATGGATTAACTAAAATATTGAAATAATATTAAAATATTTATAGATTAACTAAAATATTTAAATAATATTTAAATATTATACATTTAATAATATATTATATATTAAATACATAATTTGGTAAGAGATTACCATAAATTGTATATTAAATATATTACATTATAAACTTTATTGGATATTATATATATTAAATTATAAACTTAATTACATTTTTAAATACTATATTAAAGATTGTATAAATTATTTTAAAACTGATCTAAAAGATATCATATATCGAATTGAAATCCGATATCGGATTCAAATCCTATATTGGATTCAAATCGGATATTCGATATTCTGACACAAAATTTAATGCCTTGGTATTAGGCTTGGAATTTGGTTCGGACCTGCCAATCCTAAAAGTCAACACGTAAAACGTGTTTAACAACTTACCTTGTTTTTCCAGACTTCGCCCATGTGGCTGACGACTTTTATTTTACCTAAAATTGATAAAACGAAAAGCATTTGTAAAGGAGCTTCTCAACTTTCTACCAGTATAAATTATATTCTCTTTAGAATCTAATAAATAATAATTATTTATTTTTTATTAGAATTACGACTAAAGTCTTGATTGATAATCTGATAGAAAAATATCTATAGCTTTCAAACGGTATCACATTTTTTGAATCCAAAACATGTGTCACATTCTATGCTTCAAATAATATAGGATTAAAAAAAAAAAAGTGAATTCCATTAAGTTTTGACCAAGTTAAGGTGGTCAGACATACGAGTTTTAATATTTTTAAAAAGTTGTACTAACAAATTCAAAATTAATTATTTATTTGAAAAAAAATTACAAAAAAATATGCATCACATCCAAAGATGAGTCCTCTACTTATATATAAATTTTTTTAAAAAAATATTATGATTTTATTACGGTTAGGGTGGTCAGACAGACACCTAGTTTTTATTTTTTCCCTAAAATTTTAGTACTACTGCATTGAAATTTCAAATTTTCACCAAATAGTTCTTTTTTTTACAAAAATTAACCTAGTAGTTTAGAAACTACATTCAATTTTCCACAGATTCTATTCTTACATATTTTTGAAATAATATAGATAACTTATTCAAAATTTTATGTCAAGTTGCCCAACTCTGATTTTCTGAATTTTCATTGCCACTTAAGGACCTATTTTTTCCATGATGATCCTGCACATACCCCCCATCAAAGTAGTCATTTTAGTACATTCAAAGTTTAATATTTATTTTCAAAACATGTTTATCAAAGAGGAAAAAAAAATCCATGCACTAAAGTTTAAAGTTAGAAATATAAAATAAAAAATTTGAAGAAAAAAATTAATATATGAAGAGTGGCATCCAATATAACCTATTTTCAACATTTGATCAACAGAAAAATTATAGTGTCAATTTTACAAAAAATGCATTCAAATATTTTTTTTTTATATACAAACATAAAATACACTAAAAAATATAGATTTCGTTAGTGTGCATTATTTAAAAATTTAAAATATATATGTCACTTTCTAGTACTTCAAGTTGAAAAGATAACCTAGTGTCAACTATTTTATTAATAAAATATGATACAACTTTGAACTTTAGTCTAATAGGCTAAGAAAATATGGCATAAAGAATGATTGGTGGAATTAAGTACCACAACCCCAAAATTAGAAGATGGATGATATAGTAAGCAATGAAGGATAATTTAGTGCATTGATCATGGAGTGCTTGAGGCATACCTAAAGAGGTTGAAAGAGAGTTGAGGAAGAAAAAGGTTGAAAATCTTAAATTGGGACATGATTCCCTAGAAAATGAGGGACTCATGTTATTTTATCAAGCTCAATAATTTGATGCAAGAGCATCCTTGAGGTTCATGTAAATCTTAAATTTCTTTAAGGAGAGTGGTAATATGACCTATTTTGTAAAATCTACTTATAATCACTAAATAAAATATCTCTGATGTCTACCTCTAAGATGGAAGAATTTTGCGAGACGAGAAATATTGTTTTATAATCTCTTTCAAGTTCTCCCTATCACAGGACTAAATGTCCTTAAGTATAGAGGAAAATATAGAGCTTCACTCTATCAAAGTCTCTCTTACCCTTTCATATATAACTATCTGCATGATAACCAACTTGAATTGAAATTACGTAGCAACCACGTAAGTTTAATCTTAATCATAGACCACTAAACATGACCTTGTCATGTGGAGCACTAGTTTTCCATAATTTTAGAGTAAGTCCATCTTGTCCTATGCTCCAAAGACAATCTTTTTATATTGGGATAGAGTAAAAACCTAATTTCTTGGGTCAATTTTTAAACCATATAAAATTATACATGGGTCAATTAGTAGGGTACCTCTATTTTTCCATATATTCTAAATAACGACCAATTCTATATGGATTTTTGAACTTGAATTTCCTCCAAAAATGATTATGATAATATATTCTTTATACTTTGAACTCTATAAAATGGGTGAAATATGACAAAAAAGATAAGAACCAAGTGTTTATAATTTTTTTTAGATTACTAACATTAAGATAAATTAAGTTAAAACTAAATGGAAATCATGGATGTATTGTGTTAATATTAAAGTAATACCCATATTTTTTTATGCTTAATATGATTATTGAAGTTCTTTTGTTTATATATTAGTATGTAGAATAAATAAAAAGATTGATTAGACAAATTATTACAGAGAGTACTAGTTATATAATAATTATTTTGTAAGATTTCTTCATTAAAAATTTATCAATGAAGAAGCAAGAGTATCTAATATGTTTCCTTAATTTTATAGTTCTCACAAAAGCATATTTATATAAGGCGCATCTTCATTTTGAACATTATTTTTATGTGTATCACGTACCTCAACATTGTTTGAATTATTTGGAAATGGATTTATGTATATTTTTAATTATTATTACCAAGTACAACTAATGGATTTCTATTGACATTGATGTATTCAACTTTGGTCAATATTGTTATTGAAAATGTTCTTTACCTTATGCTTAAGATTCATTCATGTTGAGTCAAATGACCTTCAACCATATGAAAATTATAAAATTACTGGTCATTATATGTCCTAGGAAGTGGTTTGTTGGGATCCAATAGATGAACAAGATGGAGAGTGATCAAACTAGTACTCAATAATTATTGAAGAACATCATCCAACAATTATTGAATCATGGTATTTTTTCTCATAGCATTTGGTATGAAAATAGGAAAATTAGAGGTATTAGAAACTTGATGAACATTTCCCTTCATTTCATATTACCATTTGAAAATTTATTTAAGTTATTTATATTTTGAAGGTTATGAAACATTTTAACTATATGTTCACTATATTTGAAAATAATTATTGGTAATATTTTTGATTTCATAGTTTTCACATGTGCACAAAGGTCCATAAAAATATGCAAAGATTTAATTTTGGTACACCTAAAATGCAATTGGTTTAATGAACCCCTCAATAAAGATATTTTGTAATTTAAAATCATGTAAGGGACTAATATTTTTAGAGAATAAGAAATAAAATTGTTTAAAAAAGTTAATCATGTGTTCATTTGATCCTTGGGCACACTCTAATAGGTCAAAAATTGTAAGTTATCTAAGGCCTATATCAACTGTAAATTGTTTTAAGATTTATTTTTTCAAATCATCAATGTATGATTAGATCCATAGGAAGTGAAAAGTACCCACTTGATATCATAATATTTACTTGAGTCCTTGAAAATAATTTAGCCAATGAGTTTATCCACATAAAGAAAATCTATGCATGTTGAGCTAAAAATGACCTCAAATGTGTGTTAAGCTCACCCTTATCATCATACATTAAAAAAGGTGTCACAAATCCTATAGGAAGCGGATGTATAATAATTCCTTAATCTAATAGTGTATGTGTAGCATCTTTGAATTATTCATTTTATTTCCCATTAGGTGTTAAATCCACTATTTTCTCTACTTGGTCTATCTTGTCAAATATTCAATCTAGGGAAAAAGATGTAAGAGTAACAAGGGGAGTTGAGGGCTACTATAACATGTATAAGAGTGGGTGTGGGAAATATGAGGGATAAAAGAGGTGATAGGGTGGGGAAGACTTGAATACAAGAAGAAAGTTAGTTCAGGGTATGCATGAATGTGGATACATATGTTAAATGAGGAGTAAACATGGAATGGGATGTGGTAGTATATGTAGGTGCATAGTGACTAAAAGGGGTAGTGATAGACTGGGCAATGATGGATAAGAAAGACACAAATGTTTAATAATTAATGTGAGAGGTAAGTGTCCCAAGAGAGGTGAAGTTAGGAGGAAGGACATATTGATGAGGGAAGATGGAGAAGATAAAAGAAATATGGGGTGAAACACTAGTAGTGGGAATACTATAATGATGAGTGATGGTGGAAGGAGTAATAGTAAAGGATGGATTGAAATAGAAGAAATGAAAACTTTAGGAGATAGATGTAATAATTATACCAAATGAAGCAATCTTTGCATTCATTTATTACAATATCTCCAATCTATATGTTATTAATGAACACCTTATGAATCATATTGGATAGCTTTGTAGGATTTCCAATATTAGCCAAACTAGCATGCTCATTAAAACAACATCATCGACCACATAAGAATCATGGTCATAATCTTAGTTTTCATCTTATTTTTGTTCTGAACATGAGCATAAAAATATATTTCAACCTTGTTATATTAGGTTTCCATTTTAGGATTTAAGAAAGCTTTCCTCACCGAAAGATTAAGATCACAGTAGTTTGTGACATATAAACAAAATATAGAAATATAGTTCTCAATAGTTTACTTTTAAATTTAAAATAAAAATATAAGTCATATTAGATCTAAAATTTAAACCCTAATGGAGTAGAAAAGGGTGGGTAATCTAGATGAAATAGATATACCAACTAAGCTTAAAATACTGAAATAAAAGATGTAACAATAAAATAGAAATGAATCACAAAAATTAAAAAAAGTTTCAAATCTAGTGCTAAGATGTAAACAATAAAAAACTGTAGATCTAAGAAAACTAATATTTAAGAGGAAATCCTAGGGGAAAACTAGATCATGTAAGAGTAGATGAGTTCACCAAAATATAAAGGGAAAGAACCTTTCCATAAGATTAATCTAGACTAATTAAATACTTGATGCATATATAAAAGTACAAATTAACATCTAGATTAGTTAATTAAAATTCATGGGATTTGATAATTCATAATAAATGTAATTTTAGGAAAGTACATTTGTAGAAGAAAAGACATACTTACCTCCAACCACCAAGATGGATAGTTCTAATGAAAATTTAATATTTAGATTGTCTTTGGATTGAAAATAGAACCTTTATGTTTATGTAATGGATTAAATTATATACAAGATCTATCTATCACTTGTTCAAGTCCACACTAATAGATCATTCTCATATCTTCAAATATGTTCTCCAATATGGAGATTTAATCTTGTAATTTGTGTGTCTTTTCTCTTTGCTTCATCAAAATTATTGATGCTTACTTTTCTCTAATGATTGATATTATTTAAACCTTAGATTGCTACCAATTCTTAGGGATAAGTTATCCTAGTTCAATCCCAAGAAAATATTGACCTTATGGTCATGCTAAGAACCATAAACATCAAAAAATGCATACAAGTTTTTTAGAATGATTATGTAGATTTAAATTTCTTTTAGATGATCCAATTGAAGTGTTCCTAGGATGTTCCTTCCTCAATTACATGAGCGATTTCAAATTATGTCTATGGATATGAGGATGCGTGATTTGAATAAAATTCAATGTCTTTAAATACAAGAGAATGTAAATAAATTGCACAAATGTGTGTTTAATCATCTCACAATGACTAGTGAAATGAGAGAGTTGACCAAATTTAAAATTGATTATTAGAAAAAAAATTGGTATTAAAGAGGCAAAGATATCTATTATGAGATTACATGAACTATTTAAATTGCAACACTAGGCTTCAATAATACATTACCAAATACTAATTTACAATAATATCAGTAGACATAAGATATTAGCACTATTATTATAGGCTCAAATGAAATTACAAATTCATCAAACTAAAACTACAACATAAGGGGAAAAAATATATAGGAGAGACAACAAACAAGTGAATGATAAAAAACCAATTGTAACATGCAAGAATTACAATAAAGATACATTGATAGGACAAATATTTTGTAATATGTGTAACATTAACGCACCTTTACAATATTAAACATTATTTTTATTTTCTACTTAATATTTTTTCTTCAAAATTAAAATCAATAGAACATTTATAATTATATAAGTATATAAGTATAGCCAATCAACAATCAACAAACTAATTTTTTAGAAACTTAAAATGGTTGAATTTGTGTATATTTTTAGCATCAAATATTAAAAATTTGAATAAACAAAATAAATTTTATGTTTATAGTGGTAAAAAGCTAATAATATAACATGAACTATCAACATGGAATATGTTTTAGGAAGACAAAGTGTAAACAAAATTAAGTGAAAAACTATTTATCCTTAAGGTTAGCTCACTAAGTCTCAGCTGTGGCTATAGATAGCTCAAATCATGGGTTTAACTCTAATTTTTCCATGCTATAGATGAGGGGTTGTTGCACAAATTCCTTCACTCAACTATTTGATTCTTCTTGATTAAAAAAATGAGAAAAATAATAATTATTAGTTGGGTTTTAATTAATGATATTACTATTAGGATTTAATCATGTAGTTTTTTTAGTCAAACTCATTGACCCATGTTTCTTGAGTATTGATTCACAAGAACTCATCTCTCAAGATAATAAATAGTCCACTTAACACTTATTACATCTAGGTGATGCTTATAGAGGTGAATCATTGGGCCTTCCCAGGAGGTCACTCATCCTAGTACTACTCCAGCTTAAACACATTTAACCATGGATTTTTCTCCAAGGTTAAGTCCACTTAGCTTGCAACCCAATTTGTGAAACCTTTGTCAAGTGTTGTGCCTTATGAACCATTCATTATAGATCCCCTTTAACTCATCATTATTTGATACACTACAAAAAATACCTCCTACCTATCAATTGACAAGATAAAGGAACACTTGCTAAAGGTTTTTGTAGGTTGTGTTGCAAGCTAAGTAAGCTTAACCTTGGGGAAAAATCCATGGTTAAGTGCACTTGAATTGGAGTAGTACTAGGATGGGTGACCTCTTGAGAAGGTCCAATGCTTCACTTCTATGAGCATCACTATAAGACCCTGATTTTCTTATGATTAATATTAAACCTAATTTGTTATATGTTTCGATAAATAGAAGGTAAGCTATATTGTGAGCAATAAATAATGTGAGTGTGTGACAATATTATTGAATTTCATCTTGATATTCGTTTTATTGCCATTAACATGAAGGTGTTATGCACTCATAAATTATGGAATACGAATTGATAACTTAAATTGAATTGTTGCATAGTTAATCTTAGGATATTAGGCTTGAAAAATTAATGCTATGCATGATTGTTTCTTATTATTGTATTGACAATGTGCAGGAAAATAAAGGTGCCAATACGAAAAAGGGAGAACCATTGTGAGCAAGTCAAAAGACTCCTTGTGGATACGAATTTGAACCTTTTGGGAGTTAGAAATAAATAAAGTTAATATGTTGGTAAATTAAAGGGGTGTAAGTGGGGTTAGGGTTTAAGAACCCTTATCCAAGTGTGAAAACTCGGATGGATCCTTAAGAGGGTCTTTAAAGAGGGTTGTTGGTTAATTTCATTGGTTGGGATGAAAAATAAAACCCCCTAGGGTCTATACCATAGTGGTAGGGTTAAAGTGGGCATACAATAATGCCCCAAGGACATGATTTGACCCCTGAAAAGTCCTCACAAAAGAGAGTGACGAATTTTGAGTAGAGAATGGGGGTGAAAAGATTGAGGGGTTGTCCAAGTGCATGTTTCCTCTTTAATAAGGAGAATAATTTCATTGATGGAGGTAGGTACACTTCACACCTTCCCCACCCAAAAGTGGCAAGTTGAAACTCCTATATATTTTTGGAGAGGATGAATGAGTGGGTTGTTACCCACTTCTCCTTTTGGAGAACTTACCAAAGATGGTAGGAAGAATGAGGAGAGGAGAGGAGGAGCTTTTGGGGAGATAGTGATCAAGATGGGTTGAATTGAAGAGAAAAGAAGGATAAAAGAGTCTAACTTCCACACCTAAAGCAAAGAGATAAGTTTTCCCTACTTACATTTTCCCTTTGTTTGTTGGTTGTAATAGGGTGATATGGTGTTTGGATCATGGTTGAAAATAGGGAGTAGAGAATCTAAATGCATGCAATCCGGTGCTATGATACTATTATTCCTTTGTAAAGATCTGTGAAGGCTCTATTTATCATCGTAGAGCTAAAATAATTCCTTGCTCGGGGGTATGGCTAGAGTCCACGAGGCTCCATGATGCAATCACGGTAGGGTGGAGAGCAAGACCGGTTCAGTTGTATGTCATTCTTTGTTTTTCTTAAAATTAGTTTAATACGGAGAGATAGTGATTGTTGCACATAGAAGAAAATAGAGAAAGAGAAAGCCTTATTCCTTTGTGTATTATCCATTATGTTTTCTAAATACTGAAAATGGTATTGAAAGTCTTATTTTTTTTGACATAAAGGAAACATGTATACCTAGTGAGCTGCAGCAAAATACTTTCTTCAAGATCCATTAAAGAATTAGTGTAAAAATTTGTATACAGTTGAAGGGTAAAATGATTTATAGTTGCAGTAGTATGGAAATACATTTTGTTTCAGTTTTAATGATGGTAGAATGCATAAAAGAGAAATAAAATAAAATATAATAGGGTAATGAAATAGTTATCCCATTTTCATTTATGGTGTAATATATGTTGCTGTGAAGTATTAATTTTGTTTTTAAAAGTAAAAAGGAAATATAAGAGATAAAATAGGTAAAATTAATAGACATAACTAAGCTTTGAAAATAAGGGTTGAGTGGATTCTAAAGAGCTAAACGAATAAATAGTATTGTGCAAACTTACAGGAATACATGAGCTCTCTCTTTCTTGTATGCACCTAACCCAAAATTTGAATAATACAGAAACAACTTTAAAATAAAAATAATTGTGACCAGTTGTACTGTTGCTGCCAAAGAGGAACTAAAATAAGAAACATATAAAAAAATATATATATATATATAAACTGTTTAAGGTTTCTCGCTCGAGATTTAAACTCTCTGCACTTTGCTGGGAGCATAAAATGAGTGAAGGAAGGACTTCCAGAGACTTGGGCGACGCAGTGGTGAAGAGCTCTGGCGCTAACATATGCATAACCTGCAAGAGGATTTTTCATTACCCGATATACTCATAACTTACCCTAATATGACCAACCGACAAACAAGTGATGCAGGAGTATTTTAGTTCAGACAAAGAAAAAAAAAGGGGGCTTAGAGAATATAGAAAGAAACTTAGAAACTTTATTCTAATCCAGGATGAATTTGAAATACAATATTACAAAGCTAAATTTAGCAGTGGAGTAAATTTTGTAAAAATAATAAAAAAAGAGAGATAAAACGTGCAAACCTGCTTTGAAATCTCTTTCCATAGTGTGAGTTGGCTTTTACGTTTGCATCGAATTTCTATCGGCCTCAAAGTCTATAGCTCCTTGATATTCCCATATGTTGTACTGGAAATGGTCCTTAGCAGCTAAGTATAGTATTGCCAGCTTCTGCAGTAATAAATCGTTCCATATCAAGTATCCACCATCACTATTAGCTACGACAACAAATATTGAATTATAAGTCAGCTAGCAATGAAGATAAATGAACGAGAATTAAAGGAACTAAATGCTGAGGCGTAACCCTTAAGTATGTGAATCAATTCAGGCTGTAGTGGTGAAAGCAACCTACTGGACTAGAACGCTGTCCAACCTTTCATAATTAGTTACTGACATATGGCAGGTAGTGGCGTGTAGTAAAATAAAAATGGAGTTGCTAGTCAAAATCAGAGCATTCAACATCCCTGCCGTGTGGGACAACACCCTCCATTAAAATTTCTGACTTTCTTTGCCAGAGGAGGAAATGCTACCTACCCTCAACGTTGATGGAAACATTTTTAATGGTTGGTCTGGGGTGGCATCAATGTTATCTGTTTAGTGGTAAAAAAAAAAACATGTCAATTTGTTAAATAAGTTAAATGGGCTGCAATCCAACCCTTGCTGGCATAATAATCACCCTACCTTCAGGCGCACTCATATAGCGTGCAAATTTTCCACCAACATGAATAGAACAATAGAAAAAAAATAAAAAAAAATACAGTGAGCATTAATAGAAGAATTTTTAAGTAAAGTATTTTTGCTTTGGTCACATACGCAGCAAAGTATTTTTTTCTCAGTGTCAGCATCATTAAAGAATCTGTAAGTATTTCTCCTTACAGATAAATACAATCACTGAGAAATACAATCGCTGGGTGAATACTTAATTTCTAAATATTGAGTAGTTGGGCGAGTTGTGGCAACGTTGCCAGGATACAATAGTAATATTACCATCTTCATGATCTAATATTGTCCAAGAAAGCTAGTTTTACATAGATTATCAATTGAGTAATAAAAGAGTTTTAGTTAATTTGTGTTTTCTAAGTAAATCTGCATGTGCCGTCATTTACGAAATCCGTCACGTACAAAACCTTCCATCCCTAAATTTTAATAATGTGATTTATAACCATATATCAGAGATTAATCATTTATTAAGAATAGATTAAGGTAAAATATTATATGATAATAATATGAGGTGGTTGGAAATTCTATTTATGAAAACAATAAAAATTTGGAGTGCGTAATGATAAGATATTATAATATTATTTCGAAGGAATAACAAAATCATATTAATCATAATATAACTTGGCGAATAAAATAATATTATTGAAAATCATTAATTATTTAAGAGGCAAATTTAAATATGATAAAAAAAATTACCATTGTAAATATCATGGGGAATAAAGATTACCAGTAACCGCTAACTACCCAAGAGGTTAATTTAAATATGATTAAAGACTACCATTGTAAATATCTTGGAGAATAAAGATTACTAGTAACCACTAATTACTTAAGAGGTGAATTTAAATATTATTGAAAATTTACCATTGTGAATGCCATGGAAAATAAATAATATTAGTAACCAATTAAATATTGGAATTGTGTTCTTTCACTAGAAAAAAATTAAAATAGTATAATAAAATATTATAACATTGTTAAAGATATCAACCCACCATATAAAATCAACAATGTAACTATAATGGTGGAGATTTATTAGTTGGTAAAATAATTATGAATATTATTAATGCCAAAGAATAATGTGGACAATCACTAATAATAATAATAAACTTAGTAACTCTTATTAAATTTAGATGTGATCACGAGCGTGGTTAAATAATAACACTACTATTAAGCTTGTACCCTAATATTATTATTATCCATATTAAGAATGGAGTAAAGAGAAACATGATTATAGTGGGAGAGCTAGTCAGATTATGGTAATTTATAAAAGTGCTAAACTAACATAATCAAATATAGGTAAATTTTAGTATTATTAGAAAGAGTGAAATGAGAGTAAAACAAAACCCTCTCTAAGGAGATGATAGAGTAATCTCTAAGGTGTTAGTAATAAAGTATAAAAATTTGTGGTTGTTCTAAGAGAAATTTGAAAGGCACATATTATTGTTGATAATAATATTATTGGTAATATTTATATTTAATTTGAGCTATGATGGTCTAGAGTTTTAATTAGCTTAATGTTTGTTTATAAGAAAAAAAAAATTGTGGGGGTTTACAATCACCTAAATGCAATGAGTGCTAAGTGAACCATTCATTATCATGATAAATGGGTTCTTGTGAACCACTACTCATGAAACATGGGTCAATGAGTTTGACTCAAAACACTACACAATTGAATCCTAATAGGGTAAAAGTAAAAACCTGTGTCACACTTTTATTAAGGAATCGACCAACTCAAACAAAAATTCTCAACTTCAACCACAAAAAAGTGGTATTTATGTTTTGAATTTCAAAATGATGTAAACTAATAAAATGTAGAACTCTTGATAAAGATTATTCCAGTAACTTAAAAAAAATTAAAAATTGTTTTGATATTTTTTTATAAATTTAAGAGAAGATTTTGAATTACTGAAAATTTTAGGAAAAGGTGACGTTGAGTTGACATCAAGAAAAAATAGGAAACAACTTTATTTTACCTTGAATATTTTTTCTTAAATAGATAACTTAAATTCTAGTGTGTCAAAAAAATTAATGTATATTTTCCTCATAATAACGTGTTAAAGTAAAACATATCAGATTTTGATAGTTTTCATTTGATGTCAATTATTGTTTATTTTTTTATCCTTTTCAAAAACAAATTATACCTTTTGGAGAAGATTCTCTCCTCTAGTGCACCATATACTTTTCAAATTTTAAAAATATGTTTTAGTATTTTTTAAATTTCTAATTAGCCTCATTTTTATTTTAACAACCTACTTGCATTATTTAAATAAATAAAAAAATATTAAATTAATCAAAATATTAAAAAAATTGGATTCTTCAGTTTGATCTCTACAAAGGGCATTTTTAACTTTTTGAAAAAAAATATTCTGACTAAAGAAATATCATGTTCAAGTGGAACATTTCAAAAAAAATTGAAAAAAGATGAGGTGGTTGCCAACAAGTATGCCACAAACAATTTTGGGTGAAATGGTTTTTGTCAAAACACTTTCACTTGAAACCATTTTAGTCAAAAACTTACATACAAATTAAGTCACATTTTAAAGTGACAAAGGAAAAAAGTATTTTGCAGTTTCAAGGAAAACTATTTGACCTAAAAATTTATGCCATGTATAGGCCATGTACTTTCAAGTGAAACTCTTGCACTCAAAACTGTTTAGAGTGAAACAATTTCACTCATAACTATTTAGTTGGCTGAAAGTGTGACAAAAGTTTGTGTTTTTACTCGATAGCAATATCATAATTTGACACACTATGCAAAATACCTCCTACTTATCAATTGATGAGCTAACGGGGATCTATAATGAATGATTCATAAGATACAACAGTTTCTAAAGGTTTTGCAAATGGGGTTGCAAGCTAAGCCAACTTAACCTTGGGGAAAACTCCATGGATAAACAAACTTGAGTTTGAGTAGAACTGGGATGGGTGACCTCCCAAGAAGACCCAATGCTACACCTATATGAGCATCACCTAGATGAAATGAGTGCTAAGTTGACTATTCATTATCATGAGAGATGAGTTCTTGTGAACTCCTACTCATGAAAAATGGATCAATGCATTTGATTTGAAAAATACACAATTAAATACCAATAGTGCAATATCATAAACTGACACATTGTGGAAAATACCTACTACTTATGGATTCTAAATTGTTTTAGGATTGTAATTGACCAAGACTTTTGTGATGAGGCACACATCATCATAGTGGTATTGGAATTTTCACTAGGTTTCGTTCCTTACTTAGAAGTAAAAACACATTTCTCTAAGTACATAGTGGGAGTGTCTCTACCTCATACATCTACAACAACTCATTGTTTATTAATTTTAATTACCTCATAGTCGGTGATTCTTCACTATTTCTTTCATGTTCTTTCCTATGTGAACACAAGTTGTCTGTGTGTTTGGTAAATTTTTGTCTTTAACCCTTCCTTTGTTTGCCCCCTCTCCTCTTTTACATCCTTTTCCTTTTCCTTTTCCTTTTCCTTTTCCTTCCTCCCCTCCTCAACAACCACTAGCCTTTATTCATTAGCTTTATCTTTTACTCTTTCTTTTGTGTTCAGTTCAATCCAATTTCATGGCATCTACTTCAAACACCAACACATATCAACAACTTGAAGAGCTATCACCTTATACATCTTCTTATGTTGGATTCTCAATGCCCACCTTTGAAAAATACAAGCCCATCACAACTAAACTTGCTTCCAAAATGGTAATATATATCATGTGTTTTTAAAATTTTTAGGGAGAAGATGTGAGAAAGAATTTGGTTGATCATCTCTATCAAGATCTATCCACTACAAGATTGAATGTCTTCTTAGATAAACAAAAATTGGAAAAGGCGGAATTGATTTGGAAGTTCTTGGAAAGGGCATTCGAGATCAATGTCGAGTAAAAGCACAAATTTGTGTCACACTTTATAAAGGAAACAACCAACAATAATCCAACTTTTAAACTTGAATCACTAAAAAGTGGCATATTTGTTTTGAATTTTGAAATGATGTGAACTAGTTAAATATGTATTTTTTAGTATATTTTATGTTTGTATTTTTTTAAAAAAATTGAAAAATCATTTTAAACTATTTTTTAATAAATTAACACTATAATTTAGTTGTTGATAAAATGCTGAAAAAATGAAGTTGCATGAGACGTAAAACTTTTTATAGTAATTGTTTTTTTTTTTCTTTCAATTTTTGTGTGTGTGTGTTTATAACTTGAAACTTTAGTGCACAAATATATTTTTTTCCAATTTTGATAAATATATATATTTTTAAATAAATATTAAAATGTCTGTGAATAAAAAAATAGTTGTTTCCATGAGACATCAACTTTCATATTAAATATTTACCTAAAATGAAAAAAAAATCATAACATCTTGAAATAGATTCTTTTATCTAGTGCATAATATTTTTTTCAATTTTTTTAATAACTTTTTTCATATTTCTCCTTGGCATGGTAATCAACCTAATATTTTATGTTGATAACCTGTACTTTTAGTAAAAATAAAAAAATAAAATAAAAATAATAATTAAACTATTAAAATAAATATATTTTTGAAAACTACACTTATGGATCTACAAAAGGGTATTTAATGCTAAATGATACCATGTAAGAGTTGGCATTTAATGCTAAATGATACCATGCAAAATAAACCACAAGGGTTCATTAAAAATTATTTATTTTGTAACACCAATATTTTCTATAAAACAAGATCTATAAGTAATACAACATGCACAATGAGAGAAATCTTGTATATAGACAAGGGTGAAAGATAGAACAACATAAGATTATCACATGCATCTTAATTTTATGACATGAGCCAAAAATTAAACACCCTTAGTAAACTTAATAAGACTAGTGTGAAAATATCCTACAAGAAAATTGGATAGCTAGAAAATCTCACACAAAATTATAATAACCAATACTTAGAACAAATTTGGATTTTTCTTACTAGAGAAATAGGCTTCAAGATCCAAAATACATTTTTCTCCACCTTTTCAATAACATATTGCTAGAGCATGGCAAGAGAGATTTAAAATGCAAAGGGAATGTGAAAGGAAGCTAGGTAGTAGAAGCAACTTCCAAACATGAGTCTAAGCAGGAGAGGGTTGCAAAAATTTGTTACAAATATTTAAACTATTATAGTTTAGATTCATAAATGTTCATAAATTAAATTTCATATTTGAACACATAAAACCATAACATAGATTTTATGTGGGAAAATCCTTTCTGGAAAAGACCCACACACTAAAGAACATATAAATTGTATTATCAGTAACAAAGTAGTTACAATACAATAACAAAGTCTATGCTCTTGCAAGTGTCTTTACACTATGATACAAATTTGGAGTAATTCCTAGATAGCATAATGGCTTCTCAGGAAATACATAAAACATCTCTCAAAATACATAAAAAAATCTCACATTTATAAACCTCTAACATGGGTGCCCAAAAATTCCATGTGTCATCTCCATAGTTTTTGCATGCATGCAAACTGAAATGGAGAACATGCACAAGTCCAAACTGACCAATAAAGCAACCTACCAATCATGCAATGACATGCACCAACATGCAAGGTGTCCAAATCCATATTTTATGCAAATATTAAGTCACATTGACATGCATGACATCCCATTAGAGAAAATATAGCCAACTACCAATTTTGAACTCCCTTTGACTTCTAGTCACTTTGAGGTTGTCATAATCTCATTTTAGCAACCTTCCATAATCTCACCATGTCATAAATCCAAAATCAATGACACATGCCACTATGGATTTAATTAATAGAATATGTAACAAAGGGACTAAATAATTAATTAAATATCTTGGGACTCTCTAAGGTTGAAAAACCTTAATCCCAACATTCTCCTACTTGTCGAAGACCTTATAAGAGTCGTTGCATCAATGCTCAGGCCACAAGGCCCATAGAACTAACACACCATCTAAACTTCTTAGTGCTCATTAGCTTTGTCAATACATCTATAACATTCACCAAAGTACCAACCTTTTCCAACTTCACCTTTCCATCTTCCACCATATCATGAACAAAGTGAAATTGCACATCAATATTCTTTTTTTCTAGCATGGAAAGTAGGATTCTTCGCTAAACAAATAACACTTTGGTTGTCACAACAAATAGTAATCTCTTGCATCAAAACCAATATCAGAGCACAACCTATTAAGCCAAATGGATTCTTTGCAAGCATGAGTAGCTACCATGCACTCTACTTCTGTTGTGGATAAAGCAACTACAACCTATTGCTTACTCATCCAGCTTCTAGCACCACCAAACATTGTGAAAATATATGTATTGGTGGAGCTTCTTCTGTTAATGTCACCTATCCAATCAAAATCCACATATCCATGAATTCTCATTGAATGTTGAGATCTAGTAGGATAACCATGAAAATATAGGGCATACTTAGAAGTACCCCACAAATATTTGAACACCTTTTTCATCGCATTCAATGTACTTATCTAGGATTAGCCATAAACTGACTAAGGACTCCCACTACTTGGGTAATGTTTGGCCTTGTAAAAACTATAACATACATTAGGCTACCAACAACATTTTCATATGGTACTCTAGTCATGTCCTCCATCTCGGTAGGAGATTTTGGACAATCCTTAATAGAAAGCTTCATCCCCTATACAACTAGAACAATGATCTGTCTCCAAGTTGTCATGTTAAATCTCTCCAAAACAAAGTTCAAATACTTACTCTGGGTAAGCCAAAGATTTTTGTTAGCTCTATATCTTTTGATCTCCATCCCTAGAATATACCTCACTACACCTAGACCCTTGATCTTGAACTATGCTAACAATTGAGACTTCAAATTTGAAATCATACTCTTACCATTCCCAATAAACAACATATCATCCACATACATGACTATGATGAGACTACGAACATTATCAATCTTTTAATAAACACAATAATCAGATTTAGATCTCATAAATCCCAAAGACAACAAATAGGTGTCACTTTTGGTATCCCATTCTAGGATATTTCTTCAAACCATATACATATATTTCTTTAACTTGCATACCAAGTTATCTTTACCTTTATCAACAAAATACTATGATTGTGAAATAAAAATTTCTTCCTCTAAATCACCATGAAGGAGTGTTATCTTCACATCCATATGGTCTACTTCTAGATCATAAGCAGTTGCAAGTGATAGTAGGAACCTAATAGATATTAGCTTTTCTTCAAGAGATAATATCTCACCATAATAAATTCCCTCCACCCGAGAATACCCCTTTATGACCAACCATGCTTTATGTTTATCAACACTACCATCTAGACCAATTTTCTTCTTGAAAACCCATTTGCATCCAATGGGTTTCAATCCTTCAAGAAAATGTACCAGATCCAATGTAGCATTCTTCTTTAATGCAACCATCTCTTCATTCATGGCTTCCATCCAGGAATCTATATCATGCATACACATAGCCTATCTAACAGTCCTAGACTCATTAGTGTTAGAAATCAAAGAAAATATGCAATTGGAATCCAACATAGAATATCCAAATCTTTCTAGTTGCCACCTAACATGTGTAGACCTCCTCAATTTTTGAGGTTGAGGTTATTGCTCTTCTTTAGAGATTTCAGAGCTTCTTGAATTCTCCTCATCATCAAGTCCAACAAGATTGTGTATTTCATATTTCTTTGGATTAGGTGGGATCTAAAAATCCTCCTTTTTTTGTTTATCTTCTATCTCTGGCTGCAAATCGATAGTGGAAGGTTTCAACTCTTGGAAGATTTCACTTCTACAATAGAGAACCTTCTCTGCTACTAGATCCCAAATCTTGTAACCCTTCACACCAACACCATAACTGATGAAGATAATCTTAACCGCCTTGTTCTCCAATTTAGGTATTTTCTCACTAGAAATATGAGCATATACCTCACAAGCAAAGACTCTTAGATGTCTCATCAAGGGATTCTTACTAGACCACACCTCCATGGGTGTATTTTCAACAAGCATCAAAGTATGAGATCGATTAATTAAATAACATGTAGTAGCTATAGTTTCAGCCTAGAACTTATGTTCAAGGCTAGCACCACTCAACCATCATAATGGATACTAGATCCATGAGAAGTATCACAACCATCCTGAGAGGATTTTTTTGAATTAGAATCAAAGGCTTTCTAATTTTTATTTTCTTCTCCTCTTGAGATTCTTTTTGAAAATGACTGATCTTGTCATAATTCCAACATTTCACATTGGAATTTTTAGCAAGAGACTTAGATCTCCCTGAAGACATAGATTTAGACTTCTTGTCCTTCTTCTTTCCTTTCTCCTTCGATCTACCATGAACAGCAAGGGCCTCCTTAGCCATGTCTCATAATATTTTCTGTGTATCTATTCTGACAAAAAAAAATCAACAATATCATCCATTTTGAAGGCGGTTGTAATAATTCCAATAGCCATCACCAGGTTGTCCTAAGAGTTTGGCAAAGAACATAGCAAAAGAATGCAATGATCTTTGTCCTTGATTTTCACACCAATCGAACCCCATTGTAGAACAACCATACTAAAGGAATTGAGTTGATCTAAAATGGATCCTCCTTCCTCCATCTTTAGAGAGTACAACTTCTTTCACATGAAAAACTTATGTACCAAGGATTTCTCTTGATAAATATCTCCAATTTTCTTCCATAAAGAAGTAATAGTTTTCTCTTCATGAATGTTTAGGAGAGCTAAATCAGCCAAGCAAAGTCCTAGTAGACCCTTGGATTTCGATCCATTATCTCCCAATCTGATTTGGTTGTTGTAGTTGGTTTTTTGCTAGATACTGTAGCCCACATGTCTCTATCCATAAGCATATCCTCCATTTTGAGTTTCCACAACTCAAAATCGTTGCCATTAAAATTCTCTATCTTTATTCTTCCAGATGTGCTTGTCATCTTAATCCTGCAATAAGATTACCAAATATTTTCTTGTAAATCTCCCATTGAAACTAATACTAGTATAAAAACCCTTCAAACCAACAACAAAAACAAAGTTGGCCAAGCTGTGACACCAATTGAAAGGAAGATAGATAGTGGAAGCAACTTCTAAACACATATCTAAGAAGGGGAGGGTTGCAAAAAATTGTTACAAATCCTTAAAATATTATATTTTAGATGCACATTCATAAATTAAATTTCAAATTTAAACATATAAAACCATAACTAGATATTTTAGTAGTCCGAATTCATGAAAAATTTATATTCATAATTAGAGTAAATATGAGCCATATGTTTTTGAGAAAAACTGCTCAATATAGTACAAACATTCTACTATAAAAGTTTAAATTTAAAATTGACTAAGACAATGGAATCTATTGAAAGTGCAAGTAATTTAGTTCTTAAAATTAATCCAAAGATCATTAATTTCTATAATTCTTAATGATTAGCCTTTTATCATAGGCTTATCATTTTAATCATAGATGCTTTTATGGTTCATTTGTTATTACATATTTTTTGTAGGAGATCATAACAAAAAATTAAAAAATTATGTAACACTAGTTATATGAAAGGGTGAAGACTTGCAATTCATAGAGAAATATAACTAATTATTACATAATGAGGAAATTTCTCAAGAAATCAAAGTCTCAAGAGTCTATGGAAAAGAATGGAGAAATTCATGACTTAACCCCACTCTTAATCTTAAGAATTTTTTTTTTATGGAGACAAGGAGATATAGTGGTTTTAGGAGATGGTCATAGAGTTTTTATGTTATAGAAATAAATCACTCCAAGTCCAACCAATTTTGATGAATTCAAATATTTGATATAGTAGAAGATGTTACTTATGCTTATAATATGGTTGCTAGATCCATGAGATCCATCAAGGTAATGATAAGTTTTTTTTGTATAAATTTAGATCCGTGCATCTTCCTCTCCAAGAAATATGTTGCTCCCTTGTATACTTTGAGGTATATCTCTAAATCTCAAACTATAAATAGAAAATCTAAGGATCCAATAGAGAAATTGCTAAATCATTCAAAGCCTTAAGAGTTTAGGGAGACAAATGGAGGAAGGAAAGACTCGATCCTTAGTCTTACGAATTTCATCATTATATGGAGTTAGGTAGATATAGAGGTGTTAGGATATTCCCATAGGGTTAAAATACATAAACCAAGGAGCCCAAGTCCTAGTAATATAAATAACTTGGAACCTTTAATACAATATGAGAGGTTTCTTATGGTTATGATATGGATATTGTGGATGCTAAAAATCTGTGAGAGAGATTTAAACTAGTTTTATGTTGTTAGCACAAGTCAGTTTAAATCAACAAATTTAACATCCCTATGAAATAATTAATCATATTCAAATATGAAAATAATGAATAGGAAAAAAATTAAACATAAATATATGTAAAGAACATGATCAAACCTCTATCTCATAGTGGATTGGTGCCACTTTGTTGTGTAGTAAGCAGCCCTTTCCCAATCCTTGAATTGCAATGTTGATGTATAGATTAATCAAACCTCTCAAATAAGAATTAAGCATAACCTAGCTATTGATTGTGAAAGTGATTAATATATGGAATGATGTGCACAAAATTATCTCTCAATGTCAAGAGAGTAACTTTGCATGAAATTGTGGATCCTTGAATGAGGAGAGAAGTCTCCAATTTATGGATTTCCAAACTAGAAAAGAGAGTGAAAACAAGCAATGTGGGATCATTCAACATCCAATGGCCAAGTGCCACTTGTCAAGATGTGAATGGTTCAAGGTTGTGCACATTTTGGCCAAAGTGCCAATAAATGCAATTAGGTGGAATTTCAAATTTGAGAAATGACATGTGAGAGGGAAAAATGAATGAAATAAATGCCACTTGGCTCAATGCACAAGGACATGTAAGATGAGTGAATGCCTTGTTGGATGTACAAATCCACTTGGACTTTTTGAATTCAAATTTGAGGGAATATTCCCTTTTGATGCCATGCGAGGGAAAATAGATGAATTAATAAATCAAAGTAATTGATTTATTATGCAATTTGCATTCTCCAGAGAATGTGACATAGATTAAGATTAAATTAATCAAAGTTTAATTAATTTAATGAGGAATTTAGGAGATGTGACAATTTAGACTTAAATTGATGAATTAATTTATAAAAGAATTGAGAGGAATTGATTAATTAAATAAATGATTTTGATTTATTTAACTAAGTGGGAAAATGTTAGATTGAATCAAATAAGGTTTAATTTATTTAATTTAATAAGAGGACTTGTAACACCCCTCTGTTTTGCTCTTATGTTAGATTAAGATGCTTTGTTATTTTATCATTTCTTATTGAGCAATATGAACTATGTATGTTATGAGATGTAATTTCCTTGATGTTATACTGTCATGCTTTGATTAAAATAATGTTGGTTTATTATGACATGATTATTGCTTATGAATTTTGTTAATGATGGAAGTGTCAGTTTGGTGATACTGTATTGGTGAAGGGGACGTTATCGCATCACTTGCTTGCGAGCGCTCTACGATTATGTGATTTCCTCTTCACGGTGTATTTTACAATGATTTTATATACATGTGCTATTGATCCCTTGGATACAGGTTTGCAGGTACATGACATCGACTCCACCTGGCTTCACAGGTCTGAGCATGTCGACCCAACGGTATGATGATTGGGAGATAGTAGCTAGGTTACCTATGTCAATTCTACACCCTAGCCTTAGTGGGTTGCCAGTCGAGTCAGTTGTGTCTTTGTAGTGCTTGTTTTAATATTATTTTAATTATGAAGGGCTTTGGAATATGTAAATTAATACTTAGAATTATTGCGTTAAGTAGAGTTGATATTTATTTATATTATACATTGTGGATAGGAGTTTTTATTTAAGTTGATTAATTAAATTTAACCCAAGGGTTGAATTTATTTATTAAATAATTAAAATTAATTAATTAAATTTGGTTATTTAGAAAGTTGTATAATAGAATTTAATCGCATATTGGAATTTAATTTCAATTAGTGGTAATTAAACTAGTATATGGAATTAAATTAGTTTTTGGGATTTAAATTAGTATTTAGAATTATTAAAATAAATGAAAATTAATCCATTTTGGAATGTAAATTTGAATTGGAAGTTACTAAATTTATTTTGGAATTAAATTGTAATTAGAAATTACTTCAACATAAAAATGGCTTGGAAAAAATATCTGATTGTTGAAAAGATATTTTGAATGTGACATGTGTGTGAGAAGAATGCATGATTTACTCTTGGTTGAGATATTATTTTTAGAGAGGAATGGAATAGAAAAAAAAGAGGAGAGAAGTTTTCTTCACAGGAGATTTTTGGAGAGGAAAATATATTATTTTTGAAAGAGGTTTTTGGCTGAAAATTGATAAAAAACATAGGGGTTTTCAAGAATCTTGGGGGTTTTTCTGTATTTTTGCATCTTCCTGGAAGTGGTGATTTTGGGAGAAGCTTTGGAAATTGATCTATGAAGGGGAGGCTCTGCTTCAACTTTCTTTTCTTCAAGTTTCAAGAAAACAGGTTCTTTAAAGTTTTATTTTATTTATTTAATTGTTTGAGAAAGATTGTCTGTACAAAAGGGTGGGTGCATGGAAATGGGTAGCCATTTCGTGGACACCCTTTAAAAAAAAAAGTTTTTGGACATAACGCGAGTGCGTTATAACGTGCTCGCATTATGTCATCGGTTAAACCTAGGTAAGGTCCCAGCGGATAAAAAAGTGCAAAGCGATAATGCGAGCACGTTATAACATGCTTGCGTTATCGACTGTTAGAAGTAAAAAAAGAAATGCAAATCTCTCATTTGCATTTCGACTGGTTTTTTTGTGCACCCGCAGCCAAAAACACCAAAATAGCGCGCTCACGTTCAAGGAGAGGAATTTCTTCACCAAGCATCCGAATTTCTTCGCAACGATAGCACCATGACGACGAGGAGCTGTAAGAGGTAAGGATTCTATGCTTTTTATTTTGAATTTGATATCTATTTGTTTGAAATTTTAGGAGATGCAAATCAACCTGCAAACCCTCAAAATCCTCAACAGGAGGACCAACCAAATCCTCAAGATCAAAATCAACCTCCTCCACCAATCACTCAACCCCCTCCTGGCACTCAACAAAATTTAATGATTGAAATTGAAAATAACAAAAAACAAATTGAGGATTTGATCAATAGTTTGAGTGATCCAAATGGTTCAACCACAGAAAGAATGACCCTAGCAAATTCCTTGAAAGATATGTTAACAAATGTAGATTCAATTAGCAAACAAATAACTAGATGGGAAGATAAGAGGCAGGCGGCTAGGGAGTATTATACAAATAAACTATCATACAAGGATGTGAAAGATTTAAAAATAAAAAAAGGTGATTTGTGCTCATTATTCACCGACCCATGCACAAATCAAAATCTTACCCTCAATGCAAAGAGGTTTCCTATCCATTGGTGCCACCACCAACAAATGAAGGAGCGATTTTATGATAGGTGGTACATGGTCTTCGATTACCCACCGTGCAACAATTGCGAGGTCCCGCAATATTTCCTTAGAAAACTATACAGTGAGTTCATAATGAACAAAATCCCAAATTATTTTGATATGAGGGATTTCCAGGGGAGAGGTGGGGGGTCAGCTCAGGATAGACCTGGTGCACAGCCGGATCCTACGTGGCAAGGTAGACGAGCTCTCGCTAGGCCGCCTCATGAGCACATTGTTATGCCTTCCATCGTGAAGGAAAGTGCTGACGCAGAGACATTGCAGGCAATCAACACTTTGACCCGGAGTGTCATCCATCATACTAGCCCTATTCTACAACACCATCTAGGGGAGTCTTCTAGTGGTGGTCTTCAAACACATGTGCATCAATCTTGTGGGGCTACTTGTTCACATGACCCCACCGAGCCTCAGGAGACTAGTACACAGGATCCATCTGCAGCTATGGAGATGGAGAGGGCAGCTGACATTTTGCATGAGGCATATGGCATTGATAGTCAGGTAAAAGTTATTGCATGTGTTCATTGAATTTAATTTATTAAATTTTGATTTTGAAATGCAAGATTAACTAAAAATGTTTTATGATTTTAATAAAATTGCAGGGTCATAGTGTTGAGACTGGATACACCAGCCCCCCACCAACCTATTTTTGTAGTACATGTATTGCTAGGGTATGTAACTAGTAAACAATTATAAGTTTATTGCATATTAATGGAATTGTTTTACGAATGGTAATTTAATATGCAATTTTGGATGTTGAACAGACTAATATTGGAGGTTTTGATGGAACACTTCCCAGTGGCGGTGGATTTACTCAAACCTTCACACAGGTAATAGAATAAAGAGTTTAACTAATGAATCAAGTACTTAATAGATTTCTGTAGTTTATACATGCACATCGTTGATTATGTTGAATATTTTGTTGTTTTATTTTCAGTTGTTGCGAGACGATACACCTTCGAATGTGACGAGGGCAATGGATATTGGTGTGACATCTGCTATACAATCCTCGATGGCTCTGATAGAAGAGGTATGAGGCAAATTAGTAAATTTTAATTTACATTTGTTGTTATAGATGTTAGTTAGTCAGAAATCAAACCATTATTGATTCACATAGTTTTTGTCTATTTGTATGGTTTATACAAGGCTTGAGCATGCTTGAGCATGGGCGTGAGGATATTTCCCTCGTGGAGAGAGATTGTGAGATGGCTGTAAGTGATTATTTTGTCAAATATATCATTTTTTATAATGTAATTTCTATATATTCATGTCTTTACTTCTTATTGTAACAGTTAAAACTTCACCATGAACTAAACCCTAGGAGGAGTAGCAGGAGCACTCCACGAGCGCAGCAAAAATGAGTGACAGACCTATCACCATTCGAGTGAAAAGGAAAGGGAAAGATTTTATTTCCTGGGCATGGAGAGCAATGACTTTTGATTCCATAGTCTTTTATTGTATGCCTGCATGGCAGTTTTGTACATTTTTTTATTGGACATATTTGACATTGTATGCCTAGATGGCATTCTCGTAAGCCTATATGACTATTTTGTACATATATTTCATACTTATATCGACATGTATTTATGTATGCCTACATGGCTATTTGGTTAATACAAATATATTTTTTGATGCTTGTCCATATTTGCATTCTAAATTGATGGTTCAATCTAGATATGAGTTACGTATATTCAAGTGTATACTTTACAACTTACGTGTATACTTTGTGACTTACGTGCATTCGAGTGTATACTTTGTGGCTTACATGTTTTCATGCATATACCTTGTATTCGTGCATATAATTTGTTTTAATTTGTGTATACTATGTATTCGTTTGTATACTTTTTGAGGCTTACATGTTTATGAGTACTTGTAGTTCCCTTATTGACATGTACATGTTTGACTTATTCACGTGTATAATGATTAATTGGTTAGCCATAGCATTGATCTATGTCATCCTCAATGCATGATCCTTGAGATGGAGTAAGTACACCCTCAAGGTCAAAAGGAGTTTCACATGCATTCTTCGTAGGCTCATTTTGGTAGTGAAACCAAAAACCTCTTGCATCATTGAAATGAAAAAAAAATTCCTTTATAGCAGGTCTGAAGCCATTATCATTCTCCATTAGTTCTTCATGTATCCACTCCCCATTAATGGTTGTCTCATGACCTTCATGAAACCAAGCACTTATCTCATTTGTGATAGAAGAAATGTATGAAGATTTATCTTCCTCCTTATGAACCATTCATTATCATGAGAGATGGGTTCTTGTGAACCACTACTGATGAATCATGGGTCAATGAGTTTGACTTGTAAAACTACACGATTGAATCCTGATAGCAATATCACAATATTTATATATCTAAATACTGCCATTGAATCTTGAATACTGCCATCTTACCCACACAAGATTTTGGAAGATGCTTCCCACCCTTCTCTTAGTGGTTGCTCTCATTGCACCTTCTACCTAGCTTCATCTTGGTGTAGACAATACGAAGACCCCAACTTGAGATCTTCACACACGCAAGAACAACTGCATCCTTCCTGCAGCTTGGATGGATCAACTTGCAACCAAGAACCCACGCTACTTCCTGGTGTAGATTGCCTTCTACACACTCAGAACCTTCTGCCTCTGATACCATTCTGATGCAGAGGAAACAACACAAGACAGTGGCTCATCCACCCTTCTCACTCCTTAACCTACTGATCACTACTGATCACTACTACTGATCAAGACATGTTCTTAAGCCTCTAACTCTATCCGCCACCTTTCCGCTGTTCAAAGCCCGAGTCACACATTGCTCAAACACAATGGTCGAGCGATGTAATGGTTTCTTTGAAAACCGTTATACATTTAAAACCATACAAGAATTTCACACTCGGTTATATTACGTATATTCCCTGTCAACTGAAACCATTTTTCCCATTCCATTCGGGACTGTCATAAAGAAACCTGAAAACAAGACATCCATGACATTTAAAACAATAGCGAATCCTTCAAAACTAATCTGCATTTACAATTTGCAAAACAATAAACTAGGAAAGATAGAGAGAACGACACGACGGGAAATGAAAACTCCTCTTTAACGAATTCTAGATATTAACACTTCAAAAACATACATGCTTTAAATGGCTCTTTGGCCAAAGGCCAGAGAGCCCGATTTATTCTCCCTCTTGTTTACTCTCTTTTTTGTTTGCCCATAGTTGCACTCTCTATTTCCTCTATCTCCCCGTATTCGGTTACATGTTGTCTCTTTATAGAGATTCTAGGGTAGTTAGACAAATTGTTCATCCACCCGATATTCCCATTTGGTTACAACTGTCATTTAATCCTTTTGATGAATATATCATTACAATTTTAAACACTTAACCATTTCTTAACATGGTCCCACGAAATTCTAAATGACTAAAACATTACAAAATTATGAAGCTTGTCATAAATTTCAAGAGTCGAGGTGTCCCCACACCAGTATCCTAGTTGTCCCTTTGTTGATTTATCTCCTCAGTGATCCATCTTATTGGATTCTTTCACCTTTTACCCATTGCTTTCTTGAAAAACTCAATTTTAGGCCTTCTAGCCTTCTGCCCCAATTTGGCCTCCTAGAACCCATTTTCTTGACTTTTCTCACAATCAGTCTTAACAACCCCCAAATGTTTTTGTAAATTCTTTATTTTGATCATCAAGGCTCCAATATTTACCAAGCCTTAGGTCCTACAAGTTTTCGTACATATGATTGTCCTCAAACCCCCTATTTTCAAGGGTTCCTATGGTTTTTGGCTCTTTTTCCTTCTTTGAGGGCTTCAACGACCTCCTCAGCTCTCCTCCTGGCACACACATGACTGAGATACATGTGCCTACACTCCGATACTCTTTATTGGCACAAACCAATCCATTTAACAACTCTCCTTGCTGCTGTCCTCTCCAAGCTACTAGCCAGAATGCACTTGCACTCGCCTAGTGCTTGATGATTTCATCACCTTCCCTGCAAAACAAGACCACAAAACCTATATGTACACTATTTACATAGTCCCCAACTTGATTCCAAGTGGCCATGAGATGAAAGCCATGGGAAGTCAAGTGGGACTCATTATTCACAAAACTGGACTGAACCGGCAATGAGACCAAGAAAACACAAAACTTGCAAAAAGATAACCAGTCGGTCTAGATGACTAATCTAATGCTACACAAGATAATTAAGTGACACAAATGGAATACTCAAAGCATTAGATAAGTCCCTTCAATCCATTCTTGACTGGATGAAGGCTCAAACACAGAAATTCAATGAAAACTTGCTCTCTTCCAATCACAAAAATGTACTCTCCAAGTCTCAATTCGTGAAAAAAATCCTCCAACCTAGGTATAAGGGTTTTTCTGACCTTATATACCTTTTTCCCATGTTCTAGGACCCTTTGGTCGGGCTTAGAGCATCATTAATGTCATTTTTCAACTTTTAGGACAAATAGCCAAGGCAACATTGCTCAAAATGCTCATAGTGTCCAAGACTTACCCAAACCACAAGCCCCTAACAAACCTATTTCCAATTCACTCATCGAAAACACTCTTGGGACTTTATATCATAGTCCTTATTCCCTCTTTCATCCTAATCTGATAGTAGCCACTTTTCAAATCAATCTTGGAGTAGTACCTAGCACCCCCCTAAACAGTCCATTAAGTCTTCTATCCTAGGAATAGGAAACCTATATCTAATGGTTATCCTATTTATGGCCCTAGAATCAGTACACATTCTCCACTTATCTCCCTTCTTAGGTGCCAACACCACTGGAACAACACATGGGCTTATGCTTTTCCTGATCAACCCTTGGTCCAAAAGTTCTTGAACTTGCCTTGCTATCTCCTTGTTCTGCTCCAGTGTCATTTTGTATGCAGCCTTGTTAGGAAATGTTGCTCTTGGTACAAAGTCAATTTGATGACTGATTGCCCTATTAGGTGGTAGTGTAGCTGGTGTGCCTTCACAAATGATATCCTTGAACTGATCCAACAGTTGCTTCACCTCTACTGTCATAGGTAGCCGACTAGGTGACTCCTCCTCCTTTGGCTTCAACATGATTGCATAGACAACTCCTTCTTCCTCCTTCATGTCTCTTAGGAATTCCTTTCCACTCATCAAAAGTACACTGGATTTTGCCTTTTCCACTATCCTTCTTGGGGAAAAAACTTCATGGTTAAGCGCTTGAGCTGGAGTATACTGGAATGGGTGACCTCCCAGGAAGGCCTAGTGCCTCACCTCTATGAGCATCACTTAGATGCAATGATTTCTAAGTGGGCCATTCAATATCATTTCAAATTTTTTTCTTTAAACAACTTACAAATTTGCAACTTAAGACTCCTCCAACCTAAGGGATCGATCTGGTGGAACATAGCTCGGAGCGATTCCATGTGTTTCAGTGCAAAAGAGGACCATTCCTAGTGTAAACATACCTATTTGGACGTGTTGGAATAGTCCGCTTGGTCACACAAGTTGCAGAACGAAATTTGCACTACTCTGCAACTTTGCACTGCTTGCATTTGATGCTTTTTCCATTAAGTGAAAATCCACCACCACTGGAAAACCACTCCGAGATAGCCAAAACCGAGAGAGGTTTTTGTAGACAGGCTCAATGCAATCCTATAGGATCAGACGATAAGTTTCTAAGCATCACGGTATCCAAGTAATAGCATGCTGAAGTTTGCAGCTATTTTGCACTTTGGACCCTTAAGGGATCGATCCGGTGGAACATAGCTCGGAGCGATTCCACGTATTTCGGTGCGAAAGAGGACCATGCCTACTATAAAAATACCTATTCGGACATGTTGGAATAGTCCGCTTGCTCACACGAGTTGTAGAGCGAAAGTTGCACCACTTTGCAACTTTGCACAGCTTGAATTTGACACGTTTTCCATCAAGTGAAAATCTGTTGCCACGAGAAAACCACTCCAAGATAGCCAAAATCGAGAGAGGTTTTTCTAGAGGGCTCCAACACCTTTCTGAAGGATTAGATGAGAAGTTTCTAAGCATCATGGTATCCAAGTAATAGCATGCTGAAGTTTGTAGCTATTTTGCACTTTGGACCCTTAAGGGATCGATCCGGTGGAACATAGCTCGGAGCAATTCCACATGTTTCGGTGCCAAAGAGGACCATGCCTACTGTAAAAATACCTATTCGAACATGTTGGAATAGTCTGCTTGCTCACACGAGTTGCAGAGTGAAAGTTGCACCACTTTGCAACTGTGCACAACTTGAATTTGACACGTTTTCCATCAAGTGAAAATCCGCCGCCACGAGAAAACCACTCCAAGATAGCTAAAATCGAGAGAGGTTTTTCTAGAGGGGTCCAACACCTTTCTGTAAGATTAGACGAGAAGTTTCTAAGCATCACGGTATCCAAGTAATAGCATGTTGAAGTTTGCAGCTATTTTGCACTTTGGACCCTTAAGGGATCGATTCGGTGGAACATAGCTCGGAGCAATTCCACGTGTTTCAGTGTGAAAGAGGACCATGCCTACCATAAAAATACCTATTCAGAGATGTTGGAATAGTCCGCTTGCTCACATGAGTTGCAGAGAGAAAGTTGCACCACTTTGCAACTTTGCACAGCTTGAATTTGACACGTTTTCCATCAAGTGAAAATCCGCCACCACGAGAAAACCACTCCAAGATAGCCAAAATTGAGAGAGGTTTTTCTAGAGGGGTCCAAATCCTTTCTGAAGGATTAGATGAGAAGTTTCTAAGCATCATGGTATCCAAGTAGTAGCATGCTGAAGTTTGCAGCTATTTTGCACTTTGGACCCTTAAGGGATCGATCCGATGGAACATAGCTCGGAGCGATTCCACGTGTTTCGGTGCGAAAGAGGACCATGCCTACCATAAAAATACCTATTCAGACGTGTTAGAACATTATTCTTGCTCACACGAGTTGCAGAGCGAAAGTTGCACCACTTTGCAAATTTGCACAGCTTGAATTTGACACGTTTTCCATCAAGTGAAAATCTGCCGCCACGAGAAAACCACTCCAAGATAGCCAAAATCGAGAGAGGTTTTTCTAGAGGGGTCCAACGCATTTCTATAGGATCAGATGAGAAGATTCTAAGTGTCACGGTATCCAAGTAATAGCATGTTGAAGTTTGCAGCTATTTTGTACTTTGGACCCTTAAGGGATCAATCCAGTGGAACATAGCTCGGAGCGATTCCACGTGTTTTGGTGCGAAAGAGGACCATGCCTACCGTAAACATACCTATTAGGACGTGTTGGAACAGTCCAATTGCTCACACGAGTTGCAAAAAAATGTGTACAAATTGTTTACATGACCTTTATATGACCTTTTTCACATTGTTTACATTTCAAAATTCAAAGTTTGCAAATTTGCCTACTCAAGGCATTTACAGAACAAGGTGCTACTACACCAAACATGAACTTCTACCTTAAAATATTTGAGTATATCTCATTATGTAATTAAATCTTATTACAATGCCTCTGGCACTTCGTTCTCTTAGATCTCTTACAATGTCACTCATACATTCAAGATTCTTTTTAAATGTCCACATCATAGGTGCTCATCATGAGGTTAACTTCAAATGAGTAACTTGAGATTCCCCCACTAAGCTTCACATGATCTCTTATAATGGCTTGAAATCAAAATTGAGATTTGTCAAAATCATCAAAATAAGTATGTTGCATTGCTTTTTTCGCTGAGATTTTCGATAATGGCTCTTAAATCAGCATTTTCTGCAATGAAAGATCAATCAACCCTTAGTAGTTTACTTACAAATACGCAAAGTAAAAGAGAAAAAGAAAGAGCATCCAAAATGGAAATGAAATAAAAATAGATGGAAGGCACTTACAGATGTTGCATGTAGGCATCAAAATAAGGATGTTGCATTGCTTTTCTGGTTGACATTCTCTTCGATGGCTCATATATCAGCATTTTTTGCAAGGGGACACCAATCACTGTAAAAGAAGATGATAGCATTGGCATCAAACAAATTAATGTGCATACAAGTATAAATTAATAAGAACCAATGTGCATATACTTACAAATTAATCCAACGAACCATCCGGGTCTGCTCTACTCTTTATTGTGTCAAGTATTGCCTCATGGTCAGACTCACGGACCTTCCATAACATCTTGTTCAAAGGTCTACCCCCATATTTGGTCAAATGAACATTGGATGCCACGACAAGGTTCGAGTAATGAAGAATCTTACGATGCATGTCAAAGTCCTGAAATAGCCAATGTTTAACACTTGAATGTGGGTACCTTCTAAGCCATGTTCCAATAACCACAACTGAGCCTGTAGGGTATTCAATGTTTTCTCAATCTATAAGTGGGGCCTCCAATTTCTTTTTGGTCAAAACACAATGACACAAGTAATAGTCTGTTCCCTCTTCATTGTCTTCATCTGCAATAACTGCATAAACATGCCCTGCATTGATATGTGCAAAAAATCTCTTGGAATTTGTCAACATTACGAATATAGTACATTGTAAGATCTAACAATATGGAATTTCAACAACTAAGAAAGTAGATATATCACCTCATTGAACTAGACCTGATATGTTTTCAAAATCGATCGATGATTCTATCTGTGTCAGTTCCAATGCCGTCAGAGGGTGATACGTGTGAAGTGGGCTAAGATAACTTGTGAACCATTTGTCAACCCACTCCCCTGACTCACAATCATTCCAGTCTTGCATTGTACATGAAGAACAAAAGCATGCCATCTTTCGTGTATCGATGCTCCATGAACTTGTATTTGAGCTAAGGAAAGAGTGTACCTCACTCAATCCTATTAGTGTACAATAGTCTTCATATGGTGCAATGTTAGTATCATCCATCAACCAAAAAAAATCTATGAACTGAAGGCATACCTTCATTACCTGGATGCATCAAAGCATTACACCACTCGACGATTGATTTTGCATCTATCAACTTTGCACTGTCTTTATACTTTAACTCTTCTCGTGCTAATGCTCTTTTCACGCATGCTCCTGCACCATCATGCTCCCCCTTTCCATATCCAGCCTCACAAAAGTTCCACATATGTTGAACACCTGTAATGACATGCATCCTGCACAAACAGTAGAACATGCACGAGTTCTTGAACTATGCTACACAGTTATCAGACCATATTATATGTTGATCATATTCTATGCCCCTCTGAGCCAAACCACTGTAGAACATCTGGAAGCAACCTTGCACGAACTCTGCAGAATGTGTGCGATCATCACTAATGTAAAAGTGGTACTCCCTCATTACCTTCCTTTGCTCATCTGTACTATCAGATGCATGAATGAATGCTATGTGCACAAATATCAAAACTTGTGTAGAGTTGTAATATTGTGACTGCACCTCATGTTGTGGTTGTAGAGTGTAGTTCTTTGCAAAGTCAACCGCGGATACTATGCTTCCAACTGGAAAGGTGTCCTTGCATAGCTTGAATTGCATGTCCAACCATCGGGCTCTATGGGTATGCATTGCATACTCAGACAATATACTGTCACGAAATGTGGTCATAAATTTGTACAATGGAATCTTCTCAATAACCAAATCACACCTTTTTGCTTGAGACCCATCTTTTGTAGCATATGCCACTATTTTATACTTCCCAAACTCTACTAGTTTTTGTCCCACCTCATCTGTGCTTTCCATACGTTGACATACTAGCATACACTAGAAGCCACTGCAACGCTCACATGAACCATCCAAGCATGTTGTCCTATAGAATATCTGGCCATCCTCTATTTGACATAAATTTTTTGATAAGAACTCTCTTGAAGATTTTGGTGGGGCTTCTATGCCACAATCCTACAAAAATCATTAGTATGCAAATCTAAACATATAGAACGATAAACATCGTAATGGTTAGAAAATTCAATATGTAGTCTACAACAACAAGTAGTGCATGTGTGATTTATCTTGACATAAAAAGGTTTAAGCAGTTTAAAATATCTTTGAGAAATACTTATTTGAGGATAATCATTTTCAAATTTTTGAAAAATTTGGGTTTGAGTCATATCCAAAAAATGCTTTGGATGTGGCTCACGATTCGGACTACCAATTCTCCTTCTTACCACATCCCTTTGATTTGGAGATGGCCTTGTGTTATTCTTCCAATACTCTTCAATTAGTGTTCTCAAGGCTTCGATAGCTTCTTTATCTTTTCGTGACAGTCTCCCCGAGAATGCGCATAATTCATTTGTATCAATGCACTCAATTCTTTGCTGCCTTTGAATGGCTCTTGATAAAGTTTTTCTACTAATTCCTGTTTTTTTACTAGTCTTTCTAATTAGGCAAGCTCTCTTTGTTTGACAGCTTACCAAAGTCGATGTAATCACACATCGTGTGACATTACTATCCTTTGAGTGTGAGGTCTTACCCACACTCTCATAAGCATCCATTAGATTCTTCACAATAGTGTCTTCACTCGATGCATTCGATGTTCTCAACCCAAGAGTCTTCATGATGTTCCTATACTTTACACCCCGCATCATTTCAACAAATAGTTGACATCTTGCAGTCTCATTTAGCCTTTCAAAGAATCTTTCCCAAATCTTATCAGCATATCTTCTACAAGTGCGTGTTGAAATCTTACCTTCCATGTGCTGCAAAATCTCATCATCAATATTAATCAAATACTTTGGTTTTCTACGCAAAATTCTTGGTGGTGTTCTCCTAGGTACATACATCTCAACATTAGGAATTTCATCAATATTTAATTGAGGTGGGCTAGATTGCATACCTTCGATCGAGGGTGGAGAAGAAGACATACCTTGAGGTTCACATGGGAATGATGGCATACCTTCTTCGTCAATTTTGAGTGATGATGTACTCTCAACTTGAGATGTGTTGGATGGTGTCCAACAATATTCACTTGCGGTAAATGGTGTCCCTCCATATTCGCTTGCAGTAGATGGTGTCCATCCATATTCACTTGTGATAGATGGTCTCCCTCCATATTCGCTTGTGCTTAATGGTGTCCCTTCATATTCACTTGTCGTAGAGGGTGTGTCTCCAACTACGGTATCTAAATCTATCTTACGATGATGCTTTTGAATTCGTGCCTTTTGTTCTGCCAATTCCCGTTCTCTTTTTGATGGTTGAGGTTCCTCTAAAATTGGGTTGTTCTCATCAATCGTTTCCAATTTCTTCTTTTCACGATATGCTGCCACCCGAACTCTCTCCTTTTCTTTCAAGGTTTCGTTCTCTTCGTCTGTTAGTTTCCTCTTTGTCTTTTTCTTCGGCATGGCGGATAATTTTATCTATACCATGGTAATGAGATGAATATTAGTTCCTAAAAAATGTATCCATTCAAGATAATTGAAAAATATATGTCATTGAAGGCTTCATTTAATTAATACTTACAATCATCTTGTACAAAAGTAGTCTTTTATTGTTGATGGTTCTAGCCAACCACCAAGGGAATAAGGACTATGATGTAAAGTCCCAATAGTGTTTTTGATGTGTGATTTAAGGCAAACTTAGGGTAGTCTAGAGCCTTGAAGTTTGGAGAAGCCTGAATGATGAAATTAGGCAAATTAGTCCATGTAGACTTGGCAATTTGTCCTAAAAGTGGGAAAAGGGCATTAATGATGCTCTAAGCCCGACCCAAGCATCATAGCTCGTGGGAGAAAGGTATATAAGGTCATAAAAACCCTAATTGAGCATGTGGGAAAGCTATTGTACGATTTCGAGTTTTGGAAGGGGAATTTGTGAGTTGGAAGAGTGCAAATTTCATTGAATTTCTGTTTTTGTGCCTTCATCCAGTCAAGAATGGATTGAAAGGACCTGTCTAATGCTTTGATTCTTTCAATTGTGTCACTTAATTACTGTGTGAAGCATTATATTAGCCATTTAGTTCAATTGCTTTCTGTTTTGCAAGCTTTTAGAGTTTTTGGTCTCATAGCCGGTTCATGCCAATTTTTGGAAATAATGATCCCCACTTGAATTCTCGTGGCAAGGCTACCATGGAAACTTGGAATCAAGTAGGGGAATGTTTTTACAGTGTACATATGGTGTGTGGTGTCTTGGTTTGTAGGGGAGATGCTGAATTCATCAAGAACTAGGCAAGTGCAAGTACATTTTGGCTAGTGGGTTGGAGAGGACAGCAGTAAAGAAAGTTGCTAAATGGACTGGTTTGTGCCAATCAAGAGCAAGAGAGTGTGGTCACATGTATTCCAGACATGTGTGTGCAAGGAGGAGAGTTGAGGAGGTCATTGAAGCCCTCAAAGTTGGAAAAAGGAGCCAGAACCCTAGAAACCCTCAAAAATAGGGGGTATGAGGACAATCCTATGTATGGACGCCAAAGGGACTAAAAACCTGGTAAATATTGAAGCCTATTGTATCACTACAAAGAATCTATAAAAATATTTGGGGATTGTTAAGACCGTTTTTTAGAAAAGCCAAGAAAACGGGTTCTAGGAGGCTTAATTGGGCAAAAGGCTACAAGGCCTAAAATTGGGTTTTTCAAGAAAGCGATGGGTTCAAGGTGAAAGAATCCTATGAGATGGATCAGTGAGGAGTCAAATCAACAAGGGGATAGTGAGAATACCCTTTCGTAGCCCCTTGAGTGGTTAGGATACTTTGGGTCAGTGTGGAGCCTAGGGAAGCTTAGTGGTGAATTGAGAGCAAGGGTGAAGAATTTGAAATTGGTGGAGAGTCTTATGAGGTGAGAGGGGTTTAGGAGGGATCCCTGAGTAGGGTAGAGAGGAATACCCTAGGAAGACCAAAGAATAGGTCTTGGGAAGAGAAATATTGCTCTTCAAAGATAAGACTCCCCATCAATTGTTGAAGGACTGGTCTATGTAATGAACTTTTGACCTTGTGCAGGGTATTTTGAAGATGTTTGATGCTTTGGAATGGTCTGGGAATGGTCTTAAAGGATGAATTTTGGTGAATGCTTCTGAATTTCTATAATTGGCAATTGTAAAATGGTAATTGGCAAGTGTAAATAATTGTGTATATAATTTTATAATTTAAAATGTGCATTGACAACCTAAGGTTATAATGACAAACAAAAATGAAAGCAAGCCATAATAGAATGAAAGAAAATTTGTAAAGACTTCACATACCTTAAAAACCAGACTTTCATATGGAGGAATTCAACCCAATTATGTAGCCTTAGCTTATTCTTTCTTCAAACTCCACAACAATTTGACTTGTTCAAAAGCTTGTTCCCTTCCACACTTCAATTGTATATCAGTTTTCAATGGATTTCAAACTTCAATTGATATTATATGTCTTTCAACGTCGAGACTCTGCTATTTCATGCAAAGGTGGTAAAAAGATCATGGAAAAGGTGATGGAAAGTGAAAAAGATGCTTGCACACTTCACAACATCATCAAATATATATTTTTTGTCGGAGCATGCGTAGAACTAGGGGAATATGCAAACTGTGGGCCTTCAAATCACGGGTATATTGATTTTTTAACCGTTTTAGTAAACTACAAAACGCGTGTTAAATTAAGTTTTCTTAGTGTATTTTTGAGAGTATAGGGGTTTCTGAGAGAGTGGGAGGGAGAGAGGGGGAGAGTGGAAGATAGAGAGGGATGGAGAAGGGGAGAGTGGGAGAGAGTGGGAGAGAGAGGGGAGAGAGAGTGGGAGAGAGTGGGAGAGAGTGGGAGAGTGGGGGAGAGTGGGAGAGAGTGGAGGTAAGTGTATAGGGCTAAGTGTATAGGGCATAAGGATTAGGGTTTAGAATAATGGGTATAGGGTTGAGGGTATAGGGCTAAGTGTATAGGGTATAGGGATTAAGGTTTAGAATAATGGGTATAGGGTTGAGGGTATTGGGTTTCAGATTGAGGTTTAGGGTTTAGGGTTTAGTGTACAAGGTTGAATGTAGGGTTTAGGGTTTAAGTATAGGGTTGGGGGATGATGTTCAGGGCTTAGGTTATAAGGTTGAGGGTATAGGGTATAAGGATGAGGGTTGAAGGTGTAGGGTTGAGGTATAGTGTTCAAGGTTGGGGGTGTAGGGTTAACTGTATAGAGTATAGGGATTAGGGTTTAGAATATTCGGTATAGGGTTGAGGGTATTGGGTTTAGGGTTGAGGGTTTAGAGTACAAGGTTTAATGTAGGATTTAGTGTTTAATTATAGGGTTAAGGGTTCAAGGATAATGTTTAGGGTTTAGGGTTTAGGAATAATGTTAAACATAAAACCCTACAATCTCAAGTCTTAACCCTATACCTTATACCCTTAACCCTACAACCTAAAACCTAATCCCTATACCCTATACACTTAACCTCATACCCTTAACCCTGAACATTATACCTCAACCCTCAACCCTTAAACTTGTACATAAATCCTAAAACCTAAACCATCAACCCTAAACCTAATATCCTCAACCCATTACCCTCAACTATATACCCAATATCCTAAACCATAATCCATATACCCTATACACTTAACCTCAACCCTACTATCCCTCAACCCTCAACCCTCAACCCTATACCTTAAACCCTAAACCCTCATCCATCATCCCTATACCATATACCCTCAACTTTATACCTAATATCCTAAACCCTAAACCTTATTCCCTATACAATTAACCCGATAACCTCAACCCTATACCTTAAACACTAAACCTTACACTCTCAACCCTCATAGGGGGAGAGAGAAATAGGGGGAGGGAGGGATTGGGGAGAGAGAGAGAGAGGTTGGGAGGGAAAGAGGAGAAAAAGATAAGTAGAGAGGGAAGGAGAGGTAGAGATACATGAGAGATAAAGAGTAGATAAGGAAGTATAGATGGAGGGAGAGGTATGGAGGGAGAGAGAGGGAGGTGAAAGAGAGGTGAGATAGAGAGAAATAAAGAAAGTTTGGTAGGGAGTCAATTTCACCGAATTGCCAAGCTAGTGGGTCCACTAGCTTGCCAATTCAGTGAAATTGGCAATGTAGTGGCCTGTTTGAAAAAATGGGTCCAAGAAATGGGGTCTCTCGGTGATTACCAAATTGGCAACCTAGTGGGCCCATTAGCTTGCCAATTTAGTGAAATTGGAAATGTAGTGGTCTGTTTGAAAAAATGGGTCCAAGAAATGGGGTCTCTCGGTGATTTACATCACCAAGAGACCCCATTTCTTGGACCCATTTTTTCAAACAGACAAGTTAGGTTGCCAATTTCACCGAATTGCCAAGCTAGTGGGCTCACCGGCTTGCCAATTCAGTGAAATTGGCAATGTAGTGGCTTGTTTGAAAAATGGGTCCAAGAAATGGGGTCTCCCGATGATGTAAATCAACAGGAGACCCCATTTCCTGGACACATTTTTTCAAACAAGACAAGTTAGGTTGCCAATTTCACCAAATTGGCAAGCTAGTGGGCCCACTAGCTTGCCAATTTAGTGAAATTGGAAATGTAGTGGTCTATTTGAAAAAATGGGTCCAAGAAATGGGGTCTCTCGGTGATGTTGGACCCATTTTTTCAAACAGACAAGTTAGGTTGCCAATTTCACCAAAT
>CM021100.1:551154979-551224970 GCA_007115665.2 Sequoiadendron giganteum
TTAATTCCTCAACCTCAACCCTTATCCCTCAACCCTCAACCCTTCAACCCTAATCCCTCAACCCCTATACCCTCTTAATCGCTCAACCCTCAACCCTCAACCCTTAAACCCTAATCCCTCAACCCCTATACCCTCTTAATCCTTGAACCCTCAACCCTCAACCATTAAAGCCTAATCCATCAACCCCTATACTCTATTAATCCCTCAACCCTCAACCCTTAAACTTTAATCCCTCAACCCCTATACCCTCTGAATCACTCAACCCTCAACCCTTAAACCCTAATCCCTCAACTCCTATAACCTCTACTCTATAACCTATTAACCCCTCATCCCTAAACCCTAAACCCTTAAACCCTAACCCATAAACCCTCTACCCTCTACCGCCAATCCTATACCCTCTACCCTCAACCCTAATCCCCCAACCCTCAAACCCACTTAGTAAACTCTCTACCCTAATCCCCCAACCCTCTTGACCCTTAAACCCTCAACTCTTAAACCCTTAAACACTCAACCCTAAACCCTTGACCCTCAACCCTAACCCCTTAAACCCTAAATTGTTAAACCCTTTACCCTCTACCCTCTAACCTCTACCATCAACCCAATACTCTCTACCCTAAACCCTAATCCCTCAACCCTTAATCTCTCAACCCCTATAACCTCTACCCTATATATTGGACCCTCAACCCTAATCCCTCGACCCTATACCTTAAAACCTCAATCTTCAACCCTCTACCCTTAAACCCTCTACCCTTTACCCTATACATTAAACACTCAACCCTCAATTCTCAACCCTCAACCCTTAATCGCTCAACCCTCAATCCTTAAACCCTAAACCCTCTACCCCTTACATTGGACCTTGAACCTAATCCTTCAACCATATACCCTCAAAACTATACCCTAAACCCTCTACCCTCAACCAAGTAAACCCTTAACCCTAACCCTTAACCCCAAACCCTTCAACCCTAAACACTTAAACCTAAAACCTTCTACCCTATACCCTCAACCAAATACCCTCTACCATCAAACCTATTCCATCAACCCTCAAACCTTAAACCCTACTACCTTAGAAACCATCAACCCTATAGGTCCTCCATCCTAATCCCTCAACCATATACCCTCAACCCCTATCACTTTCTCTCTATCTTTACATCTCACCTCTCCCTCCTTCCCTCCCTCCCACCCTCTCTAATTGTCTCTATCTACCATCTCCCTCTTTATGCATACCTCTTGTTCAATCAATCCCTACCACCCTCTCTCACTCCCTCTCACTACCTATCTCTCAAGTCTCTCCCTCTCACCCCCCTCACACTCTCAAGTCTCTCCCTTTCGCACCCTACCTACATAACCCTCTCTTTCTCTTTGTCTCTCTCTCTCCCTCTCCCTCAATTCTCTCTCTCCCACCCCCCTCTCTCTCCCTCCCTCTCCCTCAATTCTCTCTCTCCGAACCCCCCTCTCTCCCTCCCTCCCTCTATCCCTCCCACCCTACCTAGCTAAGTCCCCCTCAATCCAACCCTTTCTCTCCCACTCCCTCTCTCTTAAACTCTCACTTCGACCCCCTCTCTATCTCTCTAGACTCTCTCTAAACTCTCCCTTCGTCTAAAGACATACATAAATGCATACATACAAGCATAATACATTTGTACATATAATCTTACATCCATACAAGCATACATACATACATGTACATAAAAATATATCAGCATACATAAATATATTAGCATTTAACATAAAGTAAGAAATAACGTGAGCGCGTTATGGATCAGTAGACATGTTCCCCGCAGAAGCAAAAACCATGTAAAGTGAGAAATAACGCGCACGCATTATAACAAGAGCGCATTATAACACGCTCACGTTATATCTTGCTTTGAGAATTACCAAACTTTAAGCTTGGTATTGCCTTGGAATTCCAACCCAAAGGTTTGGAGGGCATTCCCAATGACCAAAGATGTGTTTTTAAGAAATCCACCATATTTCTCATAATCGAGTTCGTGCTCACCGTCAGGATTGCACGTGGTTCAATATCGAAAAAATCGAGCACATGGGTAATGTTGGGTTATCTCTTAGCTATCCAACGATGTAATTTTTTTCACGTTCTGAAAATGTTAAGTCTTTCATCCATAATTTATTTTATCTGTATGTCTTTTTTTTGTTTGGTATTTTTTTGTTATAAATTAACCGTTCATCAATTTTTCAAATAAATTACATTTTTAGAAACTAGACTCCATTCTACAAAATTAAAAAATTAAAAAAAAAACAAATCAATTAGTTTCCAAAATTTGTAGGGGTAGCATGGCCAAAATTCTATTTTCAGGATATGTCCACTTCGCAAATTAGTAAAAAATCAAATATTCATTAAAAAGTTATTAGAAAAATCGTGCATCAACTACATACTGTTAGCTAACTTTTGACCCTTGTGATTTTAAAAATACTAAAAAAAGTTCACCATACAAGGGTCGTACAAGAGTTGCTATGTTATGTTTTTCTAACAAAAACAACACCAATTTGTGTACATCCCTCATTTGAACCCCTTAATCTCAATCATTTTCAAAATAAATTAGTAGTTTAGAAAGTAGACTTGGAGCACTTGAATCCTTCTTTTTGTTCCATCTCAAAATTTTGTGTCTAAGTATCCTCAATTTCACATCCAAGGTCAGTATTTCCCGATTTCAGGAAAAAGCTATCCACTTAAGTCCCCTTTTTGGGAACCATCTTGGTGCACTTACCCAAAAGTTAGTTTTGTAGAAGCTTTGCTTAAAATGGTTTAATGGAGATTGAAAGATTGTCTGTGCAAGAAGTTTTTGTGTTTTGTTTGTGGAAGCTTTAAATTTGTTTTCAAAATTTGTGAGGCTTCGTTATTGTTGAATTGTTTGAAAAGAAAACTAGAGGAAAAACAATCTATGATTTAAGAATTTAGTTTTAGTTTTTGAAAACCTCTGTGTAAATTTAGAAGAAATGAATTATTGTAATCTTCTCTGATTTGTTAAAATCTGCCTGTAGAAGTTGTGTTAAATTTTTATTATGAGAAAGTCTGTATAACTTTTCTTTGAACTGATTGAATTTGAAACCCTTTGATAAATTTAAAAATAAAATAAAATGTTATAATTATTGTGAAAGTTACTCTAGAAAAATTGATTGCCCAATTTGCCTCTAAATGGCTTTGTTCAATTTTTTTTTCCCCAATTTGATTTATTATTGAAACTTAATAAATATATATACAATATATATATGTGAATATATATATGTATCATTTATATATATATTCCCACACATATATAATATATATATATTTATTTATATACAAAATGTTATTTTTTAAATGTAATTGAATCGTCGTACGACGAGTGGATGAAACATGGGAGGTTTGAGTTTTGTTTTAATGGTATTTTTTTTTGTTTGTTTTAAATTTGGTGTGAGAGGCACCGCTGCCCTTGGCAGCGCTGCCCCTCCCTACTCCATACAGCCGCACCCATGGTACTATGGGGAGGTTCGGCTATGTAGTGCACAACCGCCCCTCTCCATAGTATATGGGCTTACCATATAACAATCCACCAACCCCCTCCTTTGTAAAATTTGTTCTTTATAAACCTGTGATTCCATTTCCAATGGAATTTATTTCATTTTATTTTATTTTAAATTCATTTTTTATTAATTCGTTTTTTTTAATAAGTTCGTTGATTTCGAATTTCGGATTTTGTTTTGATATTAAATGCGAAATATATGGTTTAAAATAATGTGTAAATATATATATTGTATATATATTGAATATATGAATATATATATATATTTGTTAAAAATATATATTAATTTTGTAAAATATATTAGGATATATTTAATATATATATACGGGGTTATATATAATTAAATATATGGATTTTTTTTATATGATGTATATATTGCATGGGTATATAGATTTAAATGTATATTCGGTGTTTTATATTATGAATGTAGTTGCATGCAATCGTGTTCAATTGAAATTTTGAAAAAATGATTTATATGCATAGCATAATTTATAGATAGAATAAGTATTCTTAAAACATAATCATGGAATTGAAAATTAGATAGTTAGATTATTTTCTTATGTTTAAGAAGTGCATGTTCATGTACAAGTTGAGTTAATTTTTAAAATGAAGTATTTTTTAAAAATAAGGAAACTATTTTCGTTTAAATGATTATTGGATTAGATGCATGTAAGTGCATGTGTTAGGTGAAATTAAAATAATATGCTTTTTTGAAAAGAGAAAATTATAATTTATTTAAATGATGTAGATTGTTTGAGAAAATAGATATTTTATTAGTTTAAAATTGAGGGAAGTGGAATACTAAATGGAATGATGTTCTCATAGTTGTTTAAGTTAAAATTGAGATATTTGAAAAGTCGGTTAGTTAATTGGTTAAATTTTCCTCTTCGTCTTTATATAAGGGTTCTTATTAAATTAGAGAAAATTGATTAACTAGTTTTATTATTCCTTCTTATCACTGAATGGGAAAGGATTTAGTAAATCCAAATCTTAGATTTAATTATCGTGTTGATTGTTGATGTGATTCTTCTAGTTGCATTTAGAGAAAATAAATATATAATTAAGTGTGGTTGCGGGAATAGGTATTTAAAAGATATATATAATATGTTAGTTGAAACAAAGGTTCTATTATTTTAAATTGAAAAATTAGGGGAAATGGTTAGTATGATGTTTATCTCAGTTTGGATGAGCCTTTTAATTAATTAGTTAAATTGGGATAATTGAGTGGTGGGAATTGTTATAAGTCATTTCGTTGACTGTATGCAAGGTTGTGATAAACTAGATTGTTGTAGACATTAAACTATTATTTCTTTACGATGTGTTTGAGATATCTTCTATCGTATTTAAGGGTAATTGAAAAGAGGTATTAGATGAGTTATTATAAGTCTTCTTTATGAGGAATGTTAATTTGTGAGTTATCTTTTCATGGTTTTGTCTTGTGTAGTTCTCTATGGTAGTAAGTTTGTTGTTTTCAATGAGTCACCCGGTTTCCACGAACGGGGAGTGGTTTATTCTTCTTTGAATGGTTTGAACTTCTTGAATGGAGTGTTGGATATTTTGTACCTCCTTAGTTTGGAGTGGTATTGAATCACATGATAACCGTAGGAGGTTGAATCTCAATGGGGGCCGAGATTTGGAAAGATCTGACGGGAAACTCATGTACCTTGAGTGACATTTCTCCTAGGTTAGTTGTATGTATAGGTTACTAGAGTGTCATACTGTTAAACTCTGATTTCAATGTAATCTTGAGTTAGTGTTGTACTTGTATTTTTTTTAGAGTTGAGTCAGCCTGTGACTAGAGGTTGTAGGGATTGTCCTTGTATCCGTGTTACTGTCTCCTAGCACGGGGGGTGGGCCTTCGGGTACCACTTGGTTGGGAGGAACATGAGCCCTACACCATTGGGTCCCCCTTTGATTTGTAGATTGCATTGCGAGGTTTTTTAGTGGAGAGCTCGTAGTGGTTTCTTTATTTAGTTTAAGCTTTCTATTTACTTCAGTTTAGCTCTTGTAATTATTATTCCCCTCATTTGTTTTTGAGGTGGAATATTGTAATTGTAATAGTTAGGTTTAATCTACCTCATTCCAGGAATGAGTATTGTAATCTACTTTTAAGTTAATGTAATCTGAATCTTAATATTCTATTCTTAGTGTTAGTATCTATAATGCTTTATGAGTATGCAAAATTAAATGTATGGTTAATATCTTAATAATGCTTTATGTGCAAGTGATGAGTATGTTTGGTAATCGATGTAATCTTGTCATGTTACCTTAGAGGTTGTTGCGAAGTGTTATGCATCTTCCTTGTTAGTAATGCACTTTTAAGAAAAAAAATTGTACGCTTCCGCATTGTGTTGCAACTTCCTTTGGGGTCCCATGGCAGGGCATTACAGGACTTTTAGAAACTTTAATCAAATAAAATAATTTATTTAATTAGACAGAGGCATAAGATTAATTTAATCAAAGAAGGAGAAAGACTTAATTGAATAAACAATGATTTATTAAATTAAGAGACAAAATATGATGAAAAGCTGAGAGTATGATTTAGGAAGAAATGTTATTAATAATCAAGATCAAGTGTGTTGAGCTGAATTGTACATTTTCCATGTCTACAGATACTAGATCCATGAGATGCATCAATGTATTGGAAATTTTCTTCTACATCAAATCATAGCCATGTAGTTTCCTCTCCAAGTAACATATTATTCCCTTGATCACTTTAGGATCTAGCTTGAAATTAGTTCCAATTTTATCTTAGGCCACTATATAAGGGGGATTAAATAATGAAACATTTTGGGTCAAATATTGGAAGCTATAATGACTTTTAGGATATGGTCATGATCAATTACATGAAGTCTTCAATAGATATGATAGAGAAGAAATATCACTTTCTTAGAGGTGGTTTTGGCAATTTAGAAGTCCTTATCTCTATTCCTAGAGATATAAACACCACTAAAGCAACAATGCCATGACAAAATCTTTGGTAGAACTATTGCTCAATTAGTTCTAGTCCTAATCCTAAAACCTCTCCTTCATATCCATCTAAATTGCATAATCCAAAAAATTGTTATTAGATTGCCACTATTGATAACTTCATCATTCTATGCTCATTTCCATGTTACCAATCCCCATTTAGCACTATTCTTTAGCCACCACGACCATCACCAATGTAATCCCTATCTCCAATCCTACTGTGCCCACTTTTTAGAACCAATTTGAAAGCCATTGTATTCTTTGATTCTTGGAAGAGCCTAATTTTGCACCCTTATCTCAAATTTTTGGTTCATTGTCATCAAACCCATTAAGCCTCAACATTGAAATTTTTTATTGTAGAGATTTCTTATACATATTTAGGTATTTTAGATTATATAAAAGCATTCTTTTTCCTCCACCCAACCCCCAAAAAATTAACAAAATTAATGGTAATTTAATATCTACTATGGTACTAGCCTTGCATATATGGCTAGTACTACTATTCCCACATATAGAACTAACAATTGATGTTAATTTTTTTTGCATATTATAGATGTAGAAAACTTGATAAACATAAATTATGAATGTATGTACTTGAATTAACAATTATAATTGGGAAATTATTGCATGAAGGAGAAGCCCATCACCAACAATTTTTTATCTAACTATTAATGTTTCAATTCTTTTGTGAGCACCATATACATTGTTCTTTAGGAGGTTTGACAACAAACCACTTTGAACATAGTTTATATGGCCACATAAAAATCCATAATTACACTACACTATATTTCTTATTCATTTGTTACAAATTGTGTCTCAATACTTGTACCTTGAAAGCATAAACAAAAGATAGTTTCTAGAACTATGATTTAATCTAGGTTAGTGTTTTGGTGTTTTCAAACTAAACATAGAACCAAAATTAACATTTATATGAATACATTCTTCCTACTCCTCTCTCCTTTGACTATAAAGATTTCATATCATTTATAAATGTCTTAATTTATAATCAAATTCTATCTGTTAGGTCCTTTTGTTGTGCTAAACTAGAAAGGTAACATAAACTAAGGATATAACAACTTAATTATCATTAAAAAAATATAAAAAATTATATGCATAGTTAGATTTTACTTTTTTGTTGGCAATTGTATAGGCATTCCTTTCATTACATATAATTTCATTTTCTTTCAAACTTATACATTACAAAATACATTGATATAGGCTACTTACTAAGTAGAGATGTTCATTGCAAGGGAATTTAGATTATGTCTCAACAAAAGGATCAATTCACAAACATAGCCATTCCTATTATGCAAAATTTGATTGTCATCCAGCCAAGATATGCACCACCTTGCATTCCCTCTTACCTCACCCTCAAGACATTGAAAATGAAACAAAAAAATCAATTAATCACCTATGAGAACATCCACTTCATCTAATTTTATGACCACCTATACATTTACTATTATCCCAACCTTAAATCATTGAAAACAAATCAAATAGGGTAATCAATTGTTTACCAATACCACCAATTCACCTACTTCTATATTGTCCACAAAATTTATCAATTCTAATCATAAATACATACTACTATAATCCTCTAACATTAATGTATATTGAAAACACATTTCTTTTACATTATAATTATTACGGCCCTTCTCTACATGCATTGACAAGGAGGAGTTGCAAAAGTATATACTTGGAAAATGATGCTCTGTTAAATAGTGTACATTAGTATGATTTCACTTCGGGTGAAGGCTTCGTTGGTGGTTTATTTCCAAGAAACATCTTGTATCATAAGAAGAGTATGTGGAAATAGAGGAAAGCTCGGTTAATGGCTTTCAAAGAGCAGGAAGTAAATCTGCATCTTTCTAATTTTGACCTTGCTCCAGTCTAGTAGTTTCATGGCAAAGAATTATATGTGTAATGGGCCGAGTCTTTGTAATAAGGGAAAGGGGTGTATGTAGTTTGTATATTCTGATAGGGTGTTTTTTGAGTCCTTGTTTTGGGCATGAAATTGGAATGATCAAATGTAATGTAACAATCAATTATTCAGTTCAGTTGAAATGGGAAAGTATTATTCCTTTATAATAGTCTATCTGAATGTACTGGTCTAAATGTTGAATTGTAAAAATCAGTTACTCAAACTATAATTGAAGTTTTTCTTGTTGGTTCTTTCCCGCCAGTATGTCCGCCTAAACCAACATTATGTAAAAATATATATTAATATTAATAAAATTATAGTGACTTGCCACTTTTGTTGAAAAAAACAAATTATTAGAGTATACATCAGATATCAAAATTATATAAAAAAATTATATATAGAAAACGAAAAACTATTAGTATGTATGTAAATATATCTAATAACCATATTGATTGAATTGGTTATTAATATAATTCAATCAAAGAGAAATACTAACCATTATATGTATAAATGACTACTAGATAAGTTAACTTTATTACAACCCATGTAAACATGAAAAAGTTGGAGAAACCAACCAAAAAAGAACGTTAAAAAAGAAATCGCGTGGCATAAAATTAGGAACAAGTGATGCCTCTAATGTGTGGGGTCTACGTATTCCTCCTACCCAAGGTTCTTTCCTATGATGACATTTTAAAGGAAAAGGTGACTAGGTGAAGTTAATATTGGTTGTGGTGTATACACTTTGTAGGTCACTTAAATGACTTTGTCCCATACAAATATAGAATACCCCTCCGTTTTGCTTCATGGTTGGTTTGTTTTATGCTTTGTTGGTTGCAGCTACTTTGATACTGGACACACCTTGCTATTTATGTTTTGATTGCTAATATTGAGCGACGAACTATTATTGTGTGATGTGTTTATTTGATGACTGTTTTACATGCCTTAATGGTGTTATAATGTTAGTAGTGTTAGCATGAGATTTTATATGAGATTATTGAGTATGATGTTAATGTCAGACTTTGATGAGTGTATTGGTGAAAGAGACGGGTTCGCATCACTCGCTTGTGAGCGCCCTACGAATTCATGATTTCTTCTTCATGGTGTGTATTATATGCTAGTTATATAATATGATGTTGTTGACTTGGTTTCAGGTTGCAGGTACATGACATTGACTCCACCTAGTTTCACAGGTTTGAGCATGTCGATCCAACGGTTAAGTTGAACGGGAGATAGTATCTAGGTAACATGAGTCAAGTCTACACCCTAGCCTTAGTGTATCGTTAGTCTTGTTTGTTGAGTCATGGTGTACCTTATTTTAATTTTATTTGATTTTGAAAGGTACTTGTTTATTAAATGAATTTTTAGAATAATTGCATTGGTTAAAAGTGGTGATTATTTTATATTAAATTAAAATTATGCTTAGATGTTATATTTAAAGTTATTAATAGAATTTAATTTAATTTAATTTAAATTATTTAATTAATTAAATTTAATCTCAAAAGGGTTGAATTTAGTTATTAAATAACTAAATTAATTAATTAAGTTCAATCTTGGATTAAATTAAATAAAAGCAAAAATTGAAAGATATTTGAAATTTTATTTTAAATTCAAAGTGTGTTTTCGAAAATGGAATTAGGTTAATATTGTAATTGTCAATATTGCATGCAAGAATTTAGATTTGGTTGTCTAAGATATTTTTGATTGAAGACAATTGCATGTTTAATTAAGAAGAGGAGTTTTGTTGAAAATTCATTGATTGAAAAGGAAGATTTTGGGAAGGAAAAAGTTTCTTAAAGGCAGAGAAGATTTTTGGGAAAAATTGCAGAAAGAAGGGTTTGAAGAAGGTTTTGATTGTAGAATTTGATTAAGGAAAGTTTGTTTGCATTTGTTGGAGTTTTTTGCATTGAATTCAGTGCACAATTGAAGAAAATTTAGGAGTTCTTTGGAGGAGGCTTGCATTAGAAAATCATATTTTCCTGTAGCTTCGAAATCCAGGTTTTGTTCTATGTTGTTCTTGTTCTTGTTTGTTCAAAACAAATATATATTGTTTAAGAAATCTATTTGTTGAATTAATTGGGAATTAGGATTTGTTAATAGAAACTAGATTTAAATTAATCTAAAATTTGGGGAAGATTGTATAAATTTACTGTAGGATTTAATTCAGTAAATGGGGAAATTGTAGAATCATTGTTTAATTTAAACCTTAGATTGAGCTTCAAACATTTAGATTGTTGTAAGAAGTTTTTACCCCTTTAGAAAATTATCAGATCTGGTTTTCAAAACAAACCCTCCATAGAAAAATTTCAATGGAAAAATCAAGATCTGTTTTAATTTGCCTACTTTTATATTATTTGAAAATTTGAAGGAATGGTTTACAAGAAATTAATTTTAAACTTCTTGAATTTAGGAAGATATTCTAGAAGTTTTTTATTAATTTCCTGTTACTAGTTTTTTTTTTCTCAATTTTACCAGTAATTTAAATTCTGGTTAAATATATATATATTATATACTTACATATATATATATATTGTTAATATATATAAATATACATATGATATATATCCATTTAATTTTGCTGTTGAAATTTTATTGTAAATTTCCGAGTCGCCGTCCGTACGACGCATTTTGTTAACGGTTTTAAACAAAATAAAACCAAAAATTTTATTGCACTGGATATTATTTGTTTGGGCGCCAATCTTTAGTTGGGGGGAGGCAAGGGAGGCGCTGCCTCCACAGCCACCCCCATGAGGGGACGACTGTGGAGGGAGACCTCTGCAACCCCCTCTTCTCTTATTTCGTCACTCCTTTGCTTTTGGGAAGAGGGTCGGCGGGGTTTATTCCGCTGCTGCTCCTCCCCAAATTCATTGGGGATTACCATGTCCGCTACCTACACATGAACCCGCCTGCGATTTGGGGGCATTCTGATTGTATTTAGTTTTATTTTAATATTCTTTCTTTTAATTACTTTTGATATATTTACATTATGATTTATATGAATAAAACATGTAAGGTATATATATGATTTATGAATTTATATTTATGGAATTAATATGTATTGTGTATATATATATATATATACATAAATACAAACTAATTATATGTATATATATATTCTGGAGTTTATTAATATAGTTGTATTGTATTTTGAGTTTCACAATTCGGGTATTTTGTTGAATGATGGAAAATATATTTAAAATACATATATACAATGAATAAATATAATTATTTATTAGTATATATTTGGTGTATATATATAATACGGAGCATTTATATATATTTAAGAGTAAATTTAATATTGTATTTTATTTCAATTTAATGCATGCGATTTAGTACTTAATGGATATTTTAAAAGAATTGATTTGCATGCATGGATGAATGAAATAGAGAAATTTAAATGAATTGTAGTTCAATTAGATGAGTTAGTTTGTGTATCTGAAAGAAACATTTTCTTGCAACTGTGTGATATGATATAAATGCAATGGAATATCTTGTTTTGCTAAACTTAGAATTTATCCTTTCCTAAAGGAAGTAAGGGTAATTATTTTAGTTTATTATTTATCTGATTGAAGTATTTGGCTATTTACTAAAAAGAATTAGTTAAGGAAATGGATTTAATATATCCAAATATAGCATGTTTCCTTGTCATTGCTTATTGTTATTACTTTTCCTTATGTTCGTGATTTGGAAAAAGGGTTATATGATTATTTGAGTTAACCATGTTTTCGTGCCTTTGATTTTTTTAATGTTACCTATTGAATGAGTATGGGTTTAAGAAATAAAAATACTAGATTTGAATTTTAACTTGAATGCTTTTCGTAGCTATGTCGTCAAGTTGCATTGTGGGATATGGGATTAAGTATTAGTCCAAAATTTTTAAGTCTTCCAGAAGATCTTAGAGGATGAGGGTTGTCGAATCTTTATGTCAACTAGTTGTTTTTCCCTTGGGTAGTGCATGGTGTCTTTTCAGTTTTTACCCGATTTCCACAAACGGGGATGTTTTTGTACCTCCCATGAAATGAGTGGACTAGGTGTCTTGTTGCCTCCAAGATGTTTGGAGTGGGTACTATTATTTGTTTTTGCCTTGTGATGGAGTGGTTATGATACTTAGGTTGTATGCACTTGTGATTCCCTTGGTGGATTGTTTGGGTGTGTGTTGTCGAATAGAAGAGTGGCTTCCATTAGGGGATGGGGCCCAAAGAGGTAATACCAAGTAACATTTGGAAGTAGTTTAAGTAAGTGATAATTAAATTAATGTACTTAGATGATTAGGATGCCTTTCACACTAATTAAGATAATTTAAGCCTCACTCATAGACACAAGGGCTCGTTTAGACTTGGGATGAGTGAGAAGGCTTGAAATGGCGTGGTCATCTATCTTGTCCTTACAAGAGGTATTTGATGCCACATGAGTGAGCATGAGGGTTGGGGTTCGGTTGAGGTCACCAAGATTACCGAAGCGTATGAAAAATGCCCAGAGGAGATCTCATGACTAACTATGCGCTGACACTCTATCTAGGACAACTGTTGTTAATTGTTTTATGTGTATGGTTATCTGAACATACTTGATCTATTTTACGTCTGGAAGCAATGTGACCTATGTCAATAATGTGAAAGTTGTACTTGTGTTGTACTTGTGTTGAGCATTTATTTGGTTATGTCAATCTAAGTCAGTATGAGTCTGCCTTTGGATAGTGGTTGTATATTTTTGTCCATGTTACTTTGTTACTATCTCCTAGCATGGGGGGTGGGCCTTTGGGTACCACTTGGTTGGGTGGAACATGCACCATAACCATTGGGTCCCCTGTGATCTTCAGTTCATGGAGGTGAGACATCCAGTTGGACAACTCACGAATCTTGTTTTCGTTTCTAGCACTATTGTATTTCAAAATGTAATAAGTTGGTTTTACCCCTCTTGTATTTATGAGATGGATTTATGTAATTGTAACACTTATGTATTTTTGACTCATTTTGGAAATGAGTGTTGTAATCAGTTATTCATGTAATGGATATATGTTATGGATGTTATCTTCTTATCTTGTTATTTATTTAAGTTAAATGAATGTTTACTACTTGTGTTATTTAATGCAATGAAATTTAATGATGTATGTTATTGGGGATTTAAGTAATCTCAGTTACGTAACCTTAGGGGATGCTATCAATTATAGATGAACATGTATGTTTAATTCACTTTAAAATAAATAAATAAAAAATTTGTACGCTTTTATTGTGAATTGAAACTTCCTCTAGGGTTGCGTGGTGGGGCATTACACATGGTATCAGAGCCTAGGTTTAAACACTGGGTGCACTGGGATTATGATGTACCCATTAAGCTCAGTTGTGTAGGTTTTCTTGAGTACCTTATCTAATACCCTTTTGTGTGTATGTAGGAGTATGCCTCCTATACGCGAATGAGGGAGAGGACGTGGACGTGGCCGGGTAGGTGATCAAGAGGAGAGTCAACATGACTCACAACCTTGTGTCATACTTATAACTGAGCAGGAGGAACATCAGGCCTCACAGGATGGACGAGGGGATGATGGTAGGAAGCTGGATCCTCTAGGGATCGAAGTTGCACGTAGGACTCTTGAGGAGGCTTTGGCATTTCTAGGTCCGAGACTAGCAGTACCAGAGGTTAACCCTATTGTGAGGATAGTTACAACACAGTCAAAGATGTTAGCATCTTCTTATATGGGAGATTTGATTCGGTCACAACCACCTAGGTTTGATGGAGTTGGCACCGGTTTAGAGGCTGAGACTTGGTTGATAGGTCTTGACCGATGTTTTTTCTATGCATCCATTTGATAGTGGTACTAAAGCGCAGTGCGTTGTGATGCATCTAGAGGGATTTGCAACCACTTGGTGGAGACTTGAGGAGAAGAAGCTCCATATTGACATGAGTTCAGTGTCTTGGGAGATCTTTCTTGAGCGGTTTAGAGCCCGCTTTCTTTCTGACCATTGGTGTCAGCATAGGGGTGATGAGTTTCATGCCCTTCGATAGTTAGCCATGATTGTAGATCAGTACAAGAGGTGATTCTATGAACTTAAACAGTTTGCAGAAATAGGGGAGGATGAGGGGATGCTTGTGTAGCATTTCATTAGGGACTTAAATGCCTGTATCGGTGGTGGTGTGCAGGTCTTTTAGCCCATGTTTATGGAGACAATTGTGGAGAAGGCACGGTTGGTCGAGGAGAACTTAGCTATGGCACTAGGAGACCATTCAAACGTGCAGATCGGTAGTGGTTCAAGAGTTGGGTCTAGTGCACGATGAGGTCAGACTCAGGGAGTTGGATCACCGTTGACTCAGCAGGGGCCTACTCAGAGTGGGCAACAGGAGAGTGCACTTGGAAAGCGTAAGGACTCTCAGGATGATGGTGGTTCTTCGATTAGAAGGAACTGGAACTGGTGGCGCAATAAGCACAATCATTAAGTACAACCAGCCTAGAGTTCACAGTCTGCGGCTGATTGGGGTAGTATGCAGCAGTCTACTGCACCGATAGGAGGTAGTGGGTTTGATCGTAACACTAGGTGTTACTCTTGTGGTCAACAGGGCCACCTTGCTAGGAATTGTCTGTATCATAACACTATTGGTGTTGGTCGTATAGTGCAAGATACTCATCCTCAAGGATCGATGTTTTGATTTTATGCTATTTTTTTGAGAGAGAGATATCCCTACATGTTTGCAGGCTTCCAAGAGTAAGCCTGGTCTTTGGGGGGGAGAATGTAATACCCCTCCATTTTGCTTCATGGTTGGTTTTTTAATGCTTTGTTGGTTACAACCACTTTGATACTAGACACACCTTGTTATTCATGTTTTGATTGCTACTATTGAGCAACGAACTATTATTGTGGGATGTGTTTATCTGATGATTGTTTTACATGCCTTAATGGAGTTATAATGTTAGTAGTGTTAGCATGAGATTTTATATGAGATTATTGAGTATGATGTTAATGTCAGACTTTGATGAGTGTATTGGTGAAGGAGACGGGTTCACATCACTCGCTTGTGAGTGCCCTATGAATCCACAATTTCTACTTCATGGTGTGTATTATATGTTGGTTATATAATATGATGTTGTTGACTTGGTTTCAGGTTGCAGGTACATGACATCGACTCCACCTGGTTTCACAGGTTTGAGCATGTCGATCCAACGGTTAAGTTGAACGGGAGATAGTAGCTAGGTAACATGTGTCAAGTCTATGCCCTAGCCTCAGTGTGTCATCAATCTTGTTTGTTAAGTCATGGTGTACCTTATTTTAATGTTATTTGATTTTGAAAGGTACTTGTTTATTAAATGAATTTTTAGAATAATTGCATTTGTTAAAAGTGGTGATTATTTTATATTAAATTAAAATTATGCTTAGATGTTATATTTAAAGTTATTAATAGAATTTAATTTAATCTCTCAAGGGTTGAATTTAGTTATTAAATAACTAAATTAATTAATTAAGTTCAATCTTGGATTAAATTAAATAAAAGAAAAAATTGAAAGATATTTGAAATTGCATTTTAAATTCAAAGTGTGTTTTCGAAAATGGAATTAGGTTAATATTGTAATTGTCAATATTGCATGCAAGAAATTAGATTTGGTTGTCTAAGATATTTTTGATTGAAGACAATTGCATGTTTAATTAAGAAGAGGAGTTTTGTTGAAAATTCATTGATTGAAGAGGAAGATTTTGGGAAGGAAAAATTTTCTTGAAGGCAGAGAAGATTATTCGGGGAAAATTGCACAAATAAGGGTTTGAAGAAGTTTTTAATTGTAGAATTTGATTAAGGAAAGTTTGTTTGCATTTGTTGGAGTTTTTTGGATTGAATTCAGTGCACGATTGAAGAAAATTTAGGAGTTCGTTGGAGGAGGCTTGCATCAGAAAATCATCTTTTCCTGTAGCTTCGAAATCCAGGTTTTGTTCTATGTTGTTCTTGTTCTTGTTTGTTCAAAACAAATATATATTGTTTAAGAAATCTATTTGTTGAATTCATTGGGAATTAGGATTTGTTAATAGAAACTAGATTTAAATTAATCTAAAATTTGGGGAAGATTGTATAAATTTACTATAGGATTTAATTCAATAAATGGGGAAATTGTAGAATCATTGTTTAATTTAAACCTTAGATTGAGCATCAAACATTTAGATTGTTGTAAGAAGTTTTTACCCCTTTAGAAAATTATCAGATCTGGTTTTCAAAACAAACCCTCCGTAGAAAACTTTCAATGGAAAAATCAAGATCTGTTTTAATTTGCCTACTTTTATATTATTTGAAAATTTGAAGGAATGGTTTAAAAGAAATTAATTTTAAACCTCTTGAATTTAGGAAGATATTCTAGAATTTTTTTATTAATTTCCTGTTACTGGTTTTTTATTATTTTCTCAATTTTACCAATAATTTAATTTTGTGTAAATATATATATTTATATATTATATACTACTATATATATATATATATACATATATATATATATATATATATATATATATATATATATTGTTAATATATATAAATATACATATGTAAATACATATGATATATATCCATTAAATTTTGCTGTTGAAATTTTATTGTAAATTGCCGAGTCGTCGTCCGTACGATGCATTTTGTTAAGGGTTTTAAACAAAATAAAACCAAAATTTTTATTGCGTCGGATATTATTTGTTTGGGCACCAATCTTTGGTTGGGGGGAGGCAAGGGAGGCGCTGCCTCTAGAGCCATCCCCATGAGGGGATGACTATGGAGGGAGACCTCTGCAGCCCCCTCTTCTCTCATTATGTCGCCCCTTCGCATTTGGGAAGAGGGTCGGCAGGGTTTATTCCACCGCCCCTCCTCGCCAAATGCATTGGGGATTACCATGTCCACTACCTGAGCATGAACCCGCCTACGATTTGGGGGCATTTTGATTGTATCTAGTTTTATTTTAATATTATTTCTTTTAATTACTTTTGATATATTTACATTATCATTTATATGAATAAAACATGTAAGGTATATATATGATTTATGAATTTATATTTATGGAATTAATATGTATTGTGTATATATATATATATATATATATATATGCATAAATACAGACTAATTATATGTATATATATATTCTGGAGTTTATTAATATAGTTGTATTGTATTTTGAGTTTTACAATTTGGGTATTTTGTTTAATGATGAAAAATATATTTAAAATACATATATACAATGAATAAATATAATTATTTATTAGTATATATTTTGTGTATATATATAATAAGGAGAATTTATATATATTTAAGTGTAAATTTAATATTGTATTTTATTTCAATTTAATGCATGCAATCTAGAATTTAATGGATATTTTAAAAGAATTGATTTGCATGCATGGATGAATGAAATAGAGAAATTTAAATGAATTGTAGAAATTAGATGAGTTAGTTTGTGTATCTGAAAGAAACATTTTCTTGCAACTGTGTGATATGATATAAATGCAATGGAATATCTTGTTTTGCTTAACTTAGAATTTATCCTTTCCTAAAGGAAGTAAGGGTAATTATTTTAGTTTATTATTTATCTGATTGAAGTATTTGGCTATTTACTGAAAAGAACTAGTTAAGGAAATGGATTTAGTATATCCAATTATAGCATGTTTCCTTGTCATTGCTTGTTTTTATTACTCTTCCTTATGTTCGTGATTGGGAAAAAGGGTTTTATGATTATTTGAGTTAACCCTATTTTCTTGCCTTTGATTTTGTTAATGTTGCCTATTGAATGAGTATGGGTTTAAGAAATCCAAATATTAGATTTGAATTATAACTTGAATGCTTTTCGTAGCTATGTCGTCAAGTTGCATTATGGGATATGGGATTAAGTGTTAGTCCAAAATTTGTAAGTCTTCCAGGAGATCTTAGAGGATGAGGGTTGTCAAATATTTATGTCAACCAGTTGTTTTTACCTGGTTTCCACGAACGGGGATGTTTTTTTACCTCCTGTGAAAGGAGTGGACTAGGTGTCTTGTTGCCTCCAAGATGTTTGGAGTGGGTACTATTATTTTTTTCTACCTTGTGATGGAGTGGTTATGATACCTAGGTTGTATGCACTTGTGATTCCCTTGGTAGATTGTTTGGGTGTGTGTTGTCGAATAGAAGAGTGGCTTCCATTAGGGGTCGGGGCCCAAAGAGATAAGATCGGGTAACCTTTGGAAGTAGTTTAAGTAAGTGATAATTAAATTAATTTACTTAGATGATTAGGATGCCTTTCACACTAATCAAGATAATTTAAGCCTCACTCATAGACACAAGGGCTCGTTTAGACTTGGGATGAGTGAGAAGGCCTCAAATGGCGTGGTCATCTATCTTGTCCTTATAAGAGGTATTTGATGCCGCATGAGTGAGCATGAGGGCTGGGGTTCGGTTGAGGTCACTAGGATTACCAGAGCCTATGAAGAATGCCTAGAGGAGATCTCATGACTAACTATGCAATGACACTCTATCTAGGACAACTGTTGTTAATTGTTTTATGTTTATGGTTATCTGAACATACTTGATCTATTTTACGTCTGGAAGCAATGTGACCTATGTCAGTAATGTGAAATTTGTACTTGTGTTGTACTTGTGTTGAGCATTTATTTGGTTATGTCAGTCTAAGTCAGTATGAGTCTGCGTTTGGATAGTGGTTGTAGATTTTTGTCCATGTTACTATGTTACTATCTCCTAGCATGGGGGGTGGGCCTTTGGGTACCACTTGGTTGGGTGGAACATGCACCATTACCGTTGGGTCCCCCATGATCTTTAGTTTGTGGAGGTGAGACATCCAGTTGGACAACTCGCGGATCTTTTTTTCGTTTCTAGCACTGTTGTATTTCAAAATGTAATAAGTTGGTTTTACCCCTATTGTATTTATGAGATGGATTTATGTAATTGTAACACTTATGTATTTTTGACTCATTTTGGAAATGAGTGTTGTAATCAGTTATTCATGTAATGGATATATGTTATGGATGCTATCTTCTTATCTTGTTATTTATTTAAGTTGAATGAATGCTTACTACTTGTGTTATTTAATGCAATGAAATTTAATGATGTATGTTAATGGGGATTTAAGTAATCTTGGTTACGTAGCCTTAGGCGATGTTGTCAATTATAGATGAACATGTATGTTTAATTCACTTTAAATATAAAAAATAAAATAAAATTGTACACTTTTATTGTGAATTGAAACTTCCTCTATGGTTGCGTGGCGGGGCATTACATTCCTCCTACCCAAGGTTCTTTCCTATAATGACATTTTAAAGGAAAAGGTGTCTAGGTGAAGTTAATATTGTTTGTGGTGTATACACTTTGTAGGTCACTTAAATGACTTTGTCCCATACATATATAGAATAGGAGTTATTTTTCTTTTAAAGATATTTATATATTTTATTTATTTGTTTTTGCTTTAAAAGATTTATTTATTTGTTTTTTCTTTTAAAGATTCTATAAATTGTATTTAATTAGAAAAATTATTAATTTTGAGAAATTTTTGAGTTTGTAATTTATTTTTTTGTATTTATTGGTTGTAAATATGATTATAAATAAAAAATATTGAAATAAATATTATATAGTGTGATTTTATTAACAAGTACAAGTTCATATAATATAGAGATTATTAAATAAACGATTTAGAATCTATAAAATGATTAACTTACTCTACTTTGTATTCATATTTATGGAATTGAATGCGAAATTTGTAAAAGTGAATACATACATAGAAATGAATTTATAAAAAATCAACAATTGTTGTATATGTATTTAAGTGCAGTGGTGTTGAGAGATAGTTTGGGAGCTTGTTATACAAGGATTTGTTCTCATTTGGTCAAGTCCTTAAATATGACGATGAACAAAATATAGAAAATAGCAACATAGAATACGTCTAGGATAATGATGCAAGCTAACGATGCAATTAAGATCACTCATGGTGTTGTAATGATGCTCTCATAGATGCAAATTATTGAAGGTTTATTACAATTTTGTATCTTTCAACACTTTTCAATTTTAAAAGAAAAAGTTTAACTTTTACTATTTTTGTACAAACTTCTCTTATCAAGAAGTTATGATAAGTGTGACTAGAATATGAGAATTGAATTAACTTCAACAAAACTATCTTTGATATTGTTCAACATTATTGACTATTATTGAAGAGATTTTTTGCACAAAGAAAACCTACATAATTATTACCTTAGGTAATTAAATATAATATATTTACCATCAATCATTACAACACTCAACCAATAAACATATAATTTAGCTACTAGTTGGCTTCTTAATTTTATTACTATTTTTCCAAATCTATGAAAATTTCTTCCTATACAACACCTTTTCTTACTAGGTGATATTATGGATTCAAGACACTAATAAGGAAAAAATAATGAAATATAAATTATTACTTTATGCTAAAAAAATAAGTTAAATCACTACTTGAAATGATGTGTTCTATAGATTTTTAACTAATTTTTTTGAAGTGCATAAATTTTAAAAAATACAAAGTTACAAACAAAATATAATTTCTATTTATCAAAAAGTGGAAATTTTATTTCATGTATAAAATATATTTAAAATTTATAAATAATTGAAAAAATAAACATAAAATATTAAAAAGTTAAATTTTATTGCATGTGTGAGAATACTTAAGAATTTTCAAGATCTAAACATAAAATATCAAAAATTGTTAAATAAATTATCATATCCTCCACAACAAGTATATTGTTAAACTTTAAATCATAATGGATGACTTGCATAAAATAATAGTGATGATTTTTTTTCACTTAAAGCATATTAAAATTTGTTCCAAATTCCCATTCATAATTAGAAAAAATATCAAAGCTTTGATGTTTGGTTTTAATAAGAGGTTTTTCTCGTAAGTAGATTTCTTTAAGTTCCTCTTACTTAAAATATTGCACTCTATCAATTTTATATAGGAACTTTCCTCTACTTAGCTTAGTGATTTTTTTTGGTTCAATTTGTTGTTTCATTATCGTTTTGCTACTCAATTTTAGCTTTATCCCTTGATCATTATTAATAGTATTATTTTTCATTGATGTATGAGAAAATTTCATGTTTATCTTTTGATGATTGTAAAAGTCTGTTTAGGATATTTTTAAAACTTCATTTGTTCTTATCAACAAAAAAATATTAATAAATAATTATTTATAATTTATAAATTTTATTAAAATATATATTAAACATCTAATTATTTGTACTTGTAAACAAGATTTGATGGAAAAATATTAATTTTTTTCAAAAATTAGGTTAGAAATGACATGTACTTATTTTTCAAATATTTTAAGAACGCATGTTAAAAATGTCTAATTTACCAAATTAAATTGAAATTATTAAAAAAATACTCAATAAACTACTTTCAACTTGTTTTAATTTATATATGTACATATACATATGTATATGTCTATATTATTTATTTTAATCGTTGTAATTTTTAAATATTTTTGGGGAGGGGAATAAGCTTGTAGACATATTTGCTAATGAAGGAATGAAAAGAGAATCATTAAAAATATGGGAGGGGTAAGTTCCTTTGTACCCATTGAAGCTCTCACTATTATCAACTATGAGTGCCAATAGGGATTTTGAGGAGTGATAGAATGTGGAAGTTATGAGCCATAGACACATTGCACACTTTCTAAGTGCTAAGGGGGCTTCCTTTCCTTTTATTGTTTGTCATCAATTATGGAAAAAAATTTATGGATTGTTTGTTTGGGTCATCACTATTACCATGAGAGGTGTGAGAAGAAAATTGGATCCCTTGTCATGTGATGGGGTCTGTAGGAATCAAAGGGTGTGAAGTTTAGAGGAGGGTGGCCTGGCTCCCTACTTGGAGAGGCTTCACGGTCACAACCTGGAGGCTACTATTTTTTTTATTAAAGGGTGGAAGAACATAGTGTTGCATTTGCATGAAAAGGAAATTGTTGTTAATGTGGAGGTGATTTCTAGAAATACAGGGCTTCCTATGTAGGGAAAGACATTCTTCAATGATAGAATGGTGAATGACAGAGCCCTAAACAATTTCTTTAAAGGAAATGAGTGTGGTAAGATGTTGAAGCTTTCCTATTGGGGCTATGACCACTTGTCCATCAAACTCATTTGGGTGAATTTTATCACAGTCATTATAGAGTATATCACATTGGATGGTAGGTTCACAACAATTTGTGGGTTGCATTTTATTTTCTTAAACCAATTTTATTGTAAATTGTTGGTTTCATTTCCCTATTTTATTTTAGCTTCTTTGGATTATGCTGCAAAGTAACACCTTAAAACCAAAAATTACTTTTTTTGCATGAGCAGTCAATCTTCCTTATTATAGAATTTGTTAAAGAACAAACCCCTAAAGTGGATCCTCAGGGGAAATGCATTGCTAAGAAAAAATTAAAAACTGATGGTTGTGCACTAATCTGATATGAGTCTAAATACTAGAGAGGATGCAGATGATGAGGAATGTAAAGAGGAAGATGACGGAGAAGACTATGTGGAGCTGTTCTCTATGAAACCATTAGAGGAAGATGATCCAAGGAAAATAAAGAGCTCTAGTAAGAACTTCCCTAAAAATAAAGTGAAGAGGACTATTTCCTGGTCTGAGGTCTCATAGATAGGGGAGGAGAATGATGGGGACAATACTTAATGGAAGGGAAAGAAAATATTAAAGACTAAAGGGGTTTTAGTGTCTTATAAAGGTAAGGAGAAAGTGGATGAAAAAATGGCTACATGGATCTAGTCACTGAAGAAAGGTATTGAGAAGGATATAACTAGGATGTTGATTTCTCCTATTTTTCAGAGGACTTTACATATCTCCATTCTAATAGAGAGGATAATTATGATGTTTTGGGTCTAGCCAAGGAAGGAGTTACATACCATTTTAAATTCTCAAAATGGTTCTTCTTAAAAATCAACAAAATTAATATCAAAATTTGGGCCCTATAGGAGAATAACACCAATGAGGATTGGGACTAGCTAGGGTTTGGGAACAGGGAGATGAAGAATATGATTGAAGGTTTGGAGGACTATTATTTTTTTAGAATTGGAATTTGAGAAAAGTATGACTAACTTGGAAGATAAAGTTCAGGAAACTAATAAAAGTCTAGAGAAAATGTTAAAGATTAGTCATTTCTCTATAAAAAATAGTGTTGAGGGGATTAGGATTCTTATAGAAAAGATCAAAGAATTGAGAGAGCAATAGATAACTAATGGGATCCTTGAGGAGATTAGAAATTAATAGTAGAACAATAAGGATAAAGGAAAGAAACAAGTGCAAACTGAGACTAAGGGGCCAAGTTTGAGGACGAGGGGGAGAAAAAGAAATCCTTTGAGGAGGAAAATAAAGAGTTACTAAACTTGGAAAATCTTCATAAAAAAATTTACAACCAAAAGCTAGAGGTGGTATATACTCTAAAGAATATAAAATAGTTAGTTTCTTGTGGTTGCCTTTTTATTTTAGTTCGTTGTTGGTAGGCTATTGTATGGCTTTGATTTAATCTTGTAGCTCAATATTTTATTTGTAATGGTTTTAGGTCCCTTTGAAACCCATTTCCCCCTATTAATCAAAAACTATATGTATACATGTATATATGTATATGTGTATATATACATATGTGTATGTATTTACATATATGTATATATAGATAGATATATATGTGTGTATATACATATACATATCCATACATACATATATGCATGTATGTGTAGATATTCATGTATATATAGATATACGTACATATGCATATATATATGTATGTTTATGATGAGGGCTACACAACCCAAAACCCAAACAAAAACACAACAATAGATACCAACACAGAAGATGCGAGGCAAAAAAATAACTCACTTTCAATTATTTTTAGAAAATGAAATTACAAATTCAAAACTTACATGTCACAGCCTTATGGGCTTCATTCATTACAAAAAAATCAACTCTGAAAATAAAATATATTATTCAGAGCCACAATCTGCACTAATAGAGCCACCTTCTACAACCCCCTTATATCCTTTTTTACTTTACCCAATAAATGCCCTAGAATGTTCTAGAAAGTGCAACTTTCCCTTTTGTTTTGGTGCCAAAAGTCTCATCATTTGATTTTTGGCCTAGGAAGAAATTTTAATGAAACCCACTTTTTAGAGGGCCAACATTGTAGGGCCATAAATTTTGATGCGGGTGTCCAATTTTCTATTATTGCATATCGTTGAAAAGCTATCAAAGAGATCTACAAAATGCGAATCGATCGTAGCTCGATTCATCCACTTTTTGAGTTGTTTTAGGGCCTCTAAAGTTTTATATTTGAATTTAAAGATACATTGGAGAATTTTATTGGGACATAAACTTTAATTTCTCCCAAACTGTTTAGGGTATTGAGCTGATTCTTGCGTGACCAAAATATTTTTCAGCTCTGCTGCTTTAGGTAAATTTTTAGGTCCGTACCCGTTTAGGCTGACAAACTAAAAATAGTAAGTGAACCTTTTTTGCTATTTTTGACTTCTAACTATCTTATACCCCTTAAGTGCCATCATGGGACTCAAAACAACTAAAGAAAATAAATATTTTTTTGGGGGTGATGCAAGATTTCCCTACACCATTGGATGCTCCTACATCATACACCTAGGGGTAAACCCATAATAGTGGTGTACAATTTTGATGAGGAAGGAAATTTGTAAAAATGCTCACACATTCAAAATTTCATTTTTTAAGGGTTCTTTTGAACAAGGGGGTTCACACGAACCCAAAAGAGGGGTTCGGTCGAACCTCTAGTTTGAGCGAACCCCCTTTTGCATGGTGGGTTTGCTTCAACCCTATGATGTCACGTTTCTTCATGGAAACGAATAGAGAATTCAAAAAAAATGGGGTTTCAAGCAAATCCCCCTTCGAACAAAGCTCCCTTCACCCTTTCGAGTGAAGGGGGGTTCGTTCGAAGGGGGGTTCACTCAAACCCCCTTTTTTTGCCTCTCTCTCCCTCTTCCACCAAATTTTAGGAGATTTATGCCCTTCGAAGCTCGGGTTGAGGATGAAAATGGAGGAGACTTCACAAACCCAACAGGAAGATGGTATTCCTTAGAATGAGCTATCCAATGAATTAAATTTTAATATCTTTTGGTTTTATTATGTATGTGTTTTTTTAGTTTTATTAAACATAGGTTTTTCACTGAAAATCAAGCTCTTTGTTTTGCACATGTGGAAAAATATCAGATTATCAAAATATATTTTTTTAAAATACGTTGAGGCTGGGTATTGATGTCCTTGATCCATAAAAAAAAAATATTGAATTTCGATTCATACAAAAAAAGTTATGTTGTATACAGTCCGCCTATGTCTGAATTACAATTGGTTTGACTTTGAAACTTGATTAAGGAAAAAATATTCAATAAAAAACTATGAGACCAAATAAAAGTGCTATATATCGTAGTTAAAAATCTAAATTCGAAAAAATTAGAATTTTAACCTTCATACAAAAAAATTTATGTTGTATACGGTGAGCGTCACTTTTTAAAAATGTTGTTTTCTGAAAAAAAACCAGTTTTCGTGGGAGATGGAAAAACAAGTGCAATCTGATTCCAAAAATTTTGAAAAAAATATTTTTAGAATCTATAGACAAAATGTGATGAGACTCTAGTTTGCATCATCTTCAAATTCCTCACGGTTTAGCCGCTATAGGTTTCCAAATATGAATATTTAGTTAAAAATAATAATTGCAGTGTGCAGTTTGGCCAAAAATTGTAAACCACTATTGTGGGATCACCCCTAGGGTAATTTGAAAAGTGACCTTGCCACTTCTCAAGAGTCAGAGGGAAACCAAGACAATTAACCTTAGCCTTATACAACCATGATGAATCCTCAACATGCCTTCCTTTCCATTTAACTAGATATTCTTCATCCTGAATGCTGCTTATACTTCTGCCCACACAGCTATCCAAGATTTCTTCTATCTCCTCCTTTTCTAAAGTAGGTGTTGGGATATTTCACTATGCTTCTATTATTTATTCATCGATTCCTCCTTCATGGTATTCTATTAAATTTGAAATTTTAAACACAGGTGAAATATGAATTTCATTAGGCAACTCTACCTCATATGCATTTCCTGAATCATGCTTCTTTAGGATCTTGCATGGTCCAAACTTCTTCATCTTTAACTTCTTGTATGTACCAACTGGAAACCTCTCCTTTCACAAATGAACCATGAATTCATCTCCTACCTGGAACTCCTTATACCTCCTTTTCTAATATGCCTTAGCCTTATAACTTGAGTTCATATTATCGATATTTTTTTTCACCTCTTCATGTGAATTCTTCAGGTGCTCAATGAAATCTTCAGCCTCAACACTACTCTTCTCCCCTTTTTCCATCTTCCTCAGTTCGAACATAGTTCTTGGACTACTCCCGTACACAATTTAGAATGGTGATTTTCCAATGCTCTTGTTGATAGAATTATTGTAACCAAATTCTACCTATGGTATAATCAAATCCCATCCCTTGGGATTATCTCCTACTAAGCATCTTAATAGGTTACCCAAACTCCTATTCACCACCTCTATTTTTCCATCGGTCTGTGGATGGTGTGCAGAACTGAACTTAAAATCTATCTTCAACTTCTTCCATAATGTCCTCCAAAAATAATCAACAAATTTTGTATCTCTGTTTGAAACTATACTCTTTGGTAGACCATGTAGTCTCACCACCTCTTTGAAAAACAACTCTCCAATATGAAAAAAACTTTGTTCTTACGACACGAAATGAAATGTGCCATCTTTAAAAATCTATCCACCACCACAAATATGGAATCATACCCTCTCTGTATCCTTGGCAAGCCAAAAACAAAATCTATGCTAATATCCTCCCATGACCTATCAAGTATAGGTAATGGATGATACAATCCAATATTTTGACTTGTTCCTTTCACCATCTAACATACTCGACAAATTTGTACAAAATTATTCACATCTTGTTGTAACTATGGCCAATAATAATTCACCAACTAAAGCAATGGTCTTATCTCGATTGGAATATCCAACCAATCCTCCACTATGCTTCTCCTTCATTAGGTTCTCTCTCATATAACTCCTTGGAATGCACAATTGGCTTCCTCTAAACAACATCCCATCTTGGATTAAGAAATTCAACCATCGCGTCCTATCTAATGTAACAGGTTCCAAACAAGCCTTCCAAGCTTCTGCAAAGTCTGGATCTTTAGGATACAAAATCTTGAGTTCATTGAACCCAACAACCTTTATATTCATCTCTATCAATTGTTTTTGACCTTCCATTCCTATGCTTCAAAACAAAACTATAAGTCAACAAAAACTCAACCCATTTTAAGTGCCTTTAATTTAACTTTCCTTGACTATTGAGATACTGCAAAGCCTGGTGATTAGTATATAAAATAAAATATTTTGGAAACAAATAGTGTCACCATTTCTTCAAAGCCTGAACTATAGCATAAAAATCTTGATCATAGACAAAATATTTCTTCTTAGCATTATTCAACTTCTCACTAAAATAGGCAACCAACATACCTTCTTGACTCAAAACAACTCCTATGGTAGGGCCACTAGCATCACAATCTACCTGTAATGCCTTATGGAAATCTGGAAGTGCCAAAACAGGTTACTCTATAACTTTCTTCTTCAACATATCAAAATTTTTGGCTGCTCCTATAGTCCACTTAAACTCTTTTCTATCCCCTCTCATTGCTTCAATTAGAGGTGCATAAATACTACTTAAATTCTTAATAAACTTTCTATAAGAACTTGCAAGACCATGAAATGATATTACCTCTGTAACACTCCCTAAGGTAGGTCATTCAATGATAGCTCTCACCTTCTCTAGGTCCATTTTAAGACCCTCTTCTTAGATAACAAATCCTAGATACACCAACTCTCTCTTTAGAAAACTACATTTCTTCAAATTAATCAACAACTTCTCCTCCCTTAGCTTGTCAAAACTCTTTGGATATGCATCAAGTTCTCCTCCAATTTCTTACTGAAAAATAAAAAATCATCCAAATAAACAATAACAAATTTTCCTAAAAATTCTTTCAATACCTCTTTCATAAGCCACATAAATGTGGTGTGTAAATTGTTTAGCCAAAAAGGCATGACTAACCACTCGTACAAGCCCTCTTTGGTCTTAAAATTTGTCTTCCATTTATCTCCTTATCTAATTTAGATCTGGTGATATCCGCTATTTAAATTTATCTTCGTGAAGTACTCAACTCCACTCAAACAATCCATAATGCCATCCATTCTCGACAAGGGAAATCTATACTTGATGGTGATCTTGTTGATGTATCTAGAGCTTTTACACATCCTCCATTCCCAATCCTTCTTTGGTGCTAGTATTGTAGGTACTGCAAATAGAATCAAACTCTCTCTGATCAATCGATTTCGTAAAAAATCTTGCACTTTTCTATTCAACACTTCACTTTTTGTTGGAGTCACATGATGAGTTGCCTTATTCAGAAAACTAACTCCAGGAATTAGGTCCGTCTAATGACTAATCTTTCTTACTAGACGCAAACCTTCAGGTACTTTATCAGAAATAATAGCTTGAAACTCATTCAACAAATCTAAAACCTCTACAAGTACCTCATTATTATCTTCTTTATCAACTCTAGGGATCAATGAAAAAAACATGCTCATGCCTCATAGCTTCTAGGAACTATCTTCCATCAACCAAAAAAATTATTGCATTACTACATAGCTTTTCCTTTGCCTCTTTCAAGGGCTTCAACTTATGATGAACTCCATCCTTTTTCAAAGAATAGGTTTTGGCAGGTCCATCATGTACTACTCGTCGATCAAACTGCCATGATTTTCCTAACAACATATGACAAACATCCACAAGCATAATATCACACAATACCTCATCATGGTAATTCCCAATCTTGAACCTTACTAGACATTGTTCATTTAACAAAGCTTTATGGTCCTTCTACAACAAAGAAATATGGTATGGATTTGGATGCCTTCTCCTCTCCAACCATAACCTACTAACCATCTCTTTTGAAACAAGGTTATCAGTACTACCCACATCAATAATAACTATTCATTGAAAAATTTACCTTCACACTTACATCTGGTATGAAAAAAATTCTTCCTTTGAGTTGGCTCTTTCTCCTCATTCAACAAGGCTCTTCTAGTAACAAGAACCTCTCCTCTTTCTGCATCCTCAGAATGTGAAGACTCAACATCTTCATCTACATGTGAAAATCGTACATTACCCTCAATTCTTCTATTTGTCCTTCCTTGATGTTGATGATACTCATAGACTCTATGTCCTTCTCCACACTAGAAATGGGTTTCACAAAAGAATCCTCTTCCCGGTCCTCATCTAGATCTCCCTCTTCCTCTTTAGTCTCCATTATTTTGATCACAAGGATGGTAGGTGTTATCTCCTTTCCAGTTTTGGCTGCTACTAGATCCTTCACCCTTCTTTTGATCTTCATTTCAACCTCCATATGACCATCCACTAGTCTTTCCACCATAACCCCCACCTCTTTGCTTGCTTTCAAATCTTCTATTCAAATTTTCTTCTACCTTCAAAGAAAACTGATATGCATCTTCAGTGGTAGACAGTCTTTCCAAACTCATCTCTTCTTGAATGCTCGATTTCTACCCATTTATGTAACATACAACTTTCTCCTTCACCTCGGAATGACCTATTTTGAGCAAGACTCAATATAATTCTTTTGTTAGTTTTAGGACCATAAATGAAATAAGTAGAAATAAAAAAAATATGAACAATAGAACAAAAAATATACCCTGGGAAAACCCTCCTTCTCGAGGGAGAAAAACCTAGCCAAAATTTATCTCCCATATATTGAATTGAATGAGTAGAAATATGCTTACAATCTTAGGCCAAACTCAAGGCCAATATAAAGCAATAATAAATCACACCTCTCTTAGATGCAAAATACACAATGATAATAATGTCTCCTTGATATTGATTTGCACTAAGCAATATTATACTCTGCTATAGTCATGCATATTTCTTGAGAATTATAATTGATCAGCTAATGAATGAGCAATGCCTTCAATATATACAAGGTGAGATGGAAATTCATCTTGGGTCAGCTCCTTACTTCAAAAAAGACATCTTTTTGTTGTTGAATGGTTGACCTCTTTCACCAATCAATGCATCCCTTTGATTGCCCTTATTTGTTTATAGGAGAAATAAATCGCCCACCACTACTATACATCAACACTCACTCTTAGCTAGGGAGATGTCTTTCTAGATATCCATGCAATGGACACTCTCAACATGAAACCCACAATGGCTACACTCAATTGTGGAAAAGAGTTCATCACAAAGTCTGTCAATGTGATAGTGTCATGGAGTCACTCAACATGATGTCCACCAAGGCTACTCCCATGTGTGGAAAGAAACATGTGCACAAGTGCCCATCATGGAGTCTCTCAACGTGATGTCATCATGGAGTCTCTCAACATGACATCCACCATGGCTACTACCATGTGTGGAAAAACAAAAGTACAAAGGGTTCATCACAAAGTCTCTCAATGTGATGTCATCATGGAGTCTCTCAACATGAGGTCTCATCTCAGTCTCAGAGATGAACAAGGGCTCACACCTCATATTTCTTTGTCTCAGAGAAATATACACTACAAGGGCTTTCACCTCATATTTCTCCATCTCAAAGAAATATACACTACAAGGGCTTTCACCTCATATTTCTCTATCACAAAGAGATATACACTACAAAGGCTTTCACCTCAAACTTCTCCGTCATAGAGAAATATAAACTACAAGGGCTTTCACCTCATACTTCTCTGTCATAGAGAAATATACACTACAAGGGCTTTCACCTCATACTTTTATGTCACAGAGAAATATACACTACAACAGATCTTCATGATGGTGTGACTCCCTCTGAAGCTCCAAGTACTTGCATTAACCTCCTAACCTCGTCATCCAAGGTTGCCTTTGTTGGTTTGTCAGACTCCCTCTGAATGTTAATTCCTCCTCTTCGAGGAAATTGATCAAAATATGTATAGGTTCTTCCTCTTCAAGAGATGTTAAGTGCCACCAACTTAGTCCAATGGCTGAAAGCTATGACTTCATGCTTGTATATTTCTCTAGTCGGCATGACTTCCTCACAGGATGCCTCAAGCTCTTCCTCTCTTTGAATTCCTTATGCAATCTCTCATCACCCTCTTGCTCCTCGATCCATCCTGGAAGCATTTTAGAGAGATTACTAATAGTCCAAACTACCCTAAAGAAGTATCAATGCTAGTAGTATACATGATTCACTATTCCCAATGTTAGTTCATGAATTAACTACATATTTATTTAAATCCATGATCATTATTCAAAGGTACAAAGATACTTATCTTTTCAAAATCAATCCGACCATCCTGAATCAGTCACTGTCACGGACCAGAAAGCAACTCAAACTACTACAACAGAACTTAGAGATGTCTGCAACTCCAAAAAACACCAACACTTAGTAGGTACATAGACTCAAAGACACCCAACTACTCCCAAAATAGATTTTGCGCTTCAAATGAAGTCATAACTCCTACACTAATGGAGAGGAGAGTTGCGTCTGGACACCAAGTATTTACGCCAAGCAATGGAGACTCCATAGTTATAGTGATCAAAGCTAGCAAACAATATACCCTCGTCCCTCAGAGGTTCTCATGAATCTGTTAAGATGCCTATTCATTATTGTCGGCTCTGTCTCAGCTAGTCCACACTTTCACCAATCATCAATGATTTCCTTGCCAATAATGTTTACAGGAGGGCCTGATAATTATTTCCTTTAGTTGTCATGTAGTGTGGAATTCGTTGTTCCCATATCTTGTTCCACAATACATAGGTTTTGCCAATCCTCACGACTGTGATGTGATATTTCATAACCCGACGTTTCCTTAATAGATTTGCACATAATTATGATAGCTGGAAATAATATCAGTGATTGGACTTCACACCTTGTCTTTTATCAGTGCCTCAAAATCGATTTTCTTATTCAACTTCAATAATCAATAAATTGACACCAATGAAAAATAATCTCCAGATTTGACTTGTTCTGAATTTCATCAGAAATTTGCTTCCCGTCTTTGCCTCTATGATATTGAATTAATCAAAATCGATTCTTCTTTGATGATAAGCTACGATTCTCTCAAAAAATGAATCTCAATACTTTATCAAATTTTTTTTCTTATGACCATTAAATTTTGATAATGTCAGATGACCAACAATGAATTCCTCTTTCTAGAATGCTTAATCAAATATGATCAGATCTTCTTTCAACCCGCTTTGATACCATGTTAGTTTTAGGACCATAAATGAATTAATTAGAAATATAACAAATATAAACAATAGAACACAACATATACCCTAGGAAAACCATCCTTCTCGAGGGAGAAAAACCTAGCCAAAATTTATCTCCTATATATTGAATTGAATGAGCAGAAATCTGCTTACAATCTTAGGCCAATATGAAGCAATAATAAATCACACCTCTTAGATGCAAAATACAAAATGATAATAATCTCTCCTTGATATCAATCTACACTAAGCAATATTATACTCTGTTGTAGTCATGTGAATGTCTTGAGAATTATAATTGATCAGCTAATGAATGAACAATGACTTCAATATATACAAGGTGAGATGGTGATTCATCTTGGGTCAGCTTCTTGCTTCAAACAAGACATATTTTTGTTGTTGAATGGTTGGAATATTTCACCAATCAATGCATCCCTTTAGTTGGATTTATTTGTTTATAGGAGAAAGAAATATCCCACCGCTACTATACATAAACATCTTCTATATACTCCTTAAACAAATTTTCCTGCTTGTTTCAACCCTTGCATCTTCTTCAACAAATCCATCTCATAGTCCCCAAGAATGAAATGTCTCTTCAATTTTTCCACCATCTAATACCATCTTATTAGTTTCTCTTTTCTTCTTCTATTTCCTTTCAACTGGACTTCTTTCCACCATATTCTAGCATGGCCTTTCAATTTGGCCTTTGAAAATTTGACCCTATCTAGGTCTTCTATTTCATCATACTCAACATACTCTTCAATGTCATTGATTCAATCAATCATCTCCTCTAGATTTAGGTTTCCAAAAAAATTATTAACTTCTATCTTCGACCTCTTTCCAATCTTGGAAATGGCTCTAATCAGTTTGACTTCTCTAGGATCCATTACATCTTGTGCTTCAGGCTTTTTGAATGGCTCCTCATCTTTAGCGTTATCATCACATTCATCTCTTCTTCTGACATCATCTCCTCTATGCAACTCCTCCTGCAACACTTGAACTTGTGTCTGGAGGGGTCTAAAACCTTCTTTTGTTACCCCAACATTTATTTCACCACGGTTTCCTCATGGAGGCATCTTTTCTCACAGACCCACAACCACAAGTCCTAGTGTAAACTACGTCGTGTTTGGCAATTTTTTTACACACTCAAGAACTCCTACTCTGATACCACTTGTTGAGGGATAGGCCACCCAAAACCCAAACAAAAACACAACAATAGATACCAAAATAGAAGATGTGAGACACAAAATAACTCACTTTCAATTATTTTTCGAAAATGAAATTACAGATTTAAAACTTAAATGCCACATCCTTATGGGCTTGATTCATTACAACAAAATCAACTCTGAAAACAAAATATATTATTCGGAGCCACAATCTACACTAATGGAGCCACCTTCTACAACCCCTTCATATCCCTTTTCATTTTACCCAATAACTTAAACTTTCCTAGAATGTTCTAGAAAGTACAACTTTCGCTTTTTTTTTGGTGCCAAAAGTCCTGTTGTTTGATTTCTAGCCTAGGAAGAAATTTTAATGAAATCCACTTTTTAAAGGGGCAACTTTGTGGGGCCATAAATTTTGGTTTGAGTGTCCAATATGCTATTATTGCATATCATTGGAAATCTCTCAAAGCTCAAAGAGATCTACAATGTGCAAACCAACTGTAGGTCAGTTCATCCACTTTTTGAGCTGTTTTGGGGCCTCTAAAGTTTTTTTTGAATTTGAAGTTGCATTGGAGAAATTTCTTGGGATGAAAATTTTAATTTCTCCCAAACCATTTAGGGTATTGAGCCGATTCTTTTGTGACTGGAAATGTTTTTCAGCTCTTCTCCTTCGAGTAAATATTCAGGTCCATACAAGCCTATTTAGTCCAGCTTACTAAAAATAGAAAGTGATCATTTTTATGCTATTTTTGACTTATGAACGTCTTATACCATTGAAGTTCCAGCATGGGACTCAAAACAACTAAAGAAAATAAAGAAAACATTTTTTTCTGGGTGATGGAAGATTGCCCTACACTGTTGGATGCTCTTGCCTTAGACACCCAAGGTAATTTGAAAACTGACCTTGTCACTTCTCAGAAGTGAGGGAAACCAGGATGATTAACCTGAACCTTAGACAACAATGATGAATCTTCAACATGCCTTCGTTTATATTTAACCATATATTCTTCATACTTCTTATTCCTTGTACTTCTACCCACATGGCTATCCAAGATTTATTCTATCTCCTCCTTTTTTGAAGTAGGTGCTGGGATATTCCACTGTGCTTCTATTATTTCTTTGTCAATTCCTCCTTCATGGTGTTCTGCTAAATCTAAAATGTTAAACATAGGTGAAATATGAATTTCATCAGGAAACTCCACCTCATATGCATTTCTTGAATCATGCTTCTTAAGGATCTTGCACAATCCAAACTTCTTCATCTTTAACTTATTGTATGTACCGACTAGAAACCTCTCCTTTCACAAATAAACCATGACTTCATCGCCTACCTAGAACTCCTTATGCCTCCTTTTTTGATCTACCTTAGCCTTATACTATTAGTAAATCTTATTGATATGTTTCTTCACCTCTTCGTGCAAATTCTTCAGGTGCTCAGCAAAATCTTCAGTCTCAGTACTACTCTTCTCCCCCTTATCCATCTTCCTTAGTTTGAACACCATTCTTGGACTACTCCCATACAAAATCTGGTATGATGATTTTCCAATGCTCCTATTGACAAAATTGTTGTAAGAAAATTTTGCCTGTGGTATAATCAAATCCCATCCCTTGGGCTTATCTCCTACTAAGCATCTTAATGTTTATCCAAATTCCTATTCACCACATTTTTTTGTTCATCAATCTATGGATGGTGTGCAAAATTGAACTTCAAATCTATCTTCAAATTCTTCCATAATGTCCTCCAAAAATAGCCAACAAATTTGGTATATCTGTCTGAAACTATACTCTTCGGTAGACCATGTAGTCTAACAACCTCTTTGAAAAACAACTTAGCAATATGAACAACATCACCAGTCTTATGAAACAGAATGAAATGATCCATATTTTAAAATCTATCCACCACCACAAATATGGAATCATGCCCTCTCTGTGTTCTTGGCAAGCCAAGAACAAAATCCATGCTAATATCCTCTCATGGCCTCTCAGGTACAGGTAATGGATGATATAATCCAGTATTCTGACTTATTCCTTTCACCATCTGACATGCTCAAAATTTTTTTACAAACTTCTTCCCGTCTTGTTGTAACGGTGGCGAATAATAATTCTCACTAACTAGAGCAATGGTCATATCTCAACCAAAATTTCCATCCAATCCTCCACTATGCTTGTCCTTGATTAGGATTTCTCCCATAGAACTCCTTGGAATACATAATTGGCTTCCTCTAAACAACATCCCATCTTGGATTAAGAAATCCAACCATCTTTCCCTATCCAATGTAAGAGGTGCCAAACAAGCCTTCCAAGCTTTTGCAAAGTTTGGATCTTTAGGATACAAACTCTATATTCATCTATATCAACAAATTTTGCCTTCTACTTAAGGCATCTACAACTTTGTTTGACCTTCCACTCCCATGCTTAAAAAACAAAAGTATAACTTCGCAAAAACTCAACCCATTTTAAGTACCATTGATTTAACTTTCCTTGACTATTGAGATACTACAAAGCCTGGTGATTAGTATATAAAACAAATTATTTTAACATCAAATAGTGTCTCCATTTCTTCAAATCCTAAACTATAGCATAAATTTCTTGATCATAGAGAAAATATTTCTTAGCATCATTCAAATTCTCACTAAAATAGGCAATTGGATTACCTTCTTGACTTACAACAACTCCTATGCTAGTTCCACTAGCACCACAATCTACCTAAAAGGCCTCATTGAAATCTAGAAGTTCCAAAACAAGTTGCTCTATTCTTTAACATATCAAAAAATTTGGCTACTCCTATAGTCCACTTAAACTCTAATCTATCCCATCTCATTGCTTCAGTTAGAGGTGCATAAATAGTACTGAAATTCTTAATAAACTTGCTAGACCATGAAATGATCTTACCTCTATAACAATCCTCGGGGTAGGTCATTCGATGATAGCTCTCACCTTCCATGGGTCAATTTTAAGACCCTCTTTTGAGACAACAAATCCCAGATACACCAACTCTCTCTTCACAAAACTACATTTATTCAAATTAATCAACCAATTCTCCTCCCTTAGCTTATCAAAAACTCTTTGGATATGCATTAAGTGCTCCAATGTCTTACTGAAAATCAAAATATCATCCAAATAAACAATAACATTTTTTCTTAAAAATTCTTTCAATACCTCATTTATAAGTTGGATAAATGTGCTTGGTGCATTGGTTATCCCAAAAGGCATGGCTAACCACTCATACAAGCCATCCTTTTTATTAAAGGTTGTATTCCATTCATCTCCTTCTCTAATCCGGATATGGTGATATGTGCTCTTCAAATCTATCTTTGTGAAGTACTCATCTCCACTCAAACAATCCATAATGTCATCCATTATTGAAAAGGGAAATCTATAATTGATAGTGATCTTGTTGATGGCTCTAGAGCTTGTAAACATTTTCCATTCCCCATCCTTCTTTGGTGCTAGTACTGCAGGTATTGCACATAGACTTAAACTCTTTATGATCAATCCCTTTTGCAACAACTCTTGCACTTGTCTGTTCAACTCTTCACTCTCTGTTGGAGTCATACGATGAGTTGCCTTATTTGGAAAATTGGCTCCAAGAATCAGGTCCATCTGATGACTAATCTTTCTTATTGGAGGAAAATGTTCAAGTACATTATAAAAAATAATATTATGAAACTCATTCAAAAAATCTGAAACCTCTACAAGTACCTCATTATTATATTCTTTATCAACTCTAGGGATCAATGCAAAACACATATGCTCATGCCTCATTCTTTCTAGGAACTTTCTTACATCAACCAAAAAAATTCTTGCATTACTACATTCCTTTTCTTGTACCTCTTTCAAGGCCTTCAACTTATGACGAACTTCATCCTTTGTCAAAGAATAGGTGTTGGCATGTCCATCATGTACTGCTTGCTGATCATACTGCCATGGTTTTCCTAACAACATATGATAGATATCCATAGATATAGTATCACACAATACCTCATCATGGTAATTTCCAATCTTGAACCTTACCAAACATTGTTCATTTACCAAACCTTTATGGTCCTTTTGCAACCAAGAAATCCCGTATGGATTCAGATGCCTTGTTCTCTCCAATCACAACTTACTAACCATCTCTTCTGAAATAAGGTTATCAGTACTACCCCCATCAATGATAACATTGCAAACTTTATCTTCACATTTCCATCTAGTGCGAAACAAATTATTCCTTTGAGTTGGCTCTTTCTCCTTATTCAACAAGGCTCTTCTAGTAACAAGAACCTCTCCTCTTTCTACATCCTTATAATGTATAGACTCAACATATTCAACTACATGTGCAATGCATTACCCTCAGGTCTTCTATTTGTCCTTCCTTGATGTTGAGGACACTCATAGACTGTATGTCCTTCTCCACACTAAAAATAGGTTCCACAAAAGCCTCCTCTTCCTGGTCCTCATCCAGATCTTCCTCTTCCTCTTTGGTCTCCATTATTCTGATCACGAGGATGGTAGGTGTTATCTCCTTTCTTTTTTTGGCCTCTCTTGAATTATTGACCCTTCTTTTTATCTTCATTTTAACTTCCATATGATCATCCACTAGTCTTTCCACCACGACCCCCACCTCTTTGCTTGCTTTCAAATCTTCTATTCAACTTTTCTTCTACCTTCAAAGCAAATTGATATGCATCTTCGATGGTAGAAACTCTTACCAGAATCAACTCTTCTTGAATGCTTGGATTCCACCCATTTATGTAATGAGAAACTTTCTCCTTGTTGGCCTCAGAATGACCTGTTCTAATCAAGACTCGGTAGAATTCTTCTATATACTCCTTAACAAATTTTCGTTCATGTTTCACCCCTTGCATCTTCTTCAACAAATCCAACTCGTAGTCTTCAGGAATGAGCCATCTCTTCAATTTTTGCACCATCCAATCCCATCTTATTATTTTCTCTTTTCCTCTTCTATCTCTTTCCATCTGAACTTCTTTCCACCATATGCTAGCATGGACTTTCAATTTGGCCTTTGCAAATTTGACCCTATTCGGGTCTTCTATTTCCTAATACTCAAAATACTCTTCCATGTCATTGATCCAATCGATCAACTCGTCTAGATTTAGGTTTCCAAAAAAATTAGAAACTTCTATCTTTGACCTCTTTCTAGTCTTGGAAATGGCCCTAATCTGTCTGACTTCTCTAAGATCCATTACATCATGTGCTTCCTCTTCAAATGGCTCATCTTCATCATCATTGTCACTTTCATCTCTTCTTTTGACATCATCTCCTTGACATAGCTCCTCCTACAACACTTGAATTTGTCTCTGGAGGGCTCTAAAACCTTCTTCTATTACCCTAACATTTCTTTCACCACAGTTTCTTCATGGATACATATTTTCTCACAGACCCACAACCACAATTCCTAGTGTAAACTACCTCACATTTGGTGATCAGTCTACACACTCAAGAACTCCTGCTCAATACCACTTGATGAGGGCTACATTGGCCAAAACCCCAAAAAATCACAAAATAGATATCAACACAGAAGATGCGAGATAAAAAAAAAAAAAACTCACTTTCAATTATTTTCAGAAAATAAAATTACAGATTCAAAAATTACATGCCACAACCTTATGGGCTTGATTCATTACAGTAAAATCAATTCTGAAAACAAAATATATTATTCAAAACCACAATCTGCACTAAAGGAGCTACCTTCTACAACCTCCTCATATCCCTTTTTATTTTACCTAATAACCGCCCTAGAATTTTCTAGAAAGTGCAACTTTTCCATTTTTTTTGGTGCCAAAAGTCTCGTTGTTTGATTTCTGGCCTAGGAAGAAATTTTAATGAAATCCACTTTTTAGAGGGGCAACTTCGTGGGGCCATAAATTTTGATATAGGTGTCTGGTTTTCTATTATTGCATATCGTTAGAAAGATCTCAAAGAGTTCTACAATTTGCAAAGCCACCGTAGGTCAGTTCGTCCACTTTTTGAGTTGTTTTGGTGCCTCTAAAGTTTTATATTTGAATTTAAAGCTGCATTGGAGAAATTTCTTGGGACAAAAGCTTTAATTTCTCCCAAACTGTTAAGGGTATTGAAGTGATTCTTTCACGAACAAAAAAAAAATTCAATACTGCTCCTTCGAGTAAATTTTCTGGTCCATACGAGCTCGTGTAGGTTTACATACTAGAAATAGTAAGCGTCCGTTTTGTTATTTTTGACTTTTGATTGTCTTATACTCCTTGAGTGCCATCATGGGACTCAAAACAACTAAAGAAAATCAAGAAAATATTTTTTTTAGGGTGATGCAAGATTTCCCTACATCGTTGGATGCTCCTACATCAGTTTATATACATATGCATATATATGTACATGCATGCATACACACACATGTGTGTCTGTTTGTATATATTAAATTTTATAAATGTGTTTTGATTTATTACTTGAAGTTATTTGATATATAGTTTTTTATCATTTTCATTGCCATTCAAGGGGATTGTTTTGAGGCCTATTATGATCTTGCAGTCATCCAAACTATATATTAAATTGAATCTTAGAATAATGTTGGTTGAATATTTTTGCATACTTCCATGCTTAGCACATATTTTTTGTTTTATTTAAACACCTTTTCCTAGGTAGATCTCATGTCATTCTTCTATGATATGCTTGTCCTCCTTCCGATACTATTAAAAATATTCTACAATTACACCCCCTTATGATAGTAATCATAATATGTAAAGATGTAAACCGAACACCACCTCATTTATACCATGCCAATATTTTCTAGAGCCAACCACAATCAATAAATGGTTCCTCCAAATCACTATTGTGGACTTATAAAATTAGTTATTTTAAATATATCATGCCTCAAGTTCACTTCAACATGACTTTTTAAAACAATAGTTTTAATGTCCCTTGCTTTTGAGGATATTTTATTGCTATGCGGGCCTTCATTTTACTCTTCTACTCAAAATATTTTGGATGTTAACTTTAACAACTTAACAAGTATTTGTTAATGCCACATTGTTCCACTAAAAGTTCCATTGCTCATAAAACATAAGATATTTAAAAAAACATTAATCACTCTAAAAATAAACAATGCAACTAAAACAAAAAAAAATGGTGAGACTACCCCTTGACTACTCAAAAAGTTGACACAATGTTCCATCATAGGATGATCCCTAGACAAGTTGATTGTACTTTCTCTAATGCCAATGTTGGAATTTAGTTAGAGAATAAAAGTACAATACACAAGACTAACATATTGAAATGAATATGTCACTAATTAGATTGATATTCGAAGACACGTTTATGTACTTTTGTAATTAGTGACCTATAAAATATAATCTAATTAGATTATTGGACATATAAAATATTAAAAGAGGGAGACAATACTCATTGTCTATGAAAAGATAATTCTGTCAGTCTATTGGGTGAGTTTCACTTAATGTGAATATGAAAAAGATAGAAAAACAACCCCCAAGCCCCCCAAAAAATATAAAACAAGTTTTACAGACTGGAGCAAAAAGCAAATAAATTGAAGTGGGCAGGGCCGTCTGCTTTTACTTTACCTTACACAAGATTCCTTCCTTACTCAGACTACATACTTTCCCTTACAAAGTGGGAATGGGCCGATGCTTCATTTCTTCCTATGCTAACACAGGCTCTCACTCACGCATTCTGTCTTTGGTCATTTGTTCTCTTCTCACTATCTCTCTCCTTTCTTATATGTTTTTCCCTTTGCCCCCTCACCTCCTCAACAAGAAGCCTTTCTTCATTGCTCTATCTTGTAATCTTTCTCTGTGTTCAGCTCAATACAATTTCATGGCATCTCCATCTACTTCTGCTGGATCCTCAATGCCCGCCTTTGTCAAATATCAGCCTCCCACAACTAAACTTGTCTTCCAAAGCTATAAGAGATATCATGTGTTTCTGAGTTTCAGGTGAGAAGATGTGAGAAAGACTCTGGTTGATCATCTCTACCAAGCTCTCTCTGGCGCAGCAGGACTCAATGTCTTTATAGACAGTGACAAACTGGAAAAGGGAGAAATGGTTTGGGAGAGCTTGGAAAGAGCACTGGAGAGCAGTGCCATACGCATTCCTATATTTTCCAAAGGCTATGCAGAATCAACTTGGTGTCTGAAGGAGGCCGCTGCGATGTTGAGCTCTCCTGGCCTGATTATTCCACTCTTTTATAATGTGGATCCAACAGATGTTAGATATCCTGGAAAGGATTCCAGTCCCTACAAAAAATCATTCGTCAGACATTATGGCCATTTAGATCGATATCCAAGAGCAGAGATTGACGGGTGGAAGAATGCCCTTGTACAGATCTGTTTCACGCTCAGGCTGGACCATGGATATAACTGGATGGTATGTAATGAACCTCTCTTTCTGCAGCTATTCAATATTTTTGTTTTATTATTTCATGGTAGTCGCTGGATAATGAATGACATTTGTACGCAGTCAAATATAATTATCTTTAAGTGTGGTTAATATTTCTTTTTATTTTGAATTGGGAAAATATGGTGATTCATTAGAATCGAGGTTAAAATAGGAGTCCGGTAATACAATGAGAAAAATTGTATATCCATATTATTTCAAATATTATAAAATATAAATTATTATTTTTTATTAAACAAATATGATTTATATTTATTTTTTAATTTTTGTTTTAATATTGAGAATATTAATTAAAAAAAATTGATGATTTCAAATATTTTTGAATTAATTGTAATTCTTTTTTATAACGTTTAATAATTTATGATGGTGATAAAAGAGGAAATAATTCAAAAAAGTTGATTAGTGCTGGTGGATCATATCAGAAAAATTAATGATAAGAAATTTTTACAAATCATCAAAGAATCTCATATCCTAATTATATATATTTTTTATAAAAATCCTTTAACTTGATAGAATATTAAATAATAAACATAATATTAATATTAATAACTATTATTAATATCTTAACTATATCTATCTGATTCTTTTTCAAACTAATTTTTTTACTTATAATTATCTTATATAATAAATAAAACAATTCTAAAAATAAATAAAACAATTCTAAAATAAAATAAAATAATTCTTAAATAAATAAATATTTTAATATTTCTCAATATTTTTAAATAAATATGTTTAATTTTTTAAAATTAATCAAAATTTCCGCATCAATTCCTTCACATATTTAGAAAAACTCTAATATCTTAAATCTTATATAATTAATACATCCTTCACCAAGTAAATACATAATCAAATAAAATCCTTCACAATAAATCTAAATAGATTCCAAAAGAATAATCTCATATAATCATTTATATCCATGAGCGCATATTAAAAGTACAGATGATATTTATTATCTCCTTCGATATTGGAATAAATTTATTTAAAAAATAAAAGTAATATTAATTCATTTATTTAAAAATTATTTATTAAAGATTTTGTTTATTTTATTTTACAATTATTTAGAGTTGATATATTTTTTTAATTTATTTAATAATATTAAATAAATAAATAATTTATAAATAAATAATCCTATTGTAAAATCAAATTAAATAATTTTTAAATACATTAAATTAATTTAAAAATAAATAAAATAACTTTCAAATTAAAATAAGATTATAAACGATCAATTTCGTTACTCATATTTATAAATGAATTTTCAAAATCCTCTAGAAATTAAATGTGCACTTTTTAAATTATAAATTTAGTTGGAAATTTTTTTGTATATCTAATTATTAAGGATTTTTTAGTTATAATAATTAATTCTATTTTTTTATCTCACTAACATTTTTAAATTATTAGTATGTTACACTTATTTATTTTTATTATATGATTTGAACTTTGTATTTGTTAATAATAAAAAAATCATATACAAAATATTTATATATTAAAATGTTTTTTTGACTTGTTATAATTTGTTTTTATTTTAAGATAATAGTTTAAATCTTAGGTTGAAGATGGACTGAAAATGTTCTTAAAATGTATTTGTTAATAATAAAAAAATCATATAAAAAATATTTACATATTAAAATGATTTTTTGACTTGTTAAAATTTGTTTTTATTTTAAGAGAATAGTTTAAGAACATTTCAATTTTGGTGTTTGTTAAGACAAATGACCTAACACGTATCAACATTCTAAATGACATTTTATCATCATAGGCACTATTATCATCGAATATCACTACATTTCATATCAAAACCATCAAATACACCTAAAGCCATAATTTCCTCTATTAGTTGAATAATTTAACATTATTAAATTAATTCACTTTTTCATCATTTTTGTCCAATTAAATGAATTTCATTTTTTTTAATAAAGTCCTAATCTAACTTTATTCCTCCTAATTAATTAAATAACATCGATTATTTAATTATGTCGCTAATTCACTTTATTCCCTAAGTTAATTAAATTATTAAAACATAATAATTTAACTATGTTACTTTCCCCTAAATTTGAATAATTGAATAAATTATTCAAAAACATCATCAAAGATCAAATCAAACAAATACAATTTTGTTTGCAAAAGTCAAACTTGATTTGCACGTTCAACTCAAAAAGATTAATTAATTATCCTCACCCACTTTCATGATTGAGAAAATTATTAACCACCAATTGCTCAATCTATTTCTTGATATATCCATCTATTTCCTCACAGATCAATCTATTCTTCTATCCCACAAATTATTCAATCTATTTCGTCAATCCCATTGAACACTCAAAATTATTTCTTCAATCACACTAATTACATAATCAATTTGCATTGGTTATTCCCATCTAAATCCACTCGAAATCTTCCAACCGTCGATCAAGATATTCTACTATGCAATCTCAAGCGTTTATTTTGAAACAAAAAATCTATAGAACAACCATCTTTCTTCTAAAAAATCATCGAAGAATCAACCTATTTTATACAATGAAGTAATGCCAAGATCTTAATCAATTTTTTTGAAAAATCTTCACAGATATCTTTGATCAACACAAGCATGTTCTTCAAGATTTTACACGCATAATGGAGGCTTCACATTGATACAAACAACCTAACATCTCCGCAAACACTTTCCAACACGAGATGGGTAACGATATAGATTAGTGAATTCATTTTTTCTTGTTTTGTTTCATTTACTTTTCTTGAATTCATTTTTCTAGTATCGTTCATTTCGTGAGTAGTGGGCATAAATATTGATTCTTATTTTTGAGTTAGATTAGCTTCAATTCATTTCAATTATCTTATTTGAATCCATCGGTTTCCCCCTTACACATTTTTTTTACTAGATAATTTAGGTTAGGTACTTAGGTGCTATAGAAAAAAAGTGTTATGTCCATATTAATAGTAAAAAGGTCTTTAATATACCCATTCAAATATAGTTTATCCATTTAAATATAAAATTACAATAGTTTTTTTATAATACCATAATACTAAGAGAAACTTTGTCAATGAGAAGATTAGACCATGCCTTTCCTATCCAACAGTGATGAAAGTGGAACATTAGGCCAAATTTACTAAGAGAAACTACCATTAAATCTCTCTACATGCTAACATACAAAACCACCACTTATATGATTAGTATTGTCAAGGTGACATACAACAACATCCATCCCAAGTAAAAAAATAGCTAGAATCAAATTTATATTCAACCAAAAAATGAAGTCAAAGAAGACCACCAACCAACAAAGAGATATCCAAAAAAATTCTATATGAGAGGCATGGCAATATATCTATACTAGGTGGAGGAACATTATAAATTAGCCTCAACCTCCACATACTAGTCTTATAGTTTTCTGACTACGGACACAATTGGTGAGGCAAATTAAACTAATCTCACAAGTCCCCCAGTAGTATTCTCACATGTAATACACATATCAAATTCATGAGAGAAAGGACCTCAACCAAATAACTCAAATCACCATCAACATAGAAATATGAAAAATTGGTCTTGCATTAGAAGGTTTAATTATAGTGAACACCTAAGCTATGTCATTGAGGGATTCTTACATATAATCTTGGTACCACTTGATAACATGCAAGTTCTTTGAGGAATAGTTAGAATAAAACTCAACCCGATTCTCCATAATTTTGTATGCTACTCTGCAAAAGACAAGAATCAATTGTATTAGACGATAGTGAAACATAGCTCAAGGATTGAGCTATATCAAAATATTTCTCCTTTCACATGTATTGCATGGTTCTGAAAAAATATTTGGCATGGCCACTATAATGATAACTTAGGGATCACTATCAATTTCCTTACCCATTTCCCATATCCTTAGAACCTATATCCTCAAATCAATATTTTTGATTCCCTTCTCAAAGAAAATGATAAAATAACTGACATCACTTTATCAATGACCATTTTTTACCACAACCTCACCTTCCCCATGCCTTTCTTCTCATAATATTCCAAACTATTTCATTCTCTCCTCATAATATCGAAGGAAGATATCTTAGCCACTAAAAGGATTAAGAAAAATAAATAAATAAAACGATTTCTCTACTTAACAAAACTAACATTTATAAAAATAAATGTGTATACATTGTATCTATCACCACAATAAAGAGTGATGATTGAGAAATTATAAAACATTCTCCATAAATCCCATACCATCCTTTAATATAAATTTATCACCAAATAATAATTAGTACCATACATCCCCTTTCTCATCCCATTATCAAATTAGGAGTCTTGTATATCCTTGACAATAAGGGACATTGCCTCCTTTAGAAAATTATTCTTGTAAAAAATCTAAGAACAACCATCCCTTCCATTCTTTCCAACACCCTTGTTAGTTACCTAATCTACAACTAGATTCCCTATCTTTCTAACATGAATTTTAAAAGAGATGGTCTCAAATGGCTTAATCAAATCCTTGGACTTAAGAGTATGATGACCAACAACTGATTTTTACATCTACCTCCCTTGATTTATCTTATCACTATATGTTCAAATCTCTTTCCACCTAAATCTTCCTCCATCTCCACTATAAAGTCATTTATCCTTTAGAACATTACCATGGCTAAGCCACCATATTGTTAGATTCCCTTATAAATTAAAAGGCATAGATAATGAGTGGATGGATCTAAACTCATTTTTAAGAACACACACCCCACAAACCTCTGATTGCCTTTGGTAAGTACTATAATTTTCATGTAAGTATTGGAGTATCAAAATTTAGCTTGACCTAGCTAATAGCTAGGAGCCACCTTTTCAAGCTCTTAGTTGTGGATCTAGTTTAAGTGATATTGTCCAACCATCTAAACTTTAGTTATACATTAACTCACTCAATCTCTTTAAAGTTGATGCTTCAATACTTTTTCATTTATCATTCCCTTAGTTCCTTAAGGGGGGAGCTCAATCTTACCCCAAATCCACTCCACTAGGGCCTACTTGTACTAAAATAATATTTTCTTTATCTTAGGCCATAAATTCCACACAAAGAGGGTTAGAGAATAGTCTTAAATCAATCTTAACCCTTTAATATTCACTCTAAATGACCATCTATTAAGTAGTTTCAAGATATTATTTGAGAGTATCCAACTAAGCTCCCATATTCTCATGAATCAATGCCATGACTAAGAAGAAAATTCATAATGAATGAATAGGTGATAATTTGTTTCATAATTTTAAATCAAGTTTCATAGGTAGATAGTTCAAAATTACCAATCCTCTTTAGTTTTTCCCATTTGAGAACCCTTGTCTATAGTATAATCCATGGAAAGAAATTATCTTTTGGTAGACCCTAAGTCAACCTTATCTTCTCTCTTGGAAATTCATGAAATGTATCACCTAAATAAATTAGTGTTGGAGTGAAAAGACATTGAGAGGGGGGGTGAGGGGGGGTGTGAATCAGTGTCATTAACTATTTTGACAAATTTTACTTAAACTGAAATAAACCAAGTGTGTGCTCTAATTTATCAATGATAAAATTATTCATGTATTGAATGCAATCACATAAACTGAAATGAGAATAGTGAAACATAGCATTTTAAAGAGTTCATGCACTGAATCAAATGAACCATAGATAATAAAATAAACACAAGATATGCCGAGTGGAAAACCCTCCTGGGGTAGAAAAACCACTCCTTAACCTACTACCTTTTTCAAGATTTTATTTCAATAATCATTTTTGACAATGCCTCATAGGCTGATTTTTGAGCACCAACTCAAGGAGCGCCAACCCCTCTTTTTAGAGACACCAATCTCAAGGAGCACCAACCCCTTTTATATTTTTAGTAAAACATACAATGATACATAGGATCTCTTTGTTTCCCTGATTTCTGTCAAGTACCTCTTGACAAACAATGTTTACAATTCTCAAATGTCAAGAATGACACTTCGAAATTCTTCTCCTTAATACATTCATAGTGATATGTTCTCACACTATTTTTTCACACTTTTTCTCATACATATTTCATGGTTCTTTCCAAACAGTTAACTCTCTCTTTTCAATTTTTACAGCAAAAAATAATAACCCTATATCTCATACGATTTTTCATAGTATTGCACTACTATCTTCTCTTTTTTGTTTTTTAGGAAACTTGAAGCTGTAATCTCTTAGTTTTCTTCAATTTACAAGTTTCATCATTACACACATTTTTCAGTTACAATAGCATCTTGTATTTCAAATAAAAAACAGAGGTGATCATCAGGTTACCAAATTCTAGTCGAGCAACCTTGCCAGGTATTGTAGAGTTCCTGAGAGAAGGATCTTTTCTCCTGACAAGAATAGAAAAGAAGTATGCAAATATAGAAATGTGACTGAACCCTATCCTGTCAAGCAACCTGCACAAACAAAGCTTAACCAAACAAGATCAAACCATGTTTATTATTCATGAATAATAACCACTGAAACTACTACAAAATGAAGTAACTGAAAACCTTATATTGTGCAACTAAAACCTCATAAAAATACACCCTAAGAATAGTTACCCACGACTCTAGGTGAGAAGATGAGAAGATTTTGCATGCATCATGATTAGCCACAACCTAAAAATACCATTCCTTAATGCAGGAGCAAATTTAATTCTGATAAAATAAATCTATATGCATTTATGAGAATATGAAATTGACATGCAAAAATTTCGATCACAAAAAAAATGACCCCATTTTTCATTCTTCCATACAGAAGTAAACACTTATCTCTTATTAACCTTGCCAACAAGGATAACGGTTCTGCAAAACAGATAAAGAGATGAATACCTGGAAGAGATTTCATCATGCAACAAATTACTAGACCTGCAGACCAGCTGAGCAACCTGAGCATCTTTCTTATGTCGAGCTCTTACCTGATGACAATTAACTGAAAAAATAACTTGACCATTGTAATTGTATTCCAGCTTTCCCATATGCTGTCAAAGATTTCAAGAAACCAACAAAAAAAAATCAGAGAAATGACTGAGAGGTGATTTCCATGGTGGCGGCCATAATAGGGTTTGAGACTCATGAACAATGAAATGGTGAAGCGTTTTCCCTAATCTTCCAAAGAAAACAACTGATATCCTTTACCCTACTTGATAACATTTGAAGTCCGAAAGGACTAACTTTAATAATTCAAAAAATCATTATGCCCTTTGAAGTCCGTGGCTATTCAAAGTCATGCATGCCAACCATCTCATTACATTCAAAATCATGCACACCATCGATCATTATTACCACTGTCCATAGATTAAGCATGTGAAATACCGACCAAATAATGCCTTGCATTATTACAACCGAATTTCGCTTACCTTATACACACACGTTTCCAAGTAATCAAAACCAAGTCACTTCCAATGTGACATATAAAATAATCAAAAGCTTTATACCTATTGTTGGCCTTAAGGCCTAGACTTGTGTTGACAAAGAAACTGAAACATATGCATAGGAATGATCACATGTTTGCCAATGATCAAAATCGATTTCCACCATTAAAATTCCATATATACTCAAAGTATCCAAATCCTTGTGAAGTGTAATAAAGGTTAATTTCATGCAAAGTTCACAATGCCAAATACTAGAAACCAAATGCAAAAGAATGAGAAATGTGTTTCTCAAAAATCGAATGCACTATAATAACAAATGCCATATTAAAATGTGCCAATTATAATATCCAATTCCAAATGAGGTATAATGAAGGCTAAAATTCAAGTTAAATTCAATATGCCTTTCACCCAAGCCAATATCAGTTGTTTAAGGAAACCCGATAGGATTTTCTTAAAACATGAAAGCCAACTGCATTTTATAACCCATGCACCAAGAACCAGAGAGCATTACTTGAATGAGGATAAAGAAATAAAATTCTGAAGAAGATCAAAATCCATTAACAATTTCATGATGCTAGAAACTGATCAAGCCAAAACATATCAACCTATAGATCACTGAATAAGCCAATATCATATAATCAAGTGAATCACTATAGCAGAAAGTGTCAAATCAGAAACATGTCACCTGATTAGGGGAACATAAAGCTTTAACCAAAATTACTTGACCAAGATCTTCACATGAATTCAAGGGATCAGTGCCACCAAAGATAATATCATAAATGAAGTAAATATGCCAATAAAAATTGAAGTAGTTTCAACTGAGTAAACGATCACCAAGATGCCAGACTGTAACACATATTGTCATCAAGCAAAAATTAGCAAAAGAGAGATTCAACAAACTCCCCCTTTGTCCTTGATGGCAAAAACTGAGCCACTAAGACAAAATAATGAGCCGGAACCAACTTCTCATAATGCTCCCCCTTTTTGTCACAAGGATAAAGGGAAGCCACAATAATGAACTAGAACCATTAGAGAATTGGCATGAAGCTATAGATATAAAATTTGAGCAGAAAAGTATGAGCTGCAAGGAGATCTAACCAGGTCCCCTTGTCATCAAGATAGAGTATTTAAGATAGCAAAGATTTAAAGACAACTCCCAATCTAGACCGAAGTCTTTCAAATACTTCTTTAGCCAACGGTTTTGTAAAAAATTCAGCAACCTGTGCTTGTGTAGGAACATATTGCACAAAAACCTCATTAGCCAACACCTTTTCATGAAGAAAATGAAACTTAATGGCGATGTTTTTAGTGCGAGAGTGCATAACAAGATTTTTTGAGATATTGATTACACTAGTATTATCACACAGAATATAAATAGGTTTAGGGATTTCAATACCCATGCCAAATAATGTCTGTGACATCTAGATTACTTGAGTGGAGCAAGAGGTAGTAACAATGTATTCTGCTTCAGTATTGGAGAGTGAAACAAATTCTTTGTTTTTTGTTGTGCCAGGCCACTAATCGATCACCAAGAAAGAAAGCAACACCACTGGTGCTTTTCCTATCATCTAGACAACCAACCTAGTCAGAATCAGTATATGCAATTAATGAGAAATCATTGCTTCTAGGATACCATAGACCATAATCAATAGTGCCTTGAATATATTTAAGAATCCTTCTAACAACAATAATATGAGATTCCTTAGAAGATGGCTGAAATCGTGCAACCATGCAAACAACTTGCATTTTGTCAGGTCTTGAGGATGTTAGATATAATAGGTTTCCTATCATTGACCTATAGTCAGTTTGATTTATAGCAGGAGAATCATCAACCTTGCTGAGTTTATAACCAATAGCCATTGGAGTGCTAACTAGATGACATTCATCCATTTGAAATTTCTTTAACATTTTTCTTACATATTTTGTTTGAGAGAGAAAAAAACCAGTTTCAAGTTGAGAGATTTGTAGACCTAAAAAGAAGGACAGTTCTCCCAACATGGACATTTCGAACTCAGATTCCATAATCTATGAGAATTTTTGACTCAAAGCAATATTGTTGCAGCCAAAGATAGTATCAACATATATTTCAACAACTAAAATATCAAAACATTGAATTTTAACATAAATATTGCTATCTACACCTCCTCTAATAAATCCTTTTGACAGTAAGTGACTGTCCAATCTGGAGTACCAAGCTCTAGGAGCTTGTTTTAGGCCATATAAAGCCTTTTTTCACCCTGTAAACATGATTGAGCTTGTTTTTGCAAGTAAACCCTTCAGGCTATTCTATGTAAACTTCTTCATTCAAATAACCATTCAGAAAAGCTATTTTGACATCCATTTGATATACAATAAAGTTTTTGAAAATAAAATATGTTAAGAATATTCTAATAGATTCAAGTCTAGCTATAGGTGCAAAGGTTTCACCAAAGTCAATACCTTCTTGTTGAGCATATCCTTTGTAGACATATCTATCCTTGGTGCGAACAACATGGCCATTTTCATCATGTTTGTTTATGAATATCCATTTACCTCCTATGACATTTTTTTCATCTAGTCTTGGGACTAGCTCCCAAGTCTAATTTTTCTCAATTTGATTAATTTCATCCTACATTGCATTAAACCAGCATTCATCAGTTAGAGCATCATCAAAATTTTTGGGCTCAAACTATGTGAGCTTTTTCATCATAGTTAACAGTTTTTTTCCCTGTTTGAACTCCTGCAGATCTATCTCCAATAATAAGATCTTTAGGATGGTTTCTAGCAAAGATTTTGAAGGGGTCTTAGTTACACATTTTTCAAAGCTTGTTTCAACATCTTCATATTTTTCTTTAGCTAATTTAGGACTTGATGATTCTGTTTCAAGCTTTGCATTTTCAAACCCTTCAGAATTTATATCAAGTTCAAATTCTTCCTCCTCATCATCCTGCATAGGTTCAACATCTAAGAGCATATTTTCATCAAATTTGACATTGATAGATTCAATAACCTTATTCAACCTATTATTAAATAATTTATAGGCTTTGTTGTGATTAGAGTATCCTAAAAAGATACCTTCATCAGACTTAGATTGAAAATTGCCTAAGTTATCATCATCTCTCTTGATAAAACATCTGCAGCCAAATATTCTGAAATATTTAATTGAGGAAGATTTACCATACCATAGTTCATATGGAGTGAAATTGGATTTCACTCTGATCTAGACTCTATTCAAAATATAGATAGCTATATGAACAACTTCTTTCCAGTATATGTTTGGCAGATTTTCTTCATTCAACATAGTCCTTGCCATCTCTTTTACAGTCCTATTTTTCTCTCAACAACCTCGTTCTATTGGGGTGTTCTAGTAGAGACATATTTTATTTTTATGCCATGTCTTTCACAATAGTCTATTAATTCTTGTGAGGTGAATTCACCACCTTTGTCAGATCTTAGACATTTTAATTTTAAATCTAACTCCCTTTCTACCATTTTTATAAAGACTTTAAAACGTTCAAAAGCTTCAAATTTTTTCTTGAGAAAGGTAACCCATACCATACGAGAGTAGTCATCAACAAATAACATGAAGTATTTCTCACCATTAATAGATCTAGTCCTTGTAGGACCACATAAGTTAGTATGAAAAAGTTTTAGAGGTCTAGTAGAAGAATGTTCTTTGGATTTAAAGCTTACCTTTGTTTGCTTTCCTTTAAGAAATTCTTTAGATATTGCATTTTTAGGTTTTCTTAGAATAGGCAGACCTCTTACATTATGATTCTTACGAATTCTAACCATATTGTCAAAATTAATATGACCTAGTCTCTTGTGCCACAACCAAATTTCTTCAACATGACTCATTAAGCACATACCTCGATTGTTTTCATTTCCAGATGTGTCAAGTAGATTGTAGACATTTCCCTTAGTCCTTCTTCCAACAACAATAGCTTTTCCAAACTTATTTTTAATTTCACACCCCTATGAAGTGAACTTGACTTGATAGCCACTGTCACAGATTTGACTGACACTCAGAAGGTTGTGCTTTAATCCTTCTACGTAATACACATTGTAAATAGGAGTGTCTTCATTAAGAAATAGTGAACCTCTACCTTTGATTTGAATTCCTGAGTTATCTCCAAACTTCACATATCCACCTACATAGTCTTCAAGATTAGTGAATTTTTCTTTGTCACCAGTCATGTGGTTTGAACAACCACTGTCCAAGACCCATAAGTCATTTTTATTGGAGTGGAAGGAAGTTTGAACTAACATAGTTTGTTCTATGTTGTTGAAAACTTTGGGTTTTCAGACCTTTTTAGTTTTCTATTGTTTATTTCGCAGATCAGCTTTACATTGCTTAGCAGAATGACCCATGAACTTGCACGTGAAACATCTAATTTGTCTTGCAAAGCCAAGATTTTTCCTATAACCAAATCTAGGTGTTCTAGGATTTATGAATTTACAAGCGCTTACCTTGTGACCAAATTTGTTGTAGAAATAACAATACCCATAAAAGAAAGGGTTAGAATTATATGCCATTTTGTTACTCCTAAAAGGATGAACATGATCCTTATCAGAATCAAGATGTTTGGGCTCAAAAATTTTGTTTCCAGCAACAACATTATCCTTTGCACTGTCATTTGAACATTCACCTTTCATAAATCCAATACCTGTTTTGTCCTTGTTCAGTTTCTATTTACTGAACATGTGATTCAGTTTAAGAGTACTCTCGTATTTCTAAATCGTCTTCTTGAGATCAACAATATCATGTTCAAGTTTTTGAATTTCTTGATCTTTAAAGCTTATGCCAATACGAAGACAGTCTTCAACTCTCTTGGATTCTTCAAGTTGAGTTTTTAATGAGACTATCTCAAGATTTGTGAGTTTCTCTTGTGCAAGATCTTGAGCAGAATTTTTTTCTTGAGCATGCATTTGTTTTTTAAGTTTCCTTAGCTCTTTTAGAGCACATTTCAGTTCACCTTCAAGGTCTACTTTTCCTTCTTTAGCATCATTGTTGTTGGTTTCTTCTTGCTGAGTGATTTCAGCCATGAATAGATTTTCATCCTCTTCATCTAAAGAATCTTCAGATTCAGAATATGTTTCATTTTTGTTGAACAAACTTTTCTTCTTTTTGAAGTAGAATTTTTGTTTAGTTCTATAGGCCTTTTTCTTAGCCAATTTTTCAGATTTGCCGTTATCACTATTCGGATCAACATAGGGGCACTTTGTAGCAAAGTGGCCTATTTTTCCACAGTTAAAGCATTTGAAGGGAAGTTTTCCCTTATACTTTACAGACCCTTTTTTGAGTTTCCTCACAAAGTGGGATTCTTTGGAATCAAAAAATTCTGATTTAGTGAGCTCATCCTTTTCTTTCCTTTTAGCATTGAATGCAGTTTCTTTTGTAGAGGTATTGTTTTTACTAATCCTCATTTCATAGGTAGTTAGAGTGTCTTGTAGGTTGTCAAGGATAAGCTGATTAAAGTGTTTCTTCTCTTCTAGAGTAGTGACCTTAGCTTCAAATTTTGTTGGTAAGGTTCTAATGACCTTAGTTACAACATAAAATTCCTCAACTTCTTCTCCTAGACCCTTCATGGCATTGACAATTTCATCAACTCTCAAAAAGTAGCTAGCTACTTTTTCATCATCCCTCATTTTTATATCTTCAAACTGATGTTTTAGAGTGAGGACTTTAGACTATTTTACCTAAATTATTCCCTTGATAGATAGTTTCAAGTTTAACCCAGATTTCCCTAGTAAAGATGCAGTGCATGACTTTTATAAAGACATCTTTAGTCAGTGCACACATAAGAGCATGATTTTCTCTTGCATTGGTTTCATATATTTTCTTTTCATCAAAAGTAGTAGGCAGAGTAGCTGGTACAGTGTACCTAGTCAATACTATTCTCCAGACATCAAGGTCAATAGAAGTTAAATAAGTCTCCATTCTGATTTTCCATAATACATAATCAGTTCCATCAAATAATGGAGCTCTAGTCATGGATGTGCCTTCATGAGCTTGAGACATTTTTAATAGACTCCAAGGCCAAAATCAATCCTAGGTTGAAAAGACCTATCAAAGGACCCTAGGCTCTAATACCAATTGTTGGAGTGTAAAGACACTGAGAGGGGTGAATCAGTGTCATTATCTGTTTTGAAAATTTTTACTTAAACTAAAATAAACCAAGTGTATGCTCTCATTTATCAATGATAAAATCATTCATGTATTGAATGTAATCACATAAAATGAAATGAGAATAGTGAAACATATAATTTTAAAGCATTCATGCACTTAATCAAATGAACTAATGAACTGTAGATACTCAAATAAACACAAGATATGTCGAGTGGAAAACCCTCTTGGGGTAGAAAAACCACTCCTTAACCTACTGCCGTTTTAGGCTTTCATTTCAATAATCATTTTTGACAATGCCTCATAGGCTGATTTCTAAGCACCAAATCAAGGAGCACCAACCCCTCTTTTTAGAGACACCAATATCAAGGAGCATCAACCCATTTTTTATTTTTTAGTAAAACATACAATGATATAGAGGATCTCTTTGTTTCCCTGATTTCTATCAAGTGCCTCTTGACAGAAAATGTTTACAATTCTCAAATGTCAAGAATGACACTTCAGAATTCCACCCGTTGTCAAGCCTTAAGATAGCTTAAGGAAATATCTCATATATTTTATTTTCAATCTCAATGCTCAACTTCTCCTTAATACATTCACAGTGATATGTTCTCACACTAGTTTTTCATACTTTTTCTCATACATATTTCATGGTTCTTTCCAAACAGTTAACTCTCTCTTTTCATTTTTTACTGCAAATAATAATAACCCTATATCTCATACAATTTTTCATAGTACAACACTACTATCTTCTCTTTTTTATTTTTCAGGAAACTTGAAGCCATAATCTCTCTATTTTCTTCAATTTATAGATTTCATCATTACACACATTTTTTGGTTACAACAATATCTTGTATTTAAAAAAAAAAACAAAGGTGATCATCAGGTTGCCAACTTCTAGTCGAGCAACCTTGCTAGGTATTGCAGAGTTCCTAAGAGAAGGATATTTTATCTTGACAAGAATAGAAAAGTAGTATGCAACTATAGAAATGTGACTGAACCCTATCCTGTCAAGCAACCTGCACAGGCAAAGATTAACCAAACAACATTAAAGCATGTATATAATTCATGAATAATAACCACTGAAACTGCTGCAAAGTGAAGTAACTGAAAACCTTATATTGTGCAAGTGAAACCTCATAAAAAATGCACCCTAAGAACAGTTACCCACAACTCTAGGTGAGAAAATGAGAAGATTTTACATGCATAATGATTACCCACAACCTACAAATACCATTCCTTAATGGAGGAGTAGATTTAATTTTGATAAAATAAATCGATATGCATTTCTGAGAATATGAAATTGACATGCAAAAATTTTGATCACAAAACAAATGACCCTAATTTTCATTCTTCCATACAAAAGTAAACACTTATCTCTTATTAACCTTTCTAGTAAGGTTAACAGTTCTGCAAAACTGATAAAGAGATGAATATCAGACCTGCAGAGTAGTTGAGCAACCCGAGCATCTTTCTTATGTCAAGCTCTTACCGATGAAAATTAACTGACAAAATAAATTGACCAATGTAATGGTCTTCCAGCTTTCCCATACGCGGTCAAAGATTGCCAAAAATGAAAAAAAAGAGAGAAACAACTGAGAGGTGATTTCCATGGTGGTGGCTAGAATAGGGTTTGAGACTCATGAACAATGAAACAATGAAGTGTTTTCCCTAATCTTCCAAAGAAAATAACTGATATCCTTTACCCTGTTTGATAAAATTTGAAGTTGAAAAGGACTAACTTAATAATTCAAAAAATCATTATTCCCTTTGAAGTCTACAGCTGTTCAAAGTCATGAACACTATCGATCATTATTACCACTATCCATAGATTAAGCATGTGAAATACCAACTACATAATGCCTTGCATTATTACAACCGAATGTCAATTACCTTAGACACACATGTTTCCAAGTAATCAAAACCAAGTCACTTCTAATGTGACATATAAAATAATCAAAATCTTTATACCCGTCATTGGCCTTAAGGCCTAGACTTGTGTTGACCGAGAAACCAAAACATATGAATAGGAATGATCACATGTTTGCCAATGATCAAAATCGATTTCCACCATTAAAATGCCATATATACTCAAAGTATCCAAAGCATTGTGAAGTGTAATAAAGGCTAATTTCATGCAAAGTTCACAATGCCAAATGCCATAAACTAAATGCAAAAGAACGAGCAATGTGTTTCTCAAAGCCCGAATGCACTATAATAACCAATGCCATATAATGTGCCAATTATAATATCCAATGCCAAATGAGGTATAATGAAGACTAATTTTCAAGTTAAGTTCAATATGCCTTTCACCTAATCCAGTATCAGTTGTTTCAGGAAACCTGATAGGGTTTTTTGAAAACATGAAAACCAACTGCATTTTATAACCCAAGCACCAAGAATCAGAGAGCATTACTTGAATGAGGATAGATAAATACAACATTGAAGAAGATCAAAAACCATTAACAATTTCATGATGCTAGAAACTGATCAAACCAAAACATATCAACCTGTAGATCACTGAATAAGAAAATATCATATAATCAAGTGAATCACTGTAGCACGAAGTGTCAAATCAGAAACATGTCACCTGATTAGGGGAACATAGGCCTATAACCAAAATTCCTTAACCAAGATCTGCACATGAAGTCAAGGGATCAATGCCACCAAAGATAATATCATCAATGAAGTTAATATGCCAATCATAATCAAAGCAATTTCAACTGAGTAAATGATCACCAAGATGCAGACTGTAATACATATTGTCATCAAGGAAAAATTAGCAAAAGAGAGATTCAACAATTATATGGTGGTAAGATTCTCCAATAGATACATTCCCACTCCCTCTCTTGTCCCATACAAAGTATCTTCAAAATACCTCATAAGATATGCTAAATTTTGAAAGCCTCTTCTATTTGATTGTAATACCTCACTACTTTATGAAAGCGAGGAATTAGATTTACTTATTTCCCCTTGGCCTCAACAGTTGAAATGTAATCAAGAAACATATTACTAATAATCATGTTAAAGTACAAAGACTTGAAAATATCAATGAGATCAAGTGTCCATGAGTGTAAATCTCTCCAATTAATGACCCCTTCAAAAACTAAATTTTCCCCTTTCCCAATTCTCCATCATGGTAAAATTCTTATATAAATTCAAAAAATTCTAAATTTTCTTGATCCTTTATGAAAGGCCATGCCAATAGAGATAATTTAATTTATTCACCTTGTGAGTACTTATCTTTTAAAATACCACTCCATAACTAGTCCATATTCACATGTACATCCTACATAGAAAATTCATGGACAAATATCTATTCATATATCTACCATCTATAAAATCTATTCCATATTCTTCGTTGGTTTGAAAATTTTCTTTGGCTTCACTAGATTATATTTGATGATATCCTCGATACAAATCCAAATAAAGGTTCTTTGAATGGACTTGATGGAATTATCAATCCTACTCAACATTTGGAAAATGGATAAAGTATGCATGAGAATTGCTACAAGTGAATACTTGATCAAACTAATCCTTCATTCAAGAGGAATCCACTTTCCTTTCTAAGGGAACAAATTATTTTGAATCTTGTGAATGTCAGTTCTCTATCTAGCATCTAATACTCTCTTACCTACAAGTGGCGTGCCAAGGTAAGAAATTTGGTAATATTTTCAGCTATAAGCCCCAAAAGTCTCTAAGTTCTTAGAGCCTCAACACAATGAACTTAAGGAAATATTAACCTTGAATTAAGAGGATTAATCATTTTCCTTCCCAATTTTATATTAAAAATATACCATTTTAAGACATCGATCCTCCCTGATTAATGCTTCATCCAAGATTAAAATGTCACCTAAATATTGGTGATGGTTCATATTGCTAGTCTTAGTTGAAAACTAGAGTCATAATAAAAAATGGGGAGAGAGGAACCCCTTGCATAAGTCCCTTCTTATCTTAAAACAAACTCATTGAATACACATTAATGAGTATAAAAAAAACACTACAATCTTCTAAAATAACATTAAAAAATAAATTATTTACCCTTACTACCATTCCCTTGGTGACTATTTTGTAGATATATATTTATAGGGTGAAAGAGATAAAATCATTGAAGTATCTTAAAATTTTTACCTCAATAATTAAGGGAGGGAAGGTAGCATTCCATCCTTTCATCATAAATTTTATTACACAATACTCTTTAACATCTACCCAAACATTAGTTCTAGCTAAATATTAGAAAATTTGAAAGAACCTATCTTAAAAACCATCCAAAACAAGGGCTACCCTAACTTTGGGGGAGAAGATTTCCACCCAAAAAAATTCTATCATAAGTAGTCTCAATAATTCCTTATTTTTCTCTTCCTTAATAACTATTAATATATTTCGAATCATGATCTTGTAGGGACTTTCATCCTTGCCCAAGTCAACTACTAAGAGGCCCTTAAAGAACCTAACCTTGTCCTTTCTAATGGATTTAATACCATTGACTTCATTTCCAGAAGAGAGAAAAATACATTCGATATTTTGATCTATCTTTCGATATTTATAGAGAGATGGAGGAATTTTATATTTTAATCACCTTCACTTAGCCATTTGACCCTAAAAATTTATTTCTAAACAATTTTGTCCATTCATAACATTGCGTTAAATTATTATTGTAACTTGCGAGATAAATTCCTATTTCCTAGTGTGAATACTATTCTAACTTAGTTTCAAGAAGCATGAATTCCAGATTGGGTCCACCATCAAAAATATTCTCAAGAGCTCTAATTTATTTCATTCTCTTGCATTAGAATTGAAAATGGATAATTTTATTTATAAAATTATCTATTGCATTCTTTTATGGCATGCTTCCATAAACTCTTGAGTGACTCTACAAAATATGGGTGTTCAAACCATAAGAATTTTATTTTGAAGTGGAATCACAATGGCTTCCAATATTTATCCACATTAATCTTTATGAGTTAGTGGTCTAACCTTCCAAATTGAAAAAAAAAATCATCAAGAATGCAACTTGATATAAGGATCATTTAGAATTAGTTACCAAGAATATATACAATCCACTTTGAATGAAAAACTTACCAAAATTATTATTTATCTAAGAATGCATCCTTTCTTGGGCTTGAGATATTGTAGAGAGAGGTTCCCACATAATTTCTTGAAGGAGGAAGATGTAATCACCACCATCTTGATTCCGTCTAGCTTATCCTTGGGGTTCAAATTTGGAATTGAAATCTCCTCCTAACAACCACTTGATTAACCTAAGAATAGTCCTAAATTTTCTAATCTTACCTCAAACCCTAGCTCTATCTACTTTTAAATTGGGTTGATAATTATTTCCCAATATATTTTTGTGATCAAGAAATTCAAAATATTAATTTATTTGGTTAATATTAAGTTACAAAATAAGGTTTCATCCCAACTCAATATTATGCCCTTATCAATCAATTTACATCCACCATTAGTCGTAAACATCTCTTTTAGAATCTCTTAATCATATCTTGTAAAATCGGCTTATTGAATTTAATTTTCTATAATATTAGAATACCTATATTCTACTCTCCACTATCCTATTCACAAAATAGTGTTGTTTTGGGAATTAAGCCCCTTAATATTCCACCTAGGACCTTCATTAATATTTATTGACCAAGAGGTGCTTGCCTCTATTCTAACACGTTTTTGGTGATGGGTTCTTGTGTTCCATTCTCTAATCTTTTCTTGGCATGAGTTTAGCCTTGCTAGCATCTATCTAACATTCTATCTATTGAAGCCATGCAATTGGTTTGGTACTTTGCACCATTTATTTTTCTTTTCCCTACAAGAATACATCATTCCTTGACCCCATATTTCATTTCATAAGTATCCATGACCAATTCTTCTTCACTATCTCTTTCCTCTTGAAAAGAATCCTACTCTAGGGATGTTGGATGTTATTTCCTTTGCCAATTGTCTAAGTTATAAATATTCCTACCAAATCCCTAATCCTTCATAATGTTAAACTAAATACTTATGGATCTTCATTGAGACCTCTCATCCCTAGGCTAAAAGGGAATTATCACTACTATCAAAAACTTGAGTTCAGACCCAAGGCCTACCCACTAGCTTGTGTCAGCAAATCTTGTTCTCTTGCTACAATAGTGTGCTCAATCTCCATTTACTTCTACTACATGTTTGAATAATATGTCCAACTTTCCAAAAATTAACACATTTGATAGGAAGACTTTCATACTCTATGTCCTACACATATGCTCCAAGGGTGAAAAATAGCATGATAGCTTATTTGATTGATTTCATCTAGCCAATCTCTATAGACATCCTACCATGTATTTCCAATTATTTTTCTCCAATGATTGAGGAAATTTGAATTTGTCTTTCTAATGAATTATGAATCTCCTAATTATATATAGCTCCTATAAGATTTTATTCATTTGTATCGAGAGGAGATTTTCTTTGACCAGTTCCTTGGTTAGGTCAAATCCTTAAGGTAAAGCCCCAAATCCACATAAAACAAGGCCCTATTTTTAGAATTTTATCCCTATCTATTCTAATTAAAAAAATTATTAAGAACCATAAATCCAAGTGTTTGATGTTTGACGTAAGGAAATCAAAATATTAAAAAAGTGATAATAAGGAATTATTTTATCTACTTATGGATCCACTTTATTAGAAATATTTAGGAACTATTAAAAAATATTAAAATAATCTTGAATTTCCAACTGTTAGATCTTACTCAATCTAACAACTCAAATGATTTTGGAGGTTTTTATTCCACACACATATTCTCAAATTGAACAAAAAACATCCATTGTCTTTTATCTAAAAAAATTGAAATACAATAAAAAGCAATTACTAATTGCATTAAATTTTAAAATTCATAATATAGAATATAACAATAGTAATTACTAGTAGTTGCATGCACAAGCATGCAATGATCAACTGATAGGGGTCCATAAAAAATGGCTATTCAATGGGAAGCAAGGAAGAAAATTGTTTTTGTAATGAAATGTGAAGTATAAATACTGAAAAATATTTGCAATTGTCTGAATGAGTCAAAAAGGGAAAGCATGTTAATAAGCTAATATGCAATAACGCGAGGTTAGTTTATAGTAGGAGGTTAGTCTTTTCACTTTGGATTTTACTGAGGATAAGATTTGTGGAGTACATTGTAATGAAGATAGATGTTGGAAAATCAATTTATATATTTTTAGGGATAATTAGATGGATAGATCAATTAAAGAAAAGCTATGTGTGCATTAAAAGATATGAATTTGACTTACGTAACTTGAAGATGTTATAAAGAACTTAAATTTGGTGAAGAAATTATTTTATATCTCTAGATTTAATTGGAGGATTGTAAAACATTTTAAACCCCATGTTATAGTCCACTTCTTTGTTCTTATCTGATAGGCAATGCATGAGAGATTAAGAACCATTTGCATAAAATGGGAAATTGATCTTTGCATTTCCACATCAATTATTTTTAGTTGGAAATTGATTATGGAAATGCAAAATAAAACCATAGGTCATGTTCATTATTTACAATATATCCATTAATTGAAATCTTAAGCAATGAATCATCAATAAATTTTTTCTTATTAATATGGAATAGTTAATAATTTTAATTGATATAATTTTTTAAAATTGATTTTAATTAATAATCTTAGGAGAATGAATTTTTTTTTTTTAAATTCTTAATGAATTACATTTGGAAAATTAAACACAATTTAAATTTTTAAATAATTAGTTTTGTTAATAATAATAATTTCTCTCCAAAATTTAAGGTATGATATAATTTTATATGTATTTTAGTTTAATAGTTGTTAGGCCTAGATGCACATCTATATTTGACGTTTTTGTCTAGTTTAATCAATCAATCGATTGATTATTATTTAATTATCTTAAGATAAGGCAATGCATGGGAGATTAAGAACCATTTGCATAGAATGAAAAATTGATCTTTACCTTTCCACATCAATATTTTTTAGTTGGAAATTGATTATGAAAATGTGAAATAAAACCGTAGGTCATGTTCATTATTTGCAATGTATCCATTAATTGTGATCTCAAAGCAATTAAACATCAATAAAAAATTTCTTATTAATATGGAACATTTAATAATTTTAATTAATAATCTTAGGAGAATGGTTTTTTAATAAAAAAATTCTTAATAAATTACATTTGAAAAATTAAATACAATTTAAATTTTTAAATGATTAGTTTTGCTACTAATAATATTTTCTCTACAAAATTTAAGGTATGATATAATTTTATATGTATTTTAGTTTAATAGTTGTTAGGCCTAGATGCACATCTATATTTGATGTTTTTGTCTAGGTTAGTCAATCAATTGATTGATTATTATTTAATTATCTTAAGATAGATATGGATACTAATACATGGAAAAATTGAAGTTGTGGATTAAATAATATTTAAAAAAAGTATGGAACATTAAAGAATTATCATTTTTTAAAGAGTTATTAGTGATCCCTTTAATTACTATTATTGAATAAAAAATTTAATTAGTAATATTGAATAAAAATATATTCTTTAAAAAAGTTAGTCCATAAGTTTAGGTATGACATATCTGTTGCAATTCTTATGTGGTACTAGATAATTTATTACTTTCATGTTATTTATTGTGATTATTTCTTATTTGAATATTATTTCTTATTTAATATTTGAAGAGCTATTGAAAAAATAAGAAAGGTGTGTTATTTAATAAATGATTGGATAAATCATTTAAAAATAACTTCTAAGCTCAATGTTTTCGGCACCATTGTTCTTATTAGTGAGATGGTCTAATCAAATAAAGGTGCTAAATCATTATAAAGGATAGCCTATGAAGGCGTTGTTGTATTGTAAATCCAATTAAGCTAGCCTTGCCAGTACCGTGTTAGTAAAAATCATGTTTAATTTATTCTCACAAGGTATTACAAAGTTGTAAAATCATTAAGTATCAACACGATGGTTGAAATCCTGTAAAATATGTGGCACAAGATGTGATGTAAGGAAATATTATGATAGCAGACATCCCCCATTCTAGGCTTCACAGTCATGATGTTGTATCAGGCTGGAATTTATTTTTTCTAATTTATTTGTGTTATGCACAAGTACAGATATAAGCATATCTCAAAGCACTTCTTCTAATAAATGAATGCATGTGTGTGAAGTACAAAATATAATGGTGGTGAAAAAGGATCATTTTGGCTAAATAAAGCTAGCTTTAGTTTGACCAAAATTTGCAAATGTTTCATGTCTCAAATACCTGCTAAATTTAGATAGATCGGATATATGTTGGAAAGAATGTGGGTATGTGCAGAATCATGATGGGCCAAAAAGTGGCAATGATAAAAAATCACGTTTTGGATCAACTCAAAAACGCTGAAATGCTGAGTTGACTTTTCTAGGTTTGGGTGTCAGTACATTTACCCAAACCAAAAACCAAACCTAGTTTCCACAAATCGGATATCTGATTTCTGGAAACAGTATATAAAAACCAACTGACTCTTTCAATTTCATTTCTCACAGTTTGCACGTGGGTGCACAAGGAAAAACCAAAATATGATATCCACTTTGATCAGATATCCGATTTCAAAGGTAAGTATTTGGTTTTTTCAATCTTGTAATCAATTTTTCAAGTAGATTCTCTTATGTTTAAGTAGGTTTTATTAATTTTTTTTCAAACATAGGGTTTTCTATTGATTTAAAAAAAAAACTAGAGTTTACATTGATTTTTTATTAAAAATTAATGTTTTGAAATGGATCTTGATTAAAAATTAGTGTTGTTGATGTATTTTTATTAAAAATAAGAGTTTGTTATTGATTTTTGTGAAAAAGTATGGTTTTTTTGGGATTTTTATTAAAAACTAGGGTTTTTTTACAATAATTTCATTTATATTGTGTAATTTCAATTAGTTTAATTAGTTTTTAACTTTAATTAGGTATTAAGGCTGCGAATGAAAATCAAATGCCAAATGCTCCACCACCTCCGCAACCACCAATTGAAGACTTAATTGGTGAAAAATTCGGGCAATTGAGGGGCATCTGTGAAATTTATCAAACAATGCCTTGATTGAGAGATATGACAAACACATTAAAGGAAATAATTAAAAATATTGAAAACCTCTCCACCTAACATAATTCCTTTTATTCGTGGTGAGAAGACATGAGGGAATATTATCAATGTGGATTGTCTTACGATGATGTGAACGATCTTCAAATAACCAAACCCCAAATAGCCTCTTTATTAATTGAACCCCGCACCGATTTTCCAGTGAATGTTAATAAAAAAAACTTTCCATAAAATGGTGCATGCATAGGGACATTGTAGCTAACTTTTGGGATCGTTGGTGTATGGTTTTTGATAAACCATCTAACAATAATTCTGATATACCATTTTAGTTTATTAAAAAGTTATATGCTGAGTTTGTGTTAGGGCATCAAGTCAATTACTTTGACATTAAACCCTTCCAGGGCATCGGTGGAGGTATGCTCCAGGATAGACCAATGACAGTTAGAGTAGTCCCACGCCCAAATGTTCCTCTTCCTCCCCTTCCTTTGCCACCTCCAATATATCATCTAGAGATTATCCAGGATGCATCCACATAGACTATTCAGGCTATTCACTCTTTGAGTGGTCATTTGGTTTCGCATGCTTCTATAGTAGCTCAACCACATTTTGGTGATGTTGGCGAAGGCTCGAGTGCTATTATATCATCCTCCTCAGGTCCACATATTTGTGTGCCACATACTTGTACTATGCACCGCCAGATATGCTTGGGTCCTCTTGTACAACCCGCTAAGAATCCCTTGGACACTTTTGATTATGACCTCCATGATGTGGACATTATAGATCAGTCGCAGGGGAGTGGAGTGCACCCTACAAAGTCCTCTCTTGCTAGAGAGGGATGAAGGGAAAAAAATTCATGGATCTACAAACCCAACAGTGTGGAATACATTCCCTTAACACTAATACAATAGAGAAGAAGAGCATATACAGGTTTCAATAGCTTGTAAAACTTGTTAAGATCAATAAATGCAAGTAAAATAAATATTACACAAAGATGAGCATCCACAATTGACACAAGATATGCGTGGGAAAACCTTTTCAGGTAAAAAATCCACCACACAAAGTCAAGACTATTTTGTATTACAGTAACAAAAATAGTTACATACAAATCATAGACTTCTTTGTCCAGCTCATAGCACCACAATCAAATTCTCACTATTACAATGTTCTCCCTAACCATACAGTTCGAACTCTCTTTTTTTTCAATCACAAACTCGACTTACATAAGTCATATATTGCAATCAATTCTGTCAGACAACTGCCGATCACAAAGTACAATCCTCTTTGATCAAATTGCACCAATGATCTGCCCATGTTGATCTTCCTATATTGAGTCACCTAGGCCATAACTGCCTTCACCCAAATCGAGTTTTGTTTCACCACCATGAGTTGACCTGCACCTGCTGCAATAACTACATTGCCTCTAGCCAACAATCGCATGACACTGAGCCACGTGTCCACATCTTGTTTGCTATCGGCCTCTGACACCGAGTCCAACTCGTTCAACCTAGTCGCCGAGCTCACCGAGCTCTCTACTTCCCTTATTGCGCTACCGCGGCCCTCTCGAGCTCACCCTGTGGTATGGCAATAAGTCTACTGAGCTTGCCCTGTAGTCTTACTGCACTACCACGGCCATCACTAGCACACCCTACAATAAGGTGATAACCATCCTTGCTGACCACTGGCGGTCTTACCGCAGCCACCGCGGTCAACCCTTTGGCTAGCCGTGGTATGGCGATAATTTCTAGCCAATCGTTGGCAGTCTTACCATGGCCACCGTGGTCATCCCTTTGGTTGGTTGTGGTAGGGCAGTAACTGCCAGGCCAAGCTACTGGTGGTTTTACTATGACCAACGTGGTCAACCCTTTGGCTGGCCGTGGTATGGTGGTAACTGCTTGCCAGTCATTGGCGGTCTTACCGTGGCCACTGTGGTTAGCCCTTTGGCTGACCGTTTTATGGTGGTAACCACCAGCTTGACAGAAAGGCCGATACCGCAGCCACCACAGTAAGGATGAAGATAGCACGTGGTAGGGCGGTAACCACCAAACACTTCACTGCGATACCGCTAGAACAACACAGGGGACTGCCACAGTATGGCGGTAAAGCCAGAAAAGAACAATTTTTCGCCAAGGCTTTGAAAGTTTGGGCTTTAGGCTGGAATTTGACACATAGATTCTCAACAAGCTCCCACTTGGTGAACACTTCTAGCCAACCCCATTGCGATGAAAAAATCACTGTCTGTCATAGGCCCCAAGGCCCATCAATTCTACGCACCATCTGAACTTGTCTGTACTCACAAGCTTTGTCAAAGCATCTGCAACCTTCTTCAAGGTGTCCACCTTTTCTAGACTGACCTTTCCATCTTCAACCATGTCCCTTACAAAGTGATTCTGCACATCAATGTGCTTGGTCCTGGCATGAAAGGTCAGATTCTTTGCCAAACAAATGGAACTCTGACTGTCACTATAGATTGTAATCTTCCTAGTAACAAAAACAATGTCTGAACACAAATGCCTCAGCCAAATAGCTTCCTTATAGGCATGAGTTGCAGCCATGTACTCTACCTTTGTCGTGGATAAAGCAACTACAGCCTGTCGCTTACTCATCCAACTGATAGCTCCACCATTAAGCATGAAAGTGTATCCACTGGTGGATTGTCTGTCATCTATGTCCCCTGCCCAATCTGAATCAACATAACCTTGGATGCTAAGAGATTTATGAGATGCAACCATGCAACCATGGTAACACAAGGCATAATCTGAAGTCCCCTTCAAATACCTGAAAACTCTCTTCACAACATCCCAATGTGATCTTCCTAGGTTTGCCATAAATCGGCTTAGAACTCCCACTGCTTGGGCAATGTCTAGTCTTGTGCAGACCATATAATACATCAAACTGCCAACAAAACTTGCATAAGGCACACTGATCATGTCTTCCATCTCTATAGTAGACTTTGGACAGTCTTCAACTAACAGCTTAGTTCCATGCATGATTGGAACAACAAGCTACTTGCAGTCATCCATGCTAAACCTCTCTAGAACTGTCTTCACATACTTACTCTGATTGACCCAAAGCTTTCTACTTGTTCTGTCCCTAGTAGTCTCCACTCCAAAAATGTACCTAGCTACACCAGGATTTTCCATCTCGAACTTTGTAGACAAGTGAGATTTAAGGTCAGAAATCATAGTCTTGCTATTTCCAATAAATAACATATCGTCCACATATAGGGTGATAACACGCACATGATCATTCTTAGATTTATAATAAATACAATGATCATATTTTGATCTCACAAACCCAATTGACAACACAAATGTGTCAAATTTCTAGTACCACATTTTGGGAGATTGCTTTAAACCATAGAGAGATTTGTTTAATTTGCAAACCTGATTTTTTTTACCTCTTTCAACAATATGCTTAGGCTGGGACATGTAGATTTCCTCTTCTAGCTCACCATGGAGAAACATTGTCTTCACATCCATCTGCTCAATTTTCAAAATCATACACAGCTGCCAATGACAATAAAAATTTGATGGATGTCAGCTTTGCTACATGAGAAAAAATCTCTCCATAATCTATTCCCTCAATTTGAGAAAAACCCTTTGCAACCAGTCATGCCTTATACTTCTCAACACTACCATCAAGACTTGTCTTCCTTTTGAATATCCAATTACAACCAACATACTTTTTCCATTTAGGCAGTGGTACCAAATTCCAGGAATCATTCTTTTTACAGGAATCCATCTCCTCATTCATGGCTTCTAGCCAAGACTTAGAATCAGCCATGTTGATCACTTTTTTTATAGTCCTAGGCTCATCAATGCTAGTAATTAAAGCATAAGCACAATTTGAATCTAACATAGAGAAACCATACCTATCAGGTTGCCTTTTTTCTTGAGTATATCTTCTTATAGGCTGAGGTTGATCTTCATCATAATAACTTCCAGAGCTGCTTGAGATCTCCTCAGTCTCAGGAACACCATGAAACTCTTCCCTTTTTGGAGTTTGGGAATCTCAACTGCATCCTTCTTCCTGTCACTTTGATTTGTCCCAAGCTACCGATCACTAATTGAAGGTTTTAGCTCATGAAATATCACACTTTTGAGGGAGAGATAGGGAGAGAGGGAGAGAGAGGGAGAGGGAGAGGGATAGAGGGAGATGGAGATAAAGGGAGGGAGAGGGATAAAGGGAGATGGAGATAAAGGGAGGGAGAGTGGAAGAGGGAGAGTGGGAGAGGGAGAGGGAGA